>JAUMHF010000023.1:13996664-14070816 GCA_032359275.1 Microctenopoma steveboyesi | reverse complement strand
TAATGTTTATCAGTAAATTACAGAAAATAATGAACTTTATCACAATATGCTAATTTTTTTAGAAGGACCTGTATATATACACTGTACATATACATAGACATTGACAGGCCAGAGTTCTGGATGCTTCACTGCTCCTCACCTCTGCAGTTATCCTCTGACATCAGGCATTACCCCTGGCATTCTGCTACCTGACTCAAAGCTTTAACGGGCCAATGAATACCAAATGAGCCAGTGGATCCAGCTGGAAACCCTCTGTCTAAATACTCTGTGTAAAGGAAACATAGTTTACGCCCAGGCTCCCAGTAAAGTACAAAGTCACATTTCAAAACGGCTCTTTTCATCTGAACCATTTGAGCAGGTGTCATTTTGCCTCTGACTTCCTGCAGTATTAAACTGGAGCCCTGTATAAAGATGAAACCCCCATCTCTGCACATCATGCTGTGACTGACAGCAAAATGATCAGATTTTCCTCACAATGAGCAGCACGGATGATGCAGCAACGTGCTGGGCATCCGAGCTCCACATTTAATGTTGCATTCCCACATATAAGCTTACGGATTGCTGACCTTTTATTCACTGCTGACCTCCCAGTGTGCACAGATGCACAATAAGCACAGAAGCAAAACCTGACAGCGACATACACAAGCACACTCTGCTCTCAAATGAATCCAACTAGCAGGCTGTGGATGAGAGAGGTGCAGTGATGCACAGACAGGAGGCATATACACGACTTCACGTTCACTACATGGGAATTATCATGTCAAACGTGCATGCCCGATGGTTCTGACAGGCCGCAGGCCAAACCAGCACAGCTTTGTGTAAACTGGAATGACTCTGTCTGACTATAGCTAGGCCAAGCTAGTGACTATTGTTGTGCACCAAACCACATCAATATCAATAGTTTAATAGTAAACACCTGGTAATAAGGGGTTCGGCAAACATAACTTGTGAAAAGACTGCATTTTAGCTACTGTTGTAGGGGCTATACACGATCTGTATTTGGTTTCATTTAGTTATGAACTGCTACAAATATGTGACACAAGTAAAGAATCTAATTTAGGCTTTTTGTCGGGTTTGATTATTATGGCAGTGAAGCAAACCACCACGGAGTGATGCGTGAACAGCCCCAAGTCAGCATGACAGATGTTTTCTCTCTATCCCATTTTCACTGACATCGTGAAAATCCAATGCAATTAGTTTAGCATTATAGGATGCTAAAATTAGCCAGTTAGCACTAAAAAAATAAATGGAACCAATTTAGTTTTTATACAGCTCAAAATATACAAAAACACTGAAATGGTTGGCATTATTGTATTTTTTGTCTGATGGAAACAAACTTTATAGTCAGTATAACTACTTTATGTTATGAACTTATCTTGACTTAATCCCTGAGTCGCTAGAGGAGATGTAAACAAAAGTCAAAGAAATGCAATGCAAAAGTGGCATTGATTGAATGTATTATTTATCATCACATAAAAATGAACAAAATGAGAATACCACTGATAAACTACAAAATAATTGTTTGAAATGAAACTTCATATCAGCTGCTTAAACATTAAAGTAGACAGACCCAGGGGGAGTTTTAATCTTTCTCAGCAGCCTAGAGTCAGAATGTCTTGTCTCTATGACAACAACTTTGTCGGGTACTTCCCAAAAAGCCAACTGATAAGTCAGATTGAGTTATTTTACACGCTGCCAAGTCTTGGTTTCCGAATAGTTATACAGCAGGTGCTCTGAGACCATGAATATCTAAGGTAAGCTGCTGTTTACATTAAAGCTTAGGGGGTTTCAACAAACACAGTTGCATCTTCTCTCCTCAGTGACACTGGTTTACTAGTGTTGTAAATGTGAGAAGGGTTTATCCACATCTTATGTAAGACTTGACTTTCCCTCCACTTTACATGCATCTTTTAGTTTAGAAACACTTACAGTAACTGCAGAAAATGTTAATGAAGGTGACAGCGGGGCTGCTCGCTGTGTGTTGCTCACACTGAGGTGACAGATGCAGTGGGAGACCAGCCCACTGCAGGGTTCCCAGCGACAGCCCTGGCTTAGGCGCATGTCTGAATTATGAAGGGCTACAGAACAGGGAGATGAAAGGTACGCAGGGAGAAAGACATACAAAGCCAGAGAAACACTTTTGTCTCACTGACACAGAGGGATGACAAGGAGAGGAGTGGGAGTGAAATGAGAAAGTCACACAGACATTGCCTTACTATTTGATGTAATAAGATGCACACTGAGGGGAGGGAGGCTGAGAGAATGGGAGAACTTTGTGCAGAGCGAACACCCTGACTTCTTTTTTTATGCTCTCTCATGCTGACTTTGAAAAAGGAGGATTTCACTCAGGTGAATGCTGGGATACATCTCATTGCTGACATTTCTATTCACCATTTCCTGTATATTTTTAGATAACAACTGATATGCTGTGTCTTTGAAATGCTTGCAAGTGTTTAAAATATCTACAAAATGACAGTGTGAAGAATGTTCTGAAGTATTAAGTTTTAAATGGGCCAAATGCAGCAGCCTTTTTATTCAACCTTGCAGAAAAACAAGCCTTAATAAATTACACATAGTTAGCCACATACTCTTTTCAAGAGAATTTCAAGTTTCACTAAGATACTAAAGAAAAACTTCCAACCAACAGAGATCTTATAGATTGGGCAAAATGATGAAGCAGAGCAAGGCTCCCGCCTCCAGGAGAGTTGAAATCCAGCGGCTGCATCAGTGCTACACCTTAGGCCAGGCAACGTTGCCTGTCGGCGGCCTCCTCAGGTTCCTCCACAAGGAGCAGATGGAGCTCACAGCAAATGAGGAAACAGCAGAGGGTGTGATTGACAGATATGAGATTGAAGAGACAGGTGAGTGAAGGGAAGCCCGTGTCAGACTGCCTGCTGCTCATTACAATGGATAAAACATTTGTCTGTTCCCTGTTGACTCAGACTTCCTAATGTGTCACGTAATGACGGCTAATTTAGTTCTACCAGAGGTTCAGGCTTAAGCCCTCGTTGGGCCTGGCTGACAGAGTGATCTGCTGTAAGCCCAGAGGCGAGCATTTGAAATGACGGGATGACAATGGAACAGGCAGGCATGTCGGTTGACTAGTAGACCATATGCTGTTTTGATCCCAGTGAACTGCAGGCTTATTCATGTCGTCACCAGCAACACAACTGGCAACACAACCCTGTGCTCGGCCGGTGCTGTAGATACACAGTCCCAGCTGCTTTCAGGTCCTCGTGTCATCTTTAAGTAGGAGAGGCCTTCAGCGAGGAGCTTAGTGTTAGTCCTCAGGACAAAAGTCAGTTAGTCGCCAGTCGCCACACTTCATTTTCACTATGGACATGTTATCTTCATCTGCGTCACTGTGCCTTACGTTGTTGTTCGTTTAATTTGGTTTAACGTGCCAACACTAAGAACAGTACCTTTGCGTGAGCTGGCTATTGTGTTATGACTGTTACTGACAGTGTCGCTCTGCTTCTTCTGCCTTAAGCCAAAGAAAACAGGTCCATGACATTTGAAGGATTTCTCAGGTACATGGAGTCCAAAGAGAGCTGCATATTCAACCAGGCCCACACATCAGTGTACCAAGATATGGACCAGCCTCTCGCTAGTTACTTCATCTCCTCATCACACAATACCTACCTGACAGGAGATCAGCTCGTAGGAAAAAGTCATCTGGATGCCTATATTTGGTAAAAAAGAAAAATAGTTTATACCTTATAGCTTTATAGCTCCTCACAAAATATTCTCCACATACATATATATTGAAAAAGCACTTTTTGAAATGGAAAAAGTCACATTTGTCCATTATTCTTATCAGAATCAGAAGGCTTTATTTACTCCCTAGGGGGAATTTATTACTAAGGTGTTTGCATCCTTTTTGTGGGACATTTTGCTTGATATTTGAGTCTAGAACGTGACTGTAATCTAGAAGTGCTGTTCATATATGTTCCCACAGTTCACACAAACAGAACACACAAAACCAAGAAGCATGTTGAACTCTCTGTAGACCTCCGTAACATATTGTGTTGAGCCACACATCAGATCTAAAGCTCTGTGTTCCCAGGAGCATGGTTGCCATGAGTTGTAAAATGAAACCACTAGGTCTTTTCCTAGAATCAGTCAGCTGGTCAAACTAAGTCACCACACAAGAAGTGTCCTGTTCCGGGAAATGACTAAGAACCCATTACTCACTCTAACAGACTCTAATTAGTTTGTTCTCCTTCAAACTCGACAGCTTTAGTTTACCAAGCTGTTCTTTCAGTCCTCGCTTTTTTCACTTGAAGAAGGGGGAAAACGTAGAATCACCTGCTCATATTACATGCTCTAGTATTTGCTCCATCACCCACAATAATCTCAATAATCATTTTGTAAAATTATCATCTTTCTGACAGTTTTAACAAAAATGAAGAAATTATAATTTTGGAAAAGTAGAATTCATGGCAGTGCTGCTCTATCGTATGCATTCGATTATACAGGTGTACCTAATAAAGTGGCCAGTGTTTGTATATGTATATATGCACACGGATATCTGTGTGTACTATAATAATATTATACATAGACTGACACAGGATACATTCTTTATTAGACAAAGTCAGTAGATTTTAATTATCTGGGTGGGTCTACAATAATATAAAGGCCAAATCAGCCATTTAAAACCATGTATCCCTGATACAGATCTAAAGTGCCCCTCAGCACAGTTACTATTATCTTCCCACGGCCTCTTATTCAACCTACATGTGTTATCAGAAAGCTCTCATTTCATTGACCCACTCGTGTGCTGAGGTAGACCGGAAAATTGGTGTGGTCCCTTTCTGGGACAATTGAGGTGATTACAAAAGGGGCTGATGGCAGCAGAAGTGCTGTATTTTTATGGTGCCTGTTAAAGTGCTGAGTGCTTGGCCGGCTGGCAGAGTGGAACCCTCCATCCCAGCGGCCTGGAAGCTTCTGTTTACTTAGATAATGAAAGAATCATCTTGAGAGAACCGAGTGGCACGAGTTGAAAGTAGCTTTTAGAAATCCCTCTAGTGGCACAGAATGAGTGGCAGAATGAAGAATCACAAAATTACCAAGTTATTATTATTGTGATTATTTTATATAATTTGGGGAAAAGTTGATTTACACTAACCTGTAAAACATGAAGTGAAGAAATCTAAGGTTGCAGCTACATGCTTAGTTACAAACAACCATTTATGTATGCATCATCACGCTGCGTACGTGTAATGTGACACCATTTACTATTATTTACTACTGAAAATAATTCATTAAAACTGGTGGTTTTAGACATATTTTACCTCAAGGCATTCATTAGGGTGAAATGATGAATCATTAATGAAGTTATTATTGTATGTATGGCTTATCTATAATCCATAGTGTTGAAGATTACCGTGTAGCTTTTAGCCCAACGGGATGTCAAATCTTGCTGGAAACCTGGAATTCTCACCACTTGCTGTTGCTCTCTAGTGAAAACCTCCACCGCGTGCTGTTAATTACATTTAAATCAGCAACTGGCTGCTTGAAAGTGCAGCATTTGTAGAAGAAAAACAAAAGCAAAACAACAAAAAACAACTCAGCCACAGCTCAGTGTGTGTGTGTGTGTGTGTGTGTCTGCATGTACAGTGCTCTGAGGAAAGGCTGCCGCTGTCTGGAGATCGACTGCTGGGACGGGCCGGATATGGAGCCCGTAGTCTACCACGGCTACACCCTGACCACCAAAATATTCTTTAAAGATGTCATCAACACTGTGGAGCAGCATGCCTTCGAGGTAACAGCGATGAAATGTACTACCTGGAGTGATGCCCCAGGCATCAAACTCAGAGTTCACTCCTGCCTCTGTAGCTGCATTTACTCTAATTAATCGCATGTCTAATAACTGCTTTGCTTACAAGTTACAGGGTCTTCATCCAGGTTGTTGTTAATTCTAAAAAATATGAAAAGCAAAATGATCAGTTTCTCAGATTTTGCTATTTAAATATATATGTTTGAAGAAAATTGACATTTCTGTCTATTCTACTACTGACAACATAACTCCCAGAGATTGTCATTTAAAGCATTTATTTGCAGAAAATAAAAAGGTCCAGTGCTTTCAGACCTCAAAATAAAACCGACGTAGGAACTGTTCGAAAATCAATATAAGGTGAAACAACCCTAATTTGCAACCACAGCATTCATGCAGTGGTCTCTTCATTTGCTCCAGAGGTGCATTTCTGAGGTGATTTATTCTTGACAGGTGTCTGCTTACCCGGTGATACTGTCCTTGGAAAATCACTGCTCACAGGAGCAACAGGAAGTCATGACCCAGTACCTAATCTCCATCCTGGGGGACAAGCTGCTGAGAGCTCCCTTGAATCATCCAACCACTGGAGACCTCCCAAGTCCAAACGTAAGACTCATTTCTTATTGGTGAATCAGAGGGAGAATGTGTGTTTAATGTTAGAGCAGACAGGGGGACAATGTTTCTACACAAATTCTGTCTAGTTTAGTGAGAAGGATGAAGGGTTTTCTCTGAGAGTGGACGAATGTCTGTTTCTTTGCTGCCTCTTACCTTTGCTGCATAAAGTAACGTGTATTCTATCATGAATGTGCATATGAGGCATGTTGTGTCACACTTAGGCAGCTGCACAGCTAAGACACCATTAAATTATGAAAGTGTAAATTGATTATTTCTTTAACACGCTTGAGCTATTTAGAGCAGAGGTTTTGAATGTGTTTACCAAAACCATTTGTCTTTGTTTATTGCTCTACAGTATTAAATATTTATTTGCCGACAAGAGGCAGAATTCTCATGCGGAACCTTGAACAATATCCTAAATTAAATACACATAAGCAATGGCTGCGTTAGCTCTATAAACTGTATCATTTTGTTTAACAGCAAGAGTTCAGTGCCAAAGGCAGATGTGAAGCTTGTAGTTGTCATGACGAATTGTTAATGTTGGCAGATCTGTAATTATTTAGCATTTTCTGCCTGTGTATACAGTATGTGTAACACTGGCTGCTTGACATCCCGTTCTGTGTGCGCCACTGAGCTGTTTCAAAATCTTTTTACTTTTAGCATGTGTCTCAAAAGAGACCTGAAGAATTCTAACAGTCGTGGAATCAGTATGGTGAAAGTTGGGAGCAGATACATGTATATCTCTGCCAGTGAGTGGCTGCAGTGATGGAACTTTGTGCATCTCCTCACAAGCTCTCCTGCAGGATCTGGTGACCACTCATGCCCTGTTTGTCCAGGCAACTGGCTCTTGAAAGAGTCCTGGTTGTGCCAAACTTCTCTTAAATGGGGATTTTGGAGCTCTACCATTGGGAATCTTGTTCTGTACCTTGCAATAATCCTGTCACTGAGCTCTGCAGGCAGTTCCTGCGACCTCACACTTTTTGGTTTCTGATATGCAGTATGCATTGTCAGCTGTGTCCCAGTGGGAGGTGTGTGACTTTCCAAATCGTGTCCATGTAATTTACCAACAGTGGTCTTCAGTCAAGATGTACAAACAATGATCCAGGGAGATACCAGGTGCTGAGAGGCACTTGAGCTAACTCAAAAAGGTTTTATCCGAAGAAACTAGACTTGTTTGGTTTGTTGATGGGTGAAACCTCGTCAACAAACCAAACAAGTCTAATCAGGTCATGGTTTTGAGATAACCATGACCTGGATGACCGAAACTCTTCACAGACACCTGAGCTAAGTTTCAGTTTTGTTTTGTTGCAGAGGGACTCAATACTTATATTTCAGACTTTCCTTTTTCATACGTTTGCAAACATTTCTAAAATGCAGTTTTCACTTTGTCATTGTGAGATAATCAGCGCAGATTCATGAGAACCATTGTAGTGTCAGACTGCGACATAACAAAGGAGAAAGTCTAAATACTTTCTGAATGAACATGAATATGCTTTATGTGTGTGTGTGTGTGTGTGTTTGGGGGGCATGCCAGGACCTGAAGTATAAGATCCTCATCAAGAATAAAAAGCTAAAGCCTCAGATCAGGACAGAAGAAACAACAGGGACAGAGGCAGAGAAGAGTGTAGATGAGGGTGAGGATGATGATGAGGAGGACGTTGAGGAGGATGAGGATCACCAAACCAAAGCTAAATTCTGGTTTCCCAGAAAGACAGAGCCAAAGAAAAAAGTAAGTCAGCATTTTCATGACGTATGTAGCCATAAGGTTACAGTGCTGCCTTTGGTTTGTAACTTTCTCCATCCGTAATATAATACGTAGAAGAAGAAGGTGGCGGTGGCCAGGTCTCTGTCTGATCTGGTCATATACACTGGTTCTGTCAAGTTCATCAGCTTCAGTCATGCTAAGGACAATCAGAACTACTATGAGAACACATCTGTGGCAGAGAAGCGAGCTCGCAGGCTAGCTAAAGGCTCAGGTAAAACATAACTCGTTGATCTGAACTCACGACACAGGTAAAGAGAAGCTTTATTTCTACAATAACAAAGGCAGGGAATATTATTTCTATAATATGTTATACCCAGGGTCATAATGTGCAGAATACTGAAAGCATATGCAACATGACATAAAGGAGTCCGTTTGAGGGAAGAAAGCACAACAGAACGAGCCTAGAAATGTGCCTCAGACTGTGGTCTCACCCTGCTGCTGGAGAAACGGTGACGTAGAGAAATGAAATCTGTTCCTGCCGAAGAGGAGTGACACTTCCCCAACATTCACACCTACTTTACAGGATTGGTTGGCAGGGATTATGAACCGCCTCAGCCACAGAGGAGCCATAAAGAAGAAAAACTTGCAGTCTCTTGTCAATGTTATGTCTGTTAGATAAACCACACAGCTGTGGGATGATCACACAGACTGTTAACATGTCCACGATGAGCCCATCAAATCTGATACTAGGAAATCTTTTAGTGATGTGAATCACTGCACTCTCTCACTAATGGGCACGTGTCTGACCTTTGGGTGCCGACCTCTCTGTCTCAGGTGCAGATTTTGTTCTACATAACCAGAAGTTCCTTAGCAGGATTTACCCTGCAGCCTCAAGGACATCTTCTTCCAACTACAACCCTCAGGAGTTTTGGAACGTCGGCGCGCAACTCGGTGAGTACGCGCCCGTCTACATTCACACACACATTTCCAGAATTGCAAGGTTAATCCAAACATGTGCAGTTTACTCATAAGGAGTTCAGCAAGAGTAATGAAATTAATTAGAGGACATTAGAATAATTGGACAAATCTAATTGGCTGATAAAAACGTGACATTTTTCTAACATTTCATGCTGAAAACATGAATTCAGAAAAAGAAAAGAGACCCTTTGTATCAGCAGTTTCAGCATGAATCAAAATGTTCTCGACACACACAGGCCGACCATCGCAATCCATTACAAGCTTTTGAAATGGAGCGAAATGCAGTCCAGTAACTTATATTGTTTAACTTCAAAGGGAACAACCTGAGAGCGCCCTGTCGATAAGCAATGAAAGGAGAGTTTCATTCCAGTCCACAGCCTGAACCCCTCATCTGCATGTCCCCTGGAGAAAGTCCCGGTCCTGGTCCTTATCACAGCTTTCTGAATCTTAATTTCCTGTTAAACTACATCCCTGTTGGAGTCACCACAGAGTTTTGTGAGACTCTAATTTCTCTAAAGTCAATGTGCACTGCAGTATCAATGGCAGAGAGAGAGAGAGAAACTTTATGTCCACAGAAACTCTGGATGTGCACATTTACCTGTGTTACGACCCTGTTCTGTCTGAAACAGTTTGGCCAATGTTCCCGTCACCCCACCTGTCTTTAGACATCGTCTTCATCCATCACTGTCACTCAGTGAGCCAGCCGCTGACTCTGACTCTGGATCTCCGCTGCTCGCTGAGCAGACTGTCTGTGTGCTGTGGTGGCACCTAAACAGATGGTGATGGACACTTTTCACAGTTACAAGACACTGTGATACAAAACAGCAGCCTGGATGGAACAATTACAGATGGACAGTCAGAGAATCCAGCATGCTCCCACCGTTTGACAACACTCGAGGAAAACATGCCAAAGCATACACAGCACTACCCGGGTTAGGACAGAATGAGTGGTTCTTTCTGCGTCATTATCACTCTGTAGCTGAAAACACATTCAGTATAATTCAAATCAACTAGCAGGAAAACATCTGCTTCTTTCTTTATCTGTGAATCTATTCACCTCTGAAATGATGTGTAGTCACTTATGCTGTTGAGAACACGGCACGACACCACACACACGGCGACGTGAAGCTTTGCGCAGCAGAATAACCCACTGCACAAGCGTTCATTGTGCACTTGGCAATTTGGAATGCCTTCCTGATGCAATGTACGCCATTGTTGCGGAAACATTGCAAATCACTGTATAATTTAACTCCCTCCTGCAAAATGAAAAGTTGATTTACTTTCACAAGGCCTCTGAATTTTCTGACACGTTTTCATGCCTCTTGTGCACCTTGTCCCGTGTTGTTTTGCAGTTGCTCTTAATTTCCAGTCTCTTGGTTTGCCTATGGATCTGAATGACGGCCGTTTCCAGGACAACGGGGGCTGTGGATATGTCCTGAAGCCAGCAGTGCTCATGTCCAGTCAGAGGAGCTTTGATCCCAGCTGCAGCCAGCACAGCCACAAACCCACACACCTGCTGCTCAAGGTACACCTATGCAGTGCTGAGCACTAAATAATCCACTCAGGCTGTATTTATGGATTAGGGTCTAATATTACAGGGCTCTGTCCTGTACAGTTTGTGCAGGCACACGTGTCTATGCATCACAATCTGGGACACCGTGTAGAGAAGCTCTTTTTACTCTTTGCCTCTGGATACATGGTTTCCTACTGAGTGCTGTGAACTAACAATGATGTAAAACCTCCTGAGAGTGTCTGTGTTTAATTAGATTATCTGCCTCTAATAGTACAGGAAGTAAAACAGAGGCGTAATTTTATGCAATTAATGCAACTAATTAATAAATTACCAGTTTTCCATTATTTTAAGCATCTTGGGGCAAAATAATACCTGCACATGTAAAATAAGGAATCTAAGTCACATGGGAAAGGGTGAATAACACGTTTGCATCAGGTTACAGATGTATAGATTGCCCATAAGGGATGTAGTCCATACAACAATTTCCTTAAACATAATGGTGAGACTCAAGAGACACGTGTAGCTTTGCACAGCAAATACAATAAATCCACACGAGACTCAAAGATAAAGAAACTATTATTCTGCTGGTTCAGAGTGAAAATATTTAATCACATAGAGTTTTTGTCGTTCAGCAGTGTTTAGCCAGGCCCATTGCTTTGGCTTTGTTTGCTAAGATTCCTGCCGCCACCATTTCTACTTCCACCTCAGTACAACACAATGTAGAACGTTTTAAAATGAGTCAGCTGCTGTTCCTGTGGGAAGAGTTGGTCAAAGTAGTCCGGGCATCTCATCAGGATGCCTCCAGGCGCCTTCCTAATAATAATAATCATAATCACAATCAGCAAAGTGCTTTGAGGCTCCAGGGGACACTTTAATATGTGTCCAGGAATTAGGAGCAAACTGCTGCTTAGTTTCCCCAGTTCCATAGCAGATTTTCTGGGAATGTCGAATGGGTAGGAGGCCCTGGAGTAGACCAGGGTTGTGTATCTCATCAGGCCTGGGGACTGCCAAAGTATCCCAGTAGTGATGCTACAAAACACTGCTCAGTGTGATGCCTGGTGACCTTTCTGAACCTGCTGCCACTGTGACCCAATACAGGATAAGTGGAAGATAAATTTTCAGTAGAAGAAATAATCCTCGTGAAAACAGCAAAGATTAAACATTACATTTGGCAGATATCATCAAAGTTGGACTAAAGCACGATCGAAGGAGTGGAGTAACAGTAGTGGTGTTTTTGTCTTTTCAGATGTGATAAATATCACTCACATTGATCCCCATTGTGTGGGAGTGGTGACAGAAAACTCAAAGACACAAGAACAAATATGTTTTTTGCCTAACAGTGTGAAACTAGTGTGAATTTTAATCTGATTGCATATCGCCATCGTGCATGCGTGTTTATTTTTAACAGTGCCCTAACTTCAGGCTTGATCTTCTCTCTTACCTTGCTCAGGCTGTATAGGAAACGCACTAAATGCCCCCTAGATTGTCCTGTCTCTTTTCCGTGTCATATATTTATTGACCAGACAACACTTTGCATGAACGTATAAAGTTAAACGTGGGCCTGACCTCTAATAAAATATGCACATGCACTCTATCTTTCCATTCCCCTGCCTGAGACATAATGTGATGTGCTCGGTTTCAAGATGCCCTGGGAAAGTAAAAAACCCTACCTTTATTTATTCACCTCCTCACTCTATTATTTGATCACTTTGGGGAAAATCCTGCGATCTTGACTCAGCCCTCAACTCTGTCAGAATCAGAGTCATGAGATGTAACTTAGGTACGTTCGAGTTTTAAATCTTTAAGCGCTAAATTATTCAGCTGCCTGGAAAAACAATATTTCCCCTGGAGCTTTTGTGAGTCTATTTAGCATAAAACTGTCAACTATAAGCAATGGTCTGTTTTTCTATAACAAATCTCCATGAAATGATAACTCCAAGCTGCTATCTGTGCTCTCAGAGGGATCTCATTGTTATGTGAACACAGTGCACAGCGTTTTGTAGAGTGACTTTAGTAGAGGAAAGGGACTGTAATTTTTGGCCAGACACTGTAAGCTCCGTCAGTGCCAAGCGGGGCATGTCGTGATAAGTACATGCAGGTTTGTCTTTGATCAGGGCCAGGGAAGGAACGGCTCAATGTGAGAGGACTGCAGATAAGCTTGCCTCTCTTCAGACTACTGTAATTACAGACCTCTGTGCTCTTCTTTTCTTTACCCTTACATTCACAGTGTATCCCTGGTTTAGATGACATTGTCTGTTTGTGCCTACCTATAGGTGATCAGTGGATCCAACCTGCCTGTCCCCAGGAGTGGAAAGCCTCTGGACCCGTTTGTCAGAGTAGAGACTCACGGGATTGCATCCGACTCACGACTAAGAAACACACATACTGTCAAAAACAACTGTGAGTACAGTGACAAACCTTTGAAAGTAGTACTCAGTTTCGCTTTGTAGGACGTGGCTCTACTTTCATCAGTCTTAGATAGATTTCTCTCAATGTGGGCGATGTCACTTTGTTGTATGAGTTTAGTGTTGTTGCACAGACAGATGTTGAAAAATGCATTAATGCTGAAATAGGGAACTAGAAAAACAACAGTCTACAGCCATGCTTAGCGCTCTGTGAGACTGCAGCTAAATATTAACATAGGCACGCTACCATGCTGATGTTTAGCAGATGTACAGTACCGTGCAAATGTCTTAGGCCGCCATTAGATTTGGTGTTTTGGCAACTGCTATAACGACCACATACATATTTATTACTTAGTTTCCTTCTTAAAATACAAGTAGAAAAAATAGAAAATGTACAAAAAACACAATTACAGATATTGATTGTGTTTTTTTTAACCAATTTGGACATAAATAAGAGTGGACGACCTGTCAAAACCAAGTGGAAGGTCTAAGATTTAAAAGTAGCTGCTGCTAAACTATAAAGTTTGTCACTGTTGCTCCTGAGGGAGACATGAATATCTGCAGCTACCAAATGTCTTCACAGCAATCAGCCCTACCCTCTATCATATATCATTTTCAAATTTCATGGCAATTCGTTCATCCAAGTGGTGTCCAACCACTGTCAGACCCATGAAGCGAGCAGAGCCAGATGCTTCGTGCCGTCTGACAGCATGCCTCGCGTCAGTGTGCTGGAGAACAACGTAAACCCTCAACAAAATACAATGAACATATAGAAACCACCTTAACTGCATTCTAGTGCATTCTTAAGCTGTGGTTTGTGTAAGTTTCTCTTTCTTTTTCAAACCATTTCCCAGTAATCCACTGTCAGGTTTCCGATAAGAAATGTGCTGAAGGGAAAATCTGAAAATGTGTAAGGGAAGTTTATTTCAAGAGAAGTCTGTCATGCGATATTACGATGACTGAAAACGTGGCGCAGACAGGCACAGCAAAGCTGGGTGTTACTGCACAGCTACTGACCTAAAGCATAAGTTGGATCCACATAGACAGATTTGTTTTTTTACTGTATCACATTATAACATTCAGGATTGATCAAATTATTTACTAAAACCTGACTATTTTGATCTCTTCAGAGTGGAAGTTAATCCCTAACTGTCTTCAACAGTCCTTTATACATCAGAACATGCTTCCCCTGAGACACAGATGTCTCTGTTTTGCACCCTACATCTTCACATAATGACCAAAACATTTCACTGGTGTACTGAGGTTGGTTGAGACAAAGAGGAAGATGAGTCCTGGAGGCACAGAACAGGTGTGCACGAGAATACTACATAAAAGAGTTTTGCTCTCCTCCTGGAGGACATTTTACAAACATTGCAAACTTCCTCTATTTTCCACTTGGTGCTGACCAGTTAACATACAAAATAGAAACATTTTTTTATTCACAGCTGCCCTTCACAAACATCTATGGTAGCACTGAGATGGAACAGGAAAACTGAAGTTGCAGACTGTAAACATAACATGGAGCTGATGCTTAGATGCTCTGTGGAGACTGCAGTTAGTGACACTTTTCTGTGGGTTCACACAACGCTGTTTATATTTAAATACTGAACCTACTGTAATAACGTGTGATTCTAACGACGAGAGGATTTTTCATTCCCACTGCAGCTCTGAGCCCTCACTGGGATCATGTCATGAACTTCAGCATCAGTGTCCCCGAACTCTGCCTCATCCGTTTCTGCATCCGAGATCAGACTGGCCTCCTCAGCAGTGAGTTTGTGGGCCAGTACACCCTGCCCTTCAACAGCCTGAAGAAAGGTGAGCCTGCAGGAGCAGAAAGATTGACACGGGGGGGGGGGCGAGGGGGGTGGGAGCCAAGTTACATAAGGTGACACTGTGTGACCTTTGTTGTATATCGCACCATTTGCAGTGTCAGCCCTCTGCTCTGTGCTTGAGTTTTATGGAAATGATGGAGTGCATCTGTATTTATTTTCACACCCACCTTCCTTGCACACCTCCAGGCTACCGCTGGGTGCCTCTCCTGTCTCGGGATGGATGCAGCCTCGATCCAGCCTCCCTTTTCGTCTTTGTCTGGTACTCCTAAAAACAGCTCTCCCTATCAGACTCAGGCACACATACGCCTCGCCAACAGATAGAGAAGCGTAGCTGATGCAGCAACAACAAAAATAAATAAATAAATCACAATCACCGTTTCCTCAGACATAAATACCAGTTTTATTGTCCGAAAATAGATTTTCTGCTGCGCACAGTGCATGCAGCAGAGGAAGAGAGCAGAAGGTTTGAGCAGGGTGGATAAGACACAAAGGATAACTCTGTTAGAATCACTCAGAAAGTGAAATCCCCAGAGTAACATATTGGATCCTTATTAGTTATTCAGGCAAGGTTAATCTCACTCAAGATCTTTTCCATCCACAACACACCGTGTTCTGTTTAGTGTGATCATCAGAATTCTTCTATCAAGGCTTAAACTGAGTGATGGCAGAAATCATATCCATGAACACTATCATCTTCCAAGTCTACCTCCCTGTGAGGGACCCAGCAGGGAATAATATAAATAGCATTCACAGAAGTATACATTATTGAACCAAATCCAGTGCTGCTGAGTCTATTTCTATCCTCCTTCCCCCACTAAATCCTATGAATGAGACGGAGGAGGAGTCTGGGTCAGCGGGTCTGTTAGGAGGAGGAGGCATTTAAGTGACTGCCTTTGCGTGCTTCTGCATCCGTGCCTCAATGCCACTGATGGATAAGACAAATGATGGAGCGAGTAGGGGGCGGTGTTAACTCAGCTCCTCAGGCCAGAGATGCAAAGTTGTCATCCTGCTCACACACTTTCCTCACCTCTCTCCTCCCTTCCTCACCCTCCTGCCTCCCATCTCCAATTCCACTGGTCAAGGACGTGCAGTTGACACAGCCCAAAGGGAGATACACACTCAGGTAACAGGCACTGCACATCAAAAATGTTGACCACACATGATTACTGAAAGAAAAACTAAGTTTAAGTGCAAATGAAAGTGCAAGTAAGATAATATGAGTAAGAGTTTCTTTCCTTCATTGATAATTTGATGATTTAGCAAAGGTCCTTCATTTGATTAACATTTCAAAATAATCCTATGAGGTAATGGATGCTTCACAGAGTAAACATTTCCTGAGTCTTTTACTCAGCTTTGTAACTTCATCCAGATACACCATCCACTATTTAGCACTGGAGTGAGGCTAGTTGCATGTGTTAAAAAAGTAAAAATGACATAGTGCATAGTGTCCTCCTTCAGGTTAATGTCTTTTAGTTCAACAGTCCCTGACGTGTGGGGCCTGCACCCCCTGCTGGCAGCAGCCAGGGGGTACAGCCCTGGCATCAGATTTCACAGTTTCCCAGGGCAAACCACATCTCCTTGTCAAGCAGCTCGTCTTCCAGTTTAACGTTGGTTGCAGCCACAAACGTCTTCTTGCTCTTTACTCTCACTTCCAGCACCATCCCATACATCACTGGGACACACTTGTACTCCAGCTGTGAACAAGAGGCAGACTTTTCATTTATCAAACAGTTCTGTTTTTAGATTAAGCATCAAGTACATTTAGATGATTTCTGCAGCATCATTAAGGTTTTATCGGAAATCTCTGTCAAAACTGAGAAACAGGATTTTTTTACTTTGCAACATAAAAGGTAATAAGTATGAGCCACGAGTCCATTGGGTTGAAGCCTCAAAGATCAAATCAGGGTGGTTAGACAGGAAAGTTGAAATAAATATTGAGTGGCATCATCTCAACATATTAAAGGAAATATTTCCCACAAATTTATTTTTAAGCAGCTGTTGAATGTATTTAAGTTCGTCTGCATTTGCAAGTATCTATAATGATTTAATTCTAGCAGCTTTAAGTAAAGTTCCATTCTCAAAGCAATTACATGGTCTACCAAAACCAGCTTCCTTATGTAAAACACAATAGATGCAGAGGCGGTGATGTACCAGTTCATTGAAGGTGGGGTTGTCATGATTGCGGACCACCTTTGTCTTCCTCTTGAACTGTTGCTTGGGGTCCGGTCTCAGATGCGTAACCACATAGGCGTCAGGGTTGGAGCCATTGGCCTGTTTCTGTTGAAAAGTGGGGCAAACACCGTAAACTGTCTTTAGGAGTAAACCCATTTATGCAACACATCACTTCCCCATCGTTAATGCTCCAACGCAAACTCACAATGTTCCTCACGTGTTTCACCAGAACCGAGAGTTTACAGTCAGAGTAGGAAATGTAGAGCTGGATCCGAGGACGGACACCTGCAATAGATTGTCAGTGCCAGGAAATCATAACATCTCCTACAAATAATAACTTTATTGATCCCCTTAGGGAAATTGTTATTGGGCAGCTGCCACAGAAACTTGTTGTCAGGTAAATTAACTAACTTAGCAGTTTCCTCATGACATCACAGAACCAGTCACTCAAAATAGAGCATTTTCTTTTAGTAGTATTAGATAATATTACCTGTCACCACACTTCCCTGGGCTATGCTGGGGCCGTCTAGGAACAAGCTGCACACAAACTCATTCTGCAGGTGACAGAGAGAAAGGTTGGCGTTTAAACAAGCGATCACTGAGAGGAGGTGCAGCAAGGACAGGACAGGACAGGACAAGAGACTCTTACTCCTTTGCAGGGTCCCTCAAACAGCTCCTTTAGGTATTTATTCAGTTTAGACATTTTACTGTCTGCGGTGAAAGACATTTGATACCAACTGGGGAACCTTAAAGAGAGAGAAAGAGTGAGTCACATTGATTCTGTGATAATTATTATGAGTACTAACAAGTCAAATAGTCACGTGGACGTGTTTGTTTTCTCCTCACTCACTGAGGTAGCGTAGATTCAATGAAGTATTTCTGCAGCTGCTTATGGATCAGGTCAAACTGTGCAAATGTCTTCTCACTGATCAGAACACCGTCATCAATGGTTACTTTCAGTTTATAGCGCTGCAGATCAGACAAAGCAAAGGATTTCATTCATTCCACAGTTCAAAGAAATGATGAGGCAGCTGCTAACCTGACTTAGAGAGTCCATCCGCTGCTAACGCATTCTGTGCTCATCGATAACTGACTCACATGCAGAACATTTCAAATACAAATAATACAAATTTTATTTGTCACATACTCCTCCTGCCTCACTAGTTGCCTCACCAAATCTTTCCCTTTACCGGTGTGTCCCTCGATCACAGCTTCTTGGATGTTGGTACTGGGAGCAGGGATGCCATCGAGGGTTAGAGACTGTTTTCTACCTTGAGCTATGTTGTGTGTCAAGAAGTTAAACTTGACCGCAAAGCAATCCATGCTCTCCTTAATTTTCCTACATAACAAGAAGTACAAAGACTTAATACAACTGCAAAATGATTTACTTAGAAAAAGAAAAGAAAAAGTGTTGAAATACTTTGTAAAGTAGGATGTGGCCTCCAGCTCTGTGTCGTGAGGTCTGAGGTTGTTCTGGACATACAGCAGGTCATTAACGTCCTTCAGCTCTGGCATTCCTGCGCGCAGCATCTGAAAAATAGCATTCACATCACGCAACGGTATACACGGTGTTAAATATTTTCTTTCTCGAGTGAGTCAGTGAAGATCGTACCAGCTCCAGCATGCTGAGGATCAGCGTGGAGCGCTGTCTGATTATGTTGTAGGCCTCACAGCAGAGCTCCACAAAACGATGCAAGCGCTGAGGCTTCTGTCCTCCACCTGTGATGAAGTGTTGCATCTCTGATGTGAAGATGAATGGTGACCGGTCCCTGTCATTACAAACAAAGGGTGGTGGTGTGTGTGTGTGTGGGGGGGGGGTTGTTAATTCACACTGATGTCTTGATGAATATTATACTTGCTACTCAAAGGCAAAGACCACAATTTTTATTTGCCTCGAATGACTTGCCTTTTAAAGCTTCCAAACTTCTGCACATTGCCCATGATTTTGCCAAAGTCAATGTGGAACATGTGTCCGCTGGGTTTTAACATAATGTTGTCATTGTGGCGGTCACAGATTCCCAGGATAAACGTGGCCACACACCATCCGGCGCATGAGTGGATGAAGTTCATCACAGCCTGTGAAGACACAGTGGGAGAACATTCCCCTTTTTATGCTTCATTGTGTGGCAGTAACAGTGTATGGTCCCACACAGGGAATGTACTGAGCGTAACCTTCTCATAGTCGTCCTTCGTTTTGTTCCACATGTGGAACCATTTTTCCAGTGTGTCTTCACGAAGTGTCCCAGTGAGACCCCACTCCTGGTGAATCTTCCCAAGAGTCACTGCATCTGGAACCACCTCCACCAGGCCTGGAAACCAATGAAAAATAATCATTCACGGCCACAGAGATATAAGACGAGCAGACTGTTCGCATGCATCGAGCAACACAACAAATAAATCAAGCTGACCGCGATCCCTGCCGGTAGAAAGACATCTGTAGGTGATCATTTGCAGGTCCAGTCCCTCCTGGAGCCACACCCTGTCCATCGCATGGACTATCTGAAGCACCAGCATGTCCTGGCGCAGGTTATCTCCTGTCTAAATGACACATAAACCAGATCAAAGGGAAGGAAGGGAGGAAGTGACTTCACTTTCAAAAGAAGAAGCGATAACGCGACTCAGATGAACAAAGTACTATGCCTTTACCAACCTTGCAGATGACGCTAACGTTGTTAGCCAGAGGGTCAGTGGAGACAAATGAGATCCCCAGAGGAGCAGCGTTGGAGTTGTAGAACTTACAGGCCTGTCAATCAAACATCAAGAAGAAACGAACTTTGTGAAATGAAACAGTGCGGTGTGTGTGTGTGTGTGTGTTAGATGTGTGTAGTGTAGGTCGTCCTACATCTATGTCCACTGCCTTTACACACGCTGCAGGATCCAGTGGTAGACAACACGTGACACCATTTGTGAAGAAGTCAATGAGCTTCCATTTCTCCTTATTCAAGATAATCTGCATAAAAAGGACGAAAGTGAAAAACCCAAATACAATCCAACAGTGGAGACCGAACCAGTGAGTCCGTGCATGAACGGGTCAGACAGGGATTGGTTTACAGACCTTGCGTCGAGACTTGTCAGCGATGCGAACCTGCTCGGCCACCTGCACAAGCACAGACACCAGGTGGGTTTCACGCACCAGCTCGCACCTCAGTGCTTGGCCACAGCAGTGCCACAGGGCAGCCCGGATCTTACCGTACCAGTTCTGGTAGTATGGGTCATTGCAGGCATCCTCCAGCATCCTACCAGCACATAATTAATGATAAACCGATGATACAGACATAGATATGATAAAGATAACATGCCATACTACAGCATTACAACTAGTGAATGGGATTCACTCTGCGCCACTTAATAGTTCAGCCTTTTTTAAGGTGAATAAAAGTACAGCAGTCTGCACATCTGACTGAGTCTGCTGCTCACCAGTAGAGCTGATGAGCGATTCGAATGTTTTTCAGGGATCTCTCCAACAGCAGCATCACCAGAGGTCCATCCAACTCCCACTCACTCTTCAGAGCCTGCAGGACAGGTTGCGTGATTATTAACGGAGTGCCACAGTGGGTCGTCTGTGCTTACATTTAAAATCTGAACTTGAAATGTTGACTAGTAATAATGTGACACAGGACGATAGAGTGAGGTCACTGAGTGTTTGTGTATTTACCTGGACCAGCTGTGGCAGAAACATCTCCAGCTCTCCATCTGGTATCTGTTCAAAGTACAGAACTGCAGTCCTCCGCACAATCTGGTCATTAAAACTAAACAAAGTGTACGGAATGGGATGAAGAAATGATGAAGCTAAAATATATAAGACATATTTAGATGCACACATTTCATTGTAATCATAGAACAGAATCAAGACACCTCATGTGACAAACAACTAACTATTCTTCCTTTGTGTATTCTCTGTTTTCATTAGCATAATCCCTGGTATTATATTTCCCCGTGTGAAGACACTATAGTGTGTACCTTTCACCCAGCAGGAACAGGGCCTCTTCAGGTAGGTGGATGAGCCAGTTCTCTGTGATAGTATAGATTTCTGTCAAGATTTCAGGCCGCCAGTGCGGGGCTGCACCCAGCAGCAGGTGGAGGCAAGTGCTTCCTTTGTCACCGGAGTAACGCTTCTCCCAGAGGAAAGCCTTATCACTCTCTGTTAGACTGGGAAATCATTTAAGGAATGTGTTTAGGAATTTAGGGAAAGATTATCTACCCAAACACGATTGAATGCTTCCTTCTACTCACAAGCAGAGGCAGTGTTTCTTGGACACATGCAGCATTCTCTTCTGCAACTCCTCACAGGGCTGAGAGAATGTGGCTGAACCGGGCAGCGCGATGGGCCTCTGATACGTCCATTCAAACTCGTGCTGAAACTCGAGCTGGGGAACAATGACACCATGAATTCTTCTTCTGGTAAAGACAGGGTTGATTTTTCTTGTAAATAGAAGAAAGACTAGGTTAGTGTAACTGACTTGCAATATGACTCCGGTGGCTTGTGTGTGGCTGTGAAACAGGGCGGGGGAGGGAAGAGCAGGCACCTCCGCCAGTGTAGACATACTGAGCAGGACTGTCCCTGTTACCAGGGTCCTAGACACAGGGAGGACAAATACAGAGACGTGTCTTTAAGGAGCGCATTCAGGTAAAACAAAACAGCAAGACGTGAATGCTCGTAGAGGTTTGTAGTAACGGATGAGACATGTAGACATAGGCAGCATACTTGTTGCTGTAAAGAGGCAGTACAGCCCAGCCTATTAGCTCCTGGCCCTTTCCTTTTTTAGAGCCTTTCAGCTGTAATGTCAACATAGTTTCGTATGGAAGCTCATTCACTGGAACAGGGAACACCATCCTAAAAGAAAAAGAAAATACTAAACATGCCTTGTTTTTCTCTCACATCATACACAACTTTTATGAAAACTGCCTGTACTGATCTGATGAAGAAGAAAAGGTATTTTTATTCTAGGAGACGCCACAAAATGTAGGCCTTACATGCGGTTGAACTGGATCTTGTTTCCATGTGTTAAGGTGGTGCTGATATTTTCAGAATGGCCAGTGGGGGCGATCTTAACTCCTGCATATGTCAGCTTACAGGAGACAGAGAAGGACTCGTAGCTAAAAACCACGGCCAGGAAAGAGAGCAAAATACAACCGTGTCACCCACAGGACCATGCTTCACGTTTCTGTTTGTGTGTATCTGTGTGTCTGTACATGTGTTCATACAGTAGTTGCATCATGTTGTGTGTGTGTGTGTGTGACTGCACACATACGTGGTGATCCAGGCGGGTTGTAGGTTGTAGAGCGCCGATACGTTGAATTGTAAGATCTCATTGTTGTAATCAACCAATCTGGTTTGTAGGTTAGAGGTCACCTCTGGACCCCTAAAGTCTGACAGGAAGTTCTCAAAAAAGATCTGCAGCACCTTTAGCAGCGCCCCCTTGAGTGTCATCAGCGCTAGAGTACGGAGGGTAGACATCACATGATGCCAACACTGGTGCCACAAGTCCCCATTTATCATTGGTAAGTATTGTTTTTAATGGCATTTTATAGAGTAAATTATAGTTAATAAATACATTGATCTCTTATCAAGTAAACACCTCAGTAGATACTAAATTGAGAAATATTTTGCATCATAATTAGTTTTCACTGTAACTCTTAACTGTGAGGGCATTTTTAGGAGCAGTGTAAGGAGCATATTTCATAGAATGGTGCACTGCATCAATGAAGTGGAGGACACAGCATCCTGCCAGCGGCTTTTCTGTTGTTTAGTCGGGTTGCAGCTACTCACCACTTTCACACTCACGGATATCATCCTGGCTCTGTAAATGAGAAAAACAGCTGGTTGTTGGATCAGTGCTATGAGAAGGTATTGTTCCTCCACTCTACTTTTCTGGCACACTGTAGTATTACTATGACAGAATCATAAAAGGTAAGCCAGCATATAGAATACAGTATTCTACAAATAGAAAACAGCAGAAATCAACAGTGATCACAGAAACAGGTGAATGGATAAAAATGGTATGTGTATGATTGCGGATGAACGACAGCTCATTAAAAAACCTCCTACCAGAGGCATAGGATTGGTTCTGTTAAGCCAGCCAATGGCATCCTCCAACTCCTCACATGAAACCCCACACAGAAGATTGATGATGGTGCGAGCATGGTTCCCAAGCACGCTGATGTTCATATAAGACTAGAGACACGAAGAGAGCAGACCCCAAAAATGTTCAAATCAAAACCAAACACTGATGGGTCTATGTGTGAGAGTGATACAGTACACAACTGACCTGACCGCTCATGAGCTCGGTCACCTCTCTGTTGTAGCTGTTGAGCACATTCTGCAGGCTCAGCCTGAGAGCAGAGGTGAAACTGCCTTTAACATTTTTGTGCAAAGAGACACCGTGTAAAGGTGTCGTTACTGAACGAAGGGTGCAGGCTGCTCGCCCTCTTACTTGCTGGTGCTGAAGACACACACCGTACGCAGCAGCTGATACAGGTGACATGGGCTCTTGTCGTCTTCACTCTTAGAGAAGAAGCGGGAGTTCAAATGATGACTGCTTTGTGGGAATTTACTGTGCAGTGTTTGGAATGACAGTGTGTAGAATTGGTCTAATTTTAGAATCGTATTTTTACCGTACGACCATGGTCATGTCAGTTCTTTTTCTGTAAATACCACCAGCCATGAAGTTATGTTGACACAGAACAAAGTCAAAGAAAATTTGGTGGAGGTTTTTACAGCCTCTTGATAAGACGTTGGCCAGGGGCCAGGAACGGGCGAGTGTGAAAGCAGCATTTTATGACAGAGAACAGGCCCCTCCCTCTTGGTAAATGATCTGTACAATAGAAGTGTGAAGTCACTTACGTCTCTGGCTAGAGAGTGTTTGAGGCTGTTCACGTGGAGCAGTCGGAGGGGAACAGCTACTTTCAACTTGCTGTAGATCTGGATTATTTCGTGCAGACCCAGCAGCTCTTCACTGCAGAGACAGATGGGAGATTGCACTGAATACGACAACGAATGTTAGCATCATATATTAGAATATCACGGCATGTGCAGAATTTAAAATCAACTTATGGAGTGTGACTTACTTTTGGAGATACTCCTCAGAGTTACAGAGCTTTAGAACATAATCGCTACTTGTGTTAGGACCGAGGTCCAGCAGACGCAAGATGTCATCAATCCCACTCTGGACTGTCCTGTTCGCTGCATTAGAGTTTCAGAGACAACACGTCAGAGGAGAAGGATAATGCATGACAAACAGGGAATCAAAGAGGCGTTATTACGAACACACACTCTACAATAGCACCACACAACCTCATTTTTCTCATAGTTACATCCATTTTCTGTTCTACTCTACACGTGCGTTGTCTCTTACCTGTGAGAGGGAGGGGAATCTGGTTATTGTCCCACTCGGGGGCCACAGTAACAGTCACCTCCACCTGCTGCAGCAGCGCAGGGTGGATATGTAGCACTCGACTCCACACAACACCTGAGTTGTGAACAGCGTCTGTGTGTTTGTACTGTGACACCAGCCTGCCAGAGACGTTAAAGACAAACCGGTTGCTAATGTGAAAGTTATGATGAGAAATATGTCCTATATTTTCCACGTCATGTTTGACAATATGATTGATTTTCCTTTCATTTAAGGTACAACAACATCTTTTTTTTAAGACCAGTGAAGCTAAAATCATGTATTTGTCATTTCAGTCAAAGTGAAATTATCAGTCATTCAACAAAATACAGTGAAGATTAATTTAAGCAACTAGGACTTTGATTCACACACATTTAGACGGTCCAGTTCTTTCACACACCGAGAGTCTGAGGTGAACGTTTCAAACGAAACAACTCAACACACCTATTCAGATGACATGAAGATAGGGTTGTAATGTTATCGCTGAATTATGAGGGTGAACCAAAGCTTGGCATGACTCTTACTTGGATGTCGCGGCGCTGAAAGAAGCCATCCGCTTGGTGCTGCCTTGTGGGGTGTCTATTAGCGTAATGGTCCATGGATCCTGATGAAAAGAAGACGTCAGTTTCATGCTCCTCTCTGATGTTGACATATTTTTATGTCTCACATACTTACATGATTTTGTACCTCCGTCTTGGAACGATCCAGTTTGTAAGCAGGCCCGGGGATGTCACAGGGAAACAAGTTGTTGATGTTGCCACGGGGGACCCGAGTCCTGCAGGGTACCGGAGGGGGTGCGCGGTCTGGTCTCCCAGGCAGACAGTCACTGGGCAGCCTGATCCTGAGCGCAGAGAAGCTGCTCTCGTACATTTGTGTTTCATCACTTCCAGGAAGCTGAGGTACCTCATAAATAGGATCTGATTGTAGGTCATCTCTCAGAGGCATGGGGAGGTCAGAGAGGCTCTCATCCTCAGCCTGAACTGTTTGGCTTTTCCCTTCAGGAGGATCCATCACATTTTACAGAGAAAGTCACAAAAGCCCTCATATATGGTAGTGGTTCAAACTCTCGGTGGGCCAGGACGTCATAGCATGGCAGAATGAAAAGCTATCATGACAGACAGACAGACACAAAACAGAACATTACACACAGCACATGTGTGCGAGTCTTAAAGCAGGCTTAGAGTAGGCTGTTTAAGGTGAGGGTTTACGTTGGTCTAATAATTAACAGCCTTTCAAATCTTAACAGGAAATCTACCAGAGCCCGGCACTCGGTCTACGGCGAAGCTTAGTTCCACTTTTGTCACATTTAAACAACAAGATTTCACAGAAAACCATTGTTTTCATCACATTCAATGAACTAAACCTATAGCAGTAGAGTAAAAGTAAAATAATCTTCTATAGCTAATAATGAAACATACTGATTTCATTTCCGAACTGCAGTCGGTCCTTTTTTTCTCTTTTACAAAGCACTGAAATGGTTTTAGCTGGTAGCTTACCGTCAGTTAATGAGGCGGCCTGTGTCAGCAGCGTAAATCCGTCACTGAAGCCATGCTCCGGACTTACACCTGAGCGAGATGAGTGAAGGTTTCCCACTGTGTGCACTCTCCTCTCTCTCTCTCTCTCTCTCTCTCTCTCCCCACAACAACTTTGCCTCTACTGGGGGAAACAGAGAACTATACAAGCAGTGTGCGTATGTTTTGGTCATAAAGCTACGAATATGAGACGCTCTGTGTAAAATTAGGCAGTAATCGGATAAAAAGAAAAAAAGCACGTCCTGTTAAAATGTAACAAACATACAGCATATTCATTTGGACAGAACTGAAAGGAGACAACGTCACATCCACTCCTTAGCTGGGAATGTGATTGTACAGGTTGAGGAGGTATGTAAGTGTTTCTGTAAGTGTGTCTGCTGTAAAGTGAACAGCAGGTCATTGCGTGTGTGTGTGTGTGTGTGTGTGTCCACATACAGCAGTTCAGGTAAGACACAAGTAGCTGGGAGGTGGGTTTAGTTGGGGAATGTTTTGGACATTTCATCAGCCATCGTTTCCACCGTCTTCTGTTTCCTTGTCAGTTTGTTCTATGTACATTTATACCAAAACGTGATGGACTGAACATTGGATTCCAGAAACTCACAGAAAATTGTGCTTTGCTTGATTCTCCATAGTAAATACTAGTCTTCCTGTGGAGTTGAGAAAGCTCCAGCTCCACTGCGGCACTGCAGTGAGTGTGTAGAGAGGTCAGCCGGAGTTCACAGAGCAGGAAGGCACGTAGAAGAGGTCGTCGAGCAGAAAGAAATGAGTTTAAACAACACAACCCCTCACGTTTCACCCCTAAAACCTCAACCCCAGATTCCTGGTTACTATGTCCTCATCCTCTTCGTGCTACTCATACTAGCTGGATGTGCGGTGGCAGCGGTGAGAGCTGTTGTTGTTGTTGTTGTTCTTTTGACATTGTTGCATTATATTCTCCATGCTGAGCAGGTAATTGCACTTCTCTCTGCAGACTGTTTATGTCAGAAGAAGAGCGAGGTGAGGTTGCTTGTGCAGCTTCCGCAGCATTTTCAGATCGGTTTGCCATCCTTTAGGTTTCATTTCTTTTTTTTACGTGCAACCTTCAGGTCACTTGAACTGCGCCACAGGCTGATTGCCCGGTACAGTTACGACCCCACAGAGGGACAAGAAGACTGGGGGGGCACAGGCAGGGAGGAGGAGGAGCTGGCTGTAAGCAAACCCCTAAATCCTTCTAAATCAAATAAAATTTTCTGTTGTAGAACTGTTTAACTCTTATATTTCTGCACAGGAACCTTTGTGCAGGGAGGGAAGTCTCTCCTTTCCATCAGGCTATGGAACATAAAGAGAGGAGAAAAGAAAGAAGGAAATAAAGGGCCAGTTACAGGAACAGTTCGTGCTCTGTATTTTGTTTCCCCGTAACACAAATTCACTTAAAGCACATCAAATGATGGTATTTCAGTACAAAAATAATGCATTTCTGTTTTATCGCTTCATTCAAACTACATTTTGTGGACATATTGTACACATCCATCTATTATGCTAAGCACCTGTCCTCTCAGCGCTGACAACCAAACACACTCACATTCACTCCTGTGGCCAGTTCTGTCACCAATTTTACTTTCCCTCGGATGGTGGGAGGACATTGCGGTGCACTTTTTCAGCCTTCATGACATGTTAGTGCAGCACTCTGGACAGTAGATGGCGCCGTCAATCTGCGTTTGCTGCAGGTGAGAAAAGTATTTGAGTCTTTTTTTTCTTGTTAATAATTTAAAGTGTACGGCAAACGTATTCTTTTTGGACAATAATCTGAAAGATGAAAGTGCAAAGCTGTGCGTGTTGGGCGTGTATTTCTGATCTTTATGATGAAGCTCCATGGGGCACACCTGTTTTTGCTTTGTAATCACCTCACTCAGTTTAAAATATCTGCACGTCGTGGGAATTTTTACTTTTAGGAAAATGGGCTCTCAAAGACAGAACAGGTAAAGAACACTACTAGAACCATTTAAGCAGAACACCTACATGTGAGGAGGAAAACACATTTCTAATCTGTGTCTACCTGTGTGTGGATCTCATTAGACTGGATGTCCGTCTCCTGGGACTATACTGGTTCCTGACCTCCATCTTTTTAGTTACAGATCTGGTCTCCCCAGCTCCCAGTCTGCACGGTCCGTCTTGTTACTATTGTCCTCTGCAGAATAAAAACAAGTCCTGTCCCGACATCACCAGCCAGTGTTTGCCTAATCAGCACTGCTCGAGCCCCAGAGGCCACTACGGCACTGTCCACGTCCTGTCTGCTAAGGGGTGTGTGAACAGGGAGCTCTGTGGTTCCCATGAAACGATCTCCTATCGGGGAGCCAAGTATAACGTCACCCACACCTGCTGCTGCAACGACAAATGTAATGAGTGGCCAAAGTCTGATGCTGTCCTGAGAAAGGTACTGCTGACGAGCACAGACGAAACGCATGCCAACATGGGCATGGGATTCATGTAAAGATCACTGCTTCACAATCCCCACCAACTGCATCCTCGGAGCACCTGTAGAGACTCGAGAGAGAGAGAGGCCTGTTAAGCCACGGACTCTCCTGAGTTTAAAATGTGACATCTGGCTAATATTTAATTTGTGCTGACGAGAATCTGCACTAGATTAATGTGTAAGTGATCAACGCTTTGTGTCTTTGCTGCATCTTTAAGACAAAATAGTGGACTAACATTAGAGAATGCTGTATTTTCTCTGAGGTTTTCGATTCCTGTCAATAAAAACATGATGATAAGCGGTAATGGTGGTGTATTGGCCTAGATAAATATTAGGAACAGGTGTGCTGGAGGGTGGGGCCTGTGCAGAAAGATCAGGAGTCTGTGAAAAGGAGTTTTCCTGTTACAAAATGGCATTTTGCAGGTGAGTCTTCATAATATATATACATATATATATATATATTCCTACAGACAAGTAGACATGTCACTTTTGACCCTTCACTGTCTTGAACATGAATCATTAGAAATCATTAACACCTGTGCAGTGCTTGGAAACATCCGTCACCCTGTGTGGCCTCTTTGGCTTCAGTAATGCTGTGGAAACGAGGAAGACGTGCAACAGACAGATGGCCATCTGTGGACGCTCATTTTACATGTCCATCTTGTACTCACGGGGGAGAACTGCCTCTATGTCTGCTCCCACCCTGTTATTTTAAATCTGAGAAAAAAGCCACGGGACTTCATGTCAGACTCTAAACAACACATATTCAGGAGTATCTGCCTTTTTTACTGAGCAGACACTATCTGAAAATTCTTTGTTTAAGCCAGGGAGGGTCAAGATGCACAATGAGAAGTGTAGATTGTTTACCTGGCGTCTCTAAACTTCTTCACAAATGCTATAACATCTGTACAACGTTAAAACTTAATCAATGATGTACTTATTAGATGTACTTTCCTTTCCCTCCCCTCTCCTCGTAGGCAGAAGATGCTGCAGCTACTGTCTGTTGCTGTGCTGTGGCTCTGCCTTCCGCCCTCATTGCTCTGTGGCACCTTGCCCTGCTTCTACCGCCCCCTTATGGAGAAGGAGAAAATGTTTGAGCCCATTGTGACCGAGTGCCCTCCTCATGAGTTGTGTTTCAAGGCAGATGGTCGTTACGGCAACTACAGTGCCCTGTCTGCCAGGGGCTGCGTGGAAGAAAAGGTCTGCAGCCAGCTGCAAAGCGTCCGCTTCAAAGGAACAGTCTACAGCGTGAATTACGCCTGCTGCGATTGGCCGTACTGTAACTCCGGCCCAGGCATCTCAGCGACCCCCCTGTCCACCACCGTAACATTTATGACTGTAGCATGGGTGGCTGGACAATGGTGACAAAGGACTTGTGAATTCTTTGTTACAAGCGTCTTTAAGGGTCGAACGCAAGCAAGCAGTGTTGAACAGCATTTCTGCTGACTCAGCAGACCTGTAGAAAAGTGGTGAATGCCCAGTCTGACAACACTGAGGTGTGCACCAGTACCAAACCTGTTTTTAACCACGTTTACCTATAAATAAATATCTGAATCAGAAGCTATAGCATTCTCTTTTGCTTACACACCGAGATGAGGCTGACGAGATTCTGTTTTTCTCATTGCCAACAAATAATTTCTATTTCCGCCGGCAGGATGCTGAGCGCCGCAGTGTTAAGACTTGTTGACAGTAACAAAAAGTATACACCAGACAAATGTCAGGCTTATTTTTTAATACTGAAAGAGCAGGTGAAGCAACATGTACAGTATGAGGTTTGGACAGTTCTTTATTTCCCTTTTATAAGGCTGCTGGGTCTCCCCATAGTGGATATCCATATATATACAGGAGATTGCTATACTGGAGTTACACTGAGGGCAGAGGGTCCATATTACACAGATTTCAAAAAACAACACTAATAGAGCCTCACCTCCAGGTATCAGAAATCAGCAGAGAGAGGAGGGGTAGAAAGGGGGCGGGGGGGGGCAACAGCACAAGGGAAGAGGGCAGAGAGGGAGGAGGGGAGATGAAGCAGTCTGAGAGCCTGACTTGACTGCCTAATAACTTAACACTAGAAAATAACATACAGACTTCACACACAGTGCATCTTAAATAGGTTACGTGAAGAACCATTTACCATAAATATCTGTATTTTCAGGAACCAACATATATAAAAAATGAAAAAAAAAATCATTGTTCAGTCTTTTAATTTTTTCATATTTTCTCTTTTCACAACCGTGCAAATTGTTCTTTTCTTCCTGCCATGAAGATGAGGCTTTTTATACCCAGCACACATCCATTCCAGGTAAACAAGGAAAAGGAAAGAGAACCAAGCACCTCCCTTCCCACCCCCTAAAAGCGTTTGAATTAGTAGAAAATAAACAAACAAATGAACAGAACACCACAGTCAACTGATCACAAAAAGAACCCACAGACACACAGAACAGCAAGAACACGGAACTCTTTTTTTTCTTTTTTCTTTTTTCACCTTCATCACCGGCAGTTCTCTTAATGTTACGCATCATTGTTGTGGTCTTTCTCCTGGCATACGAGTTGTTGGCAGAGCGGTGCCCCCCCCCAGTGGCGCAGCGGAACAGGGAGGCAACCCTCCGTTTTATTATCTCTCAATTTCACAGTGTGGTAGGAAAACGAGGCGGAGGAAAGGGAGAGGCTTGATGAGGAGGTAAACCGGCGGGAGAGATATCACAGGAGGGAACAGGAACCAGAGGAACCACAGCAAGAATTAGAAAACAACTAGAAACCCCCAACTGTCCATGGAATAAAGTAAACAAAACTGCTGAGTTTCATTCCTGCCGACCCATGACGTTGGCAAGGCCTTGAATGGCAGGCGTAAACTGACTAGATGGCCCATGTGTCTGGGCAGAAATGGGTGAGGGAAGTCTGAGGCTGACTGGAATCCACTGGTGGATGGGAATCAACAGGGCGATATGCTGTCAGAAGTGAAAGGATGTGCGTTGCAGGTCGCTGTGTGATTGGCAGGTCGGAGGACAAATTCCACCCTGCTGGGTTCAGGCACGCTGTCGCAGTGCCCGCCTCTTGCGATTGTAGTAGTGACGCACGCCGGTCTGTCTGGCAAAATTCATCATGTAGTTTTGTTTACGGGTGCTGCAAGGATACAGAGTGAAAGAGGGAGGGAAACAGGTGTGAACATTAGTGACTGAAGCATGGCGCCGAACATCCACACTGACCCCACTTGCACAATTGGATCCATGCACGCAGACACACAAATGGCTGAATGTAGCTTCTGTACTCTCACATACAGGTTCATGCTGGCATTTTGAATCACGTTTCAAGCATAACCTCAAACACTCAACACTCTCATGGGTGGCGCTCCTCTACACGAGTGGATCTGTACATGTTCTGCACAAATGAGAGCCAGCTAGACTGTGAACATGGCGGTAGATCTAGCCACAGGTACCCAATGACAGACCAAATGTCACAGGACAAGACATGAGACACAGAGTCTACAAACATACTAACACAGGAACTAGGGGCAAACTCTGTGTGTGTGTGTGTTTGAGGTCAGAGTTAGCAGCCATCACTGGGAGAAATGGAAAGTAACTAAACCAATGCCAGGGGTTGTGAGAAGAGTGGTTTTGAAGCTAGAGACATAGAGAAAAGCTTCAGAAGATTGCTCTTGCTTAGCCTGTTCATTGCCTCTTCCATCCAGCAGGGTGGTGCCAGTGAGCCAGGAGTGCAGCCAGGGCAGGCAGGGGCCTCTGCGAAGCGGGGGCGGGGCTTAGGAAGGGGTTAGGGAGGGGTAGGAGTGTGTGTGTGCATGTGTGTGTTTGTGATGGTTGATGCTGTGAAGTGGAAGCAAGGCTGATGGGCAGGATGGCTGGAAAACTGTTGGGCACATGCTTGTGTTCGTGACGGTTGATGAGAAACCAGAAGGCAGTGAAAGTGCGCTCCTGGCTCAGAGTGCTGTTGTTGTCTTCAGGCAGACAACCACGAGTGAAAAAGGGATGGAGCGATGTCTCAGTTGATCCACAGAGCCATGCAAGGAGTTAGATGGAGGAGGTTAATCAGATGAAACCCTGCCTTCATTTGTAATCAAATGACCTGCGTTGCAGCTGGTGGTGGTAGAAACTCCTTTCAGTGCTCGAGTGATAATGTGTGCATTTGAAATGTATGAGTGTAAAAGTGGACTGTAAATAAGCGGCTAGGTAAAAATAAGAAAGAGAGAATAAAAGGACAAACATAAACAGGCATAGTGATGGATTACATCACACATATACACATAAGCACAGTACCGCTGACATTTCTATGTGTGCATTATATTATTAAAATGGTTTAAACAGCCCATTCAAAGTCAAACGAGAACGTGTTGCCATCTGAAAATATGTTGGGACATTTAATGAAATTCAGTGTAAATCCCAAATTGTTTATAAAACAAATGCCAACCTCTGACCAATTTAGTTTTTACTATGCTGAAAACTGATGTTGTTTTGGATTCTTTTGTCAGTGAGCCTCCACCTGGACACTGTGAGCAGCTGGCCTGTTTGTTGACCTGCCTAGAGCTCTTAGTTATGGTGAGGGCATGGAGATGGCCATGATGATGATGAGGAGGGACAACTAGGTGTGTCTGTGAAGTGTAACAGGGAGAAGAACGGGTGGGGAGAAGGGTGAGGGAGTGGGCTGCATTCAGGAAGAGACGGAGAACTTACCTGACACTACAGCCATGCCACAGGGAGCAGAATACAGAAGAGAGCAGAGGTTAGAGCGCGAGAGAGGAGAGGCAGGAGGAGGGGACTGCTGTCTCGCAGAAAGGTCTGGGGGGGTAGGAGCCCCGGCCTGGGGAGGCAGGGGCCCAAAATGAGGAGACGGGAGGAAAAAGAAGAGGCAGAAAGGAGTTCAAGGAAGAAAAAGTGGAAGTGAGAGAGCCAAGACGACGAAAGAAGAGTGGAGAACAGAAGGGAGGTTGGTAGAGTGAGAAACAAAAGCAAGACATACAGCAGTAATCCATAAATCGTGTGCCAAAGAGGAAAGGAGTCAGGATGAAGGAAGAAAGTGAGGAAAGGGAAGACGGAGATGAAGCGAGTTAAGATTTGATGAGGCACAAGCAGATCCGTGAGCATGAGCACGTGACCAAACATGTCGGGGACATCGAGCAGCAGGGAGCGAAAGTAACAATTGAGCATGTGTAGATATGAGAGGGAGAAGGTGAGAAGGAGTGAGGAGTGGCAAATAGATAGAAATAAAACACAGAGCAAAGTGTGAGGATCACGCTCACATTTTTCAGCAGACACTGTTGAAAATCGTGCAAGTGCGAGGGAGGCAGTGGGACAGGTCACGGCCATGGAGACCAGGGACAGCTCAGGTTAGGCAGAAGTGTGTGTGTGTGTGTGTGTGTGTGTGTGTGGACATGAAATATCAGAATGCCTCACGTTTTATGCAGCATTTGAAATGCACTGGGTACACATCCAGATGAACAACATCAGCACCCACATGAGAGGCAACATTGCTCTGATAGCCACAGCAACATGCAGGAAATGCATTCAAAGTGCTTTATGACACTGCCACGTTAAAAATGCGCTCGCTGAGTGAAGATCAGGTTCATGAGATGTTCAGTGTCCTGCAGAGTGCCCACTTGTGAGGTCTATTTCAGAGGTGGAACTGACTTCCACGTGGAGAAAACCAATCATAAGACAACTTGTTTTCAGAAAATGGATAGTTATGGCTAGTTTAACAGTATGTGACCTTGATTCAACGCTCTGCCATGAGTCGTAATAGCCATAAGGGCAGAGTGGTTAACTGCAAAAATAAATTCTATTGGTAAACTACATTTCTGAGTTTGGCCGTTTAACCGTTTGCGTTCTACAAGACACTGAAAGTATCATGATTGGACTGTAGGAATGATCTGTTTTACACAGAACAGCCATCCACAAACAAGAACCCTTCACAGCAAGGCACACAGCACTGTTTCTTATCTGCTCGCCTGACACTGGACACCATGCTGAGCATTTACAACAACTGCCTGGTGGTTGTAGGTGGTAAGCAGCACATATATATATATAAATAGGTGTGTTTATGCTTGGACTGCATCTTTGTGTTCATGTGGAGTAGGTGGGAGGCAGAGGTAGAGACGGGGGCAGATCGGGACACTGTTGGGGGCCAATCTGGGGGACCAGCAGCCGGAGGGCAATTGGGTACTCACAGAACAACTTCCACATGGTCCAGCGCCCACTGGTCATGTCCTGCACCGGCGTGGCGTGGCTGCCACCACCGCAGCATCACCCCTTTAACCCGGGCCTCTCTGGAGAGACCATGAGAAAAAACTGAGGTCAGTTACTGTGTGTCGAATGAATCATGGTTGTTACCATCTTAAAAAGGATTTAAACGTTGTAACTGATCTGTCTGTTATGAGGCACCAGTTAAGTTTTGGCTCTCCAGGCTGACTGGTGATTTTAATCCGTCCTTATATTTGTTGGCACGTATAATATGTATTTGTTTATCAGAAAAAAACTGTACAACTGCTTAAAACAAACACAAAAATCTAAAAAATTTAAATTATTTAACACATGAAATATATTTATAACAGCCAATAATGCGTATTTGCTCAGCAATTCAGAATTTACAGACAGGTGCACAGGATTACTAAAATATTTACTGACATTCATGGACTTTAAACCTTTTACCTCATTTAAAGATTGCATCTTTTCTATTCTGTGTCTGTCTGGGTGTGTCTTTGCGTCACTCACAGTGGTATGTTGTAGGAGACTCTCTGGGCCTTTATGAAGTCTTTGGGCTGGTGCTGGGCGATTACATGCCAGCTGACCCCATTGTTGACGCTGTACTGCAGCAGCACTGCTCGGTCTACTGTGTCAGCCTGATCCAGAGCTATGTTACAGCTGTCTGTCTGTGCCACGCTGCCAATCTGCAGCACAAACATGATCTTACTACACGGGAGGAGAAAGAGGGGAAGGAAGAGAAGGTTACAAAGAGAAAATATTAAGAGTTAACAACACAGATCCTTGTGTGTTGTGTATGTTTGGTAGTACCTGTACCTGGCTCTAGTGAGGTCCAGGGGTTTGGTAACGGCCTGCCTCATCTTACAGCCATTAAAGTAGAGCGAGTCCCCGTGGGCGTGCGGCGACAGCTGCCCACAGCCACTGCTAACGCCGCCGCCCTGGATCAGCTGCCAGCTCTCTTGAGACACACTGCCAGACTCAAAGTTGTCCTTGATGGAGCTGGGCAGGTCACTGCTGGAGAGGGAGCAGTCGTCACCTGTTGACGTGAGAGAATACAGAGGGATGTGATGGAGAGAACTAATGCTATAATAGGTTTCTGTAAAATAAAAGATGCAAAGCCACTTGTGATGGACAATTGTACTTCAGTGTTGTTGCAAATATTTACTTTACCCATTGTTCACCTTCATTTCAGTTACAAGCTGTATCATATAATTCCATGTTTGCTGAAGTTACTGATGCTCACCATGGTGTCCCTCATCACAGATGCAGACCACTCCACTTGCACAGTAGCCGTGGCCGCTGCAGAGTCCCGGGCAGGCCTCTCCAATGTAAACATGGTCCACTCCCCAGCTGTGCCGCTCTCCTGTGCCCTCTTTCTGGATCCAGCGGAACTGAGTAGCCCTGGAAATGTACAACAAAAGATCTAAGTTATTTCAGAAAGGAGAGTCGGTAATCCAGGTAAGGTTGTCAGAAGGCAACTGGACTTCTTTCTTTAGGTAGATCTTAACCTAGCTTTGACCTAAAGAAAGAAGTCCAGTTGCCACGACTGAACCCTCTGACTATAATAGGTTCAACTGTGTGATCTCCTACCCGGAGGACACGTGGTCTGGTAGCTGGACAGTGACTCTTGTCCAGGTTGAGCTGTTGACTGGACTGTAGATGGTTGATTCATGAAATTGGAAAGGAGAGCAGCCTACATTGTTGACTGAGGAGGGGAGGCACTCTGACTGTACCAGCTGCCATGAGTCAGACCTGAGGGGGGGGGGCAAGTAAAATGAATGGTAAGTGGGGGATGCTCACTGAGCATTTTGCTGTTGGATGCTCGTTGATCTGCACACTTCAGATCATGTCACAGCAGCAGGTGAACATGGATTTGTGTCTTTTAAGGATCTCGCCTTGTTTTTCTTACCTTGCATCTTTCCTGTACTGCAGCAGGACAGAGTGCTGGTCTTCACAGCTGTCTGCCTCACACCCGACAACAATCTGCAGCAGAGAGAGAGACGGCTGTTAAGAACTGAAGTTCCACTGTGCAAAACAAATTGCTGCTTTGATTTAAGCGACATGGCTCACTGTCAGAAGCGTACCTTGAACTGCAGAATATATCCTGGCTGCACAATTAGTTCCCGAGTGGCCAGGATGTTATGCGTCTTGTCTTGGTTCTTGTTTGGCCAGTACAGGTGAAATGAGGGGTTTCCACAGAAGCCAGCTGTGCGCACAGCATTGGGGTAGAAACTCCAGCTTTCCTCATGAGAAACACCCTCTGGTGGAAGGTAAAGGCAAACCATAAGAGAGGACAGTTAAAATATTAATAATAATAAAGAATATGCATGTACTTCACTTAGCTGCCAGTGTTGTGGTGAGTTGTCTGTGTTGCTGAATCAAAAATGATAACAACTTACCATCATCAAAGGTGTCAAGCAGAGTGGATGGGTTAATGTCCGATCCCCCCACTAAGATGTTGTCGATGGCCCACTGTGCCCTTTCCAGGCTGGGAGAGGCCAGGCCAGATGAAACGGTAAATGGCTGCCACCAGCGCAGACGAGTGGCGTTGGTCAGAGCTCTTTCTGGGAGGACAATATAGTCTCTTCTCACCGACACGTACTTCAGATAGTCCATCTCATGCAGCAGCGTCCATGACACACCTGAGGAACCGATGTCAACCGAATCAGAAAATGAACAGAAAAAAGAAAAAACCCACAATGGGATATTTCGTGAATATAGTAAGTTTACCTCCATCAGTAGAGTAATCCAGCAGCACTCCTTCTTTACGACAAGTTGGGCGGTGGCACATGGTCATGTTATCTTCACTTCCAATCCTGGCCCAGTACTCCACAAACCTATCCAAAAACACGCAGCTTTTAATGCACTCCAGACAACAGCCCGGCTAAAAATACGAGTTTCTGATAGCACCCAGCAGAAGTACTGACTTGGCTCCTCGGAGATCAAGATCAACCGTTACAGCTTGTCTGGCATCAGCTCCTCCAAAGTATAACGCTGTCCCCTCTACCAACACACCACAGTCTGTACAAGGCCTACCCCCCTCCAGCACCTGCCACTGAGGGCCTGCTGCCCCCTCCCAGTCAAAACGCTCCTTTAGAGAAGCCTGTAGAAAGAAGACAGACAGATAAATAAAAGTCATTATATTCTTTTCTTGTGTGTTTTTGGTGTATCACAAGAGCTCTACCTTAAGAGCAGCACTGGGGTAGCAGTTTGGTCCTGTAAATCCTGGATCACAGAGACAGCGCTGGTCCAAACAATCCCCATGTCCTCCACAGTGACTGTCACATGCTGGTCCAATGTAAAAGTTCTCCACACCCCACTGGATGTCTGAGTGCTGCTGGTAAAACCTGAACCGCACAGAGCTAAGGAAAAGACGAACATCACGCATGACATAACAGTTTATAAAGTACGTGACAATGATTTGAATGTTTATGTGAGTTACCAATACATATGGACAAGCATGCAGCAATGGTGCCATTAATGAAGCAAATTTGCAAAATTGCTTGTCTAGGCAAAAGCAAATCATGTTTATGTGACGTAGGGTGACTCACGTGTCAGAAAGGCTGTCGGGGAGGGGATAGACTGCTCTCTTCCAGCCTTCAGAAGGGAAGAAGACTGACGGCTGCGACACCTGACCTCCACACCGAGGGTCAGCAGGCAAGCACTGTGGCACCAGGTACTTCCATGTTACTCCAAAGTCCACCGAGTACTGGACATGAACCTGTCGATCTGCATGACGATCTGGCACACTGCAGCCTACAGCAATCTGGAGTTTGATGATATATGGTTATTTTACCAAAGATACCTCAAGCTTACATTTAAAACTGTGATACTAAAGAACATACCTTAAACTGCATAACCCAGCCTTTGTCGGGAATAATGTCATGAGTGACAGCGTACACCTCTCTGCCGTCAGCATTTCCACAGACCATCACCCCATCAGGAGAGCTGCAGAAACGCTGCACTGAGCAGTCCTCAGAGAACAACCAATGATCGCTCACTGAGAACAATGAAAGAAAGAAAGAGGAACACCAACGGAGGATTAGAACCTTTTTTTTAATAAATAAATTGGATGTTCCCCTCGTCATACCAATGGGTGTTTCCTCCTGCTCGCTCAGTGGCCCTATCCTCCCTGATGTCCCATCAGCTGGAGATCTCTCATGGCTGGGTAGTGCCACTCCTCCAAATGTGTCAGAGATCTGCGCTCGTGGGTCTGAGCCTGCAATAAGGACATTATCCAAAGCCCAATCACTGTGGTCTGCTCCCTCATGCTGTGGCTGCCACCAGCGAACCCGCACTCCTTCCTGACGAGCAGGAGGGGGCAGCAGCACATTCACAAACCTGAGCACAAGCAAAAACGAACAAGGTCACAGATATCCTGCCTCACCCTTTCCTCAGCGGTGTGCCGGAAGTCCATGTGTGGTTAAGCAACAGAAACTCACCCAGGCTTGGTGTATAGATCATAGAATATCTCTGTCAGCAGGTGCCAGTTGATTCCTCCATTCAAACTGTACTCCAGAAGCACGCCCTGGTTACGATTGCTAGGTGGGATCATGCAGCCGTACATGAAGTAGAACTGGATGAACTCAGCGTTGGTCAGGTTCAGATCCACTGTCACCAGCTGCCGGCTACAACCCTGTGCACAGACAGCTGAAGTGTTAGTACAGGTTCTGTCAGTGTACAGTAGGTCTACAATGGACTTTTTTTTTTACCTGCGTCATCCCTGCAAAAATAAATCCAGGAGTCTCTATTATGGTATTTAGTATTGCAGATAAAATTACTAGAAAATAAGCCGGAATAATTGTAGTAATTGATTGTAAATTGTCCTCATAAAACCTAATGCCTGAGTTAGATGCAAGACACAATGGACATTTGGACATTTGATTGTCAGGAGAGTATGAATTACTATTACTAAGAGATATTATTCTATTTATCATCCAGTAACTTTCAGAATATAGTATATTGTTAAAAGAAGGACAGAACGAGGGAATAACAAACACTGAAGCAACAAAGGTAGATTCTTACCCCACTGAAGTGCAGAGCAGCCCCAGAGGCCACAGCTCCACACACAGTGCTGAGTTTCCCACCGGTGAGTATGTGCCAATGGCTGAGCGAGGGAGCCCGACTGAAGCTGTCCTTCAGCTGGGAGGGCAGAGGAACCACAGGCTCGTCACAGTACTCACCTCCCCATTCTGGGTCACACCTGGGGAGATTCAAAGACAATAAATACATCTGCCTAATTCTGGGTTTAATTAAAAATAATGAAAATAATCCAAACAACATCATTTATAATATCAGAGTGAAATGTTCCTACTTATTGTAAAAGAATATGATCAAATAAAATCTATATCCACCTCTTACTGTTTAAGACTTTCTCTAGGACATTTTGCTGCTCAGTCCTAACAGTTCAGTTTCAAATGCATACTTTAAGACATCTGTAGTAAAAACTTTGATGCATGCATGCGAGAAACTGCCATTACTTACACACAGGAGCTCTGTTGGCAGCGGCCGTGTCCAGAGCACATATCTGGGCAGCCGTCTCCGATGTAGAGGTTATCCAGAGCCCAGGTCTGCTGTTTGTCAAAGGGAGCCTGCTGGAACCACCGGAACCGAGTAGCCGGAGACCTAAAGACACAAATTATGGTCACAGCTAATCAGAAGTTAAAAAGAATTATAAACCACGAAACTAATCTGTACATCTCCACACTGTACTTGCTGATTTGTGATGCAAACTCACTGTGTTTGTGTTAAAGGAGCTACTACACAATCTTGATGTGCTTACAGAAGCATATGGATAAACAAAGTGCTGACCTGGCATATGACGGAACAGGCAGAGTGACACGACCCCACTTATTGTATGTGTCAGAAACCAGCAGCCTCTGTAGAGTGTATGAGGAGCAGTCAGGACTTGTAGGCAGACAGTCCCTGACCACAGGCTGCCAGGTCAGACCCAGATCCAGGGAATACTCCAATTCTACAGCTGCAGAACGAATATTGATGGAAGTAAATGTATGTTTAGTTAAAAAAAAAAGATCACAGATCTAAAGAGATAAAAACTTTGACACATGACAATAACTCTGCTTTATTCAGACTTACAGTAGCATGAGTTGGTGACAGAGCAGGAGGCAGAAAAGTCAAACTGGATAAAGGCATCTTGACCCAGACTGATGTCAGTTGTTACAGCATAGCGGGTGTTGGACTTCTCTATGAATGCAAAGGCAGGTCCATCAGAGCCACAGACAGGCATTCGAGTTCCTCCAGGATGAAGCAGCCATGAGCGGCCATCAATTGAGGAGAAGTCATCTTCCAGAGGTCCCCAGCCACTAGCACTGCCACCAACCACCACCTAGGGAACAAAACACAAATGTTGGGTACATAACAAAACGTGAGATTTAAATAATAAAACAAGTTTGAATAGATGACAGGCTTGCTTTTAATTCCTGAAGTAGTCCTAATTTACTGCACCTGGTCAATGACCCAAGGGCTGTAAAAATGTCCATTCTCAGAGGGTTGCCACCAGCGGAGTCGAGTCAAAGGTGTGCGGGCACGCAATGGGATCTCCAACGCTACAAGCCGAGCCTGATTACTGCTGTTGCTGAAAAGAAATTCCTGAAGGTGTCCCCAGGAAAGACCTCCGTCCACAGAGAATTGCAGCAAAACTGGTTGGGAGCGTGGGTCTGGGGCAGCCTTACCGCAGCCAAGACGTAGAAAGAACTGAACAAACCTACCGAACACAGCCAATAATAATATTACTGAAAACTGCAAACTCTGCAACTAAAAGGAAACTGATGTGCACTAGGCTGTAACTATACCTGGCGTTTGACAGATCCATGTCATTGGTGACCAACATCCGCAGGCCGTCCTCACTGAAGAACAGGTGATTCCCACTTGACATGATGCCACATTTTCTTGATGGTTTGCCACCGCTCAGTTGTCTGAAATGCTCAGCATCGACAGCTCCCCCTACCGACCCACGTTTGTACACAAACACACCATCATGAAGCCATGCATGCACATGCTTTAATACTGAAGATGATATTCATTCACATTGCTGTATTTTGTTTACTATAGTAAACTATTTAGAATATATTGTAAAATGAGTTGTAGTTTTTTCTCAGTGTTTTCTGTGGCATCTGCATGTTGGTATACCTTCAAAGTCCTCCTTGAGGAAGTCAGGGTTGGGGATGTCAGGCACAGAACAGTCAGGTCCCGAGTAGCCAGGGTCACACACACAGTGGCTGCCACCGACACAAGTCCCATGACCATTACACATGTCCTGACACTGTGGGCCAATGTAGACGTTGTCCAGAGCCCATGTTGGAGGAGCAGAACCGGTTGAGAAGAAGCCCTGATACCAACGGAACCTCACTGACCTATAAGAGGACAAAAACCAAAGATGAGACGGACAAAAACAGATGCTAGTGTGCAAGCATGCACAACGTTTCTCCAAAGGATTCTTCTGCTTCTCTGCCTACATGGTTTATGCAGTCCTTACCCACAGAGACGAAGTTTGCCGAAGTGAATGACCTCTCTCCTCCAGCCCTGAGTTGTACCAGGGAAATACATGCTAGCAGGATGGAGCTCTGTAGAGCACAGCGAGGAGGGCTGGGAACCGCCAGCACACAGAGGTACAAGAAGGTGCCATGTGGCACCAAAGTCCCGTGAGAACTCAAGACGCACTGGGTGGGCAGAGGAGCTCTCAGCTGTGCAGCCCACGTTTATCTGGACATGCAGACAGAGAATATACACAGATGTATCAACAATGATGAGTCATGGTTGTCTGTTTTGAATGAGTAAGTAATAGGACTGTTGCTTTGGATAAGAAGTCATCAACGCTGTGTTCGTGTACCTCAAATTGGATGATAGTGTTCTCATTTACGTCAATGTCCCTGGTGGTAATGGAGTGCTCTCCAAGCTCGCTGGAGACAAACACCATGGCTGACTCATCCTCCTCCCTGCACAAATTACATAACACACACAAAAATAAAGATAAAAAACATCTTTCTGCAAGTTTTTTTTATCATTAGGCTCTTGACAATGTCAAAGCAGAATATTCAAAACAAGAAGCATTGCTCTCAGCATGTAAAGCTAAGTTAATTTGTTTTTCTTACAGGCCAGTCTTTTGGTAAGGGCAGTAGAGGCCAGTGTTACCCCCAGGGAAGAACAGCCAGTTGGAGTCATTGGGGCCTTCCTCAAAGCTGTCGATCACCACAGGTGGGTTATGTAAGGAGCTGCCGTCAATGATGAGGTCATCTATCACCCACACCTCCTCCTTCTTACCTGAAGGAGATAAATATCTTTGAGATTTTTCACACTGACTGTAGAAATGTGTTGTTAAGATGCCTGTGTATGTGAGGATAAAGAAACACCAACCTGAACATGGAGAAAGATTGCTTACCGCTGTTGTAAGGTTGCCAGAGTCTAAAGCGCGTGGCGTTGGTCTGAGCACTGGTAGGCAGGGGCAGGTGCAGGAACAGAGTGTCAGTGGATGCTGGAAAGTAAAACTCATCCAGCAGCAGCCAACTGATTCCCCCATTCACAGAGTACTGCAGCAGCACTGAGTGGGAACGCTCCGGGACACCTGAAATGTTCACAGGATCAATTCTCGCTTCGCTGTTACTGCACAATAGTTACAAACGTTATGCAGGAAAAATGAAGAAGAATGAAAGTGAGTTCCGTGGTACCTTTAGTGATGAATTTGAATGAGAACTGAATGTAGAGAGTGTTTGTGCAATCCAGATCACGTGAGACAATCATTCGCAGGCCATCCTGTAAACAGACAAAAATTGGTCAGTAAAGGGGGATCTAAAGACTTCCAGCTGTGTGCATGATTTATCTGATTATTGATGTGGACGCCCACCCCTTTGAAAATAAGGGCAGTGCCAGATTTAAGAGGCTCTCCACTTAGTGTTCCCCTCTCCGCTCCATACACCTCAGGCCAGGTCTCCTGCTGCAGGTTCTCATTAAAATCCTCTCTCAGAATGGATGGCAAGGGTGTCAAAGGGACACAGTGTGTCCCACCATAACCCTTGTCACACCTGTGAATGGGACAATATGTAAGCATAACACTGACATTGTGTTAAAATACATTAAGAGCTATGTTAGAAAAGGCATTGTTCCCTACATGCAGCGTCCGTTGTCACAAAGGCCATGTCCAGAGCACATCCAGGGACAGCCTGGAGCAAGTAGGACGTTATCTAGAGCCCAGCCTTCTGCCCCTGGGGTAAAGTGGGTCTGGATCCACCGGAACCGAGTTCTGGGAGAACTGAAGAACCAACAACAAGATAGAAGAAAAGTGGCTTCAGCAACTTCAGCACATAAATCAGTACTGTTGGTAAATATTTTTAAAACACCTACTTAGCAGCACTGGGCAGGTAAACGGTGATTCTCCTCCAGTGTTTGTACTGGGTGGACGTATAAATGGAGCTCTGAGTGTAGCCGGCGCAGCCTATGGCTGGGGGCACACACTCTGGGGTAATGAGAGACCAGCGACGACCACAATCTGTGGAGTACTCCAGGCGCACGCCGTGGGAGAAGGACGTAGATTTACTACATCCCATACTAAGCTCAAACTGTAGGAATGACGAGCCTGACACCTCAAAGTCCCAGCTTTCTGCATACCTTGGCTTCTCTGCAGACACAATAAAAAGTCAGCTTTACATTTGTAGACCTGCATTAAATATTCATTTTCTCTGTCCAAAATAAAGTCTGAAATCAGTGTCAGTCTCCATTTTCCCATTTCAACAACAACAACGCCAACAAGTGGACACCACAAACACAAAGTTAGTTCAGTTCACGGAATGAATGTCAAATGTGTGTATGTTTAAGCGTATATGGGGAAAGCCACCAGAGCTGATAATCAGTGCTTTCATGTGTTCACGTTATGTTTATAGATGTGATGCCAAATTGCTCTCGCTGTGTACGCTTAATGAATGGACCCAGTTGTAATGTAATATTTGTAGAAAGTAAATCTGCTCACAGCTTGATGTGAGCATAAATAACAGGCAGGCTCAATCAGGTTTGCTCTCATTAATAATGCAGGACCCACAGCGCCACAGTAAATGGGTGATTCAATTTCAGCCTGTTGTGTGTGTAAGACACACTGTGGGATGCTCACTGGGAAGCCCCTGTCTGCACACATCTGTGGGTGACTTACTATCAATGGCTTCAGAGTTGAAGGTTAGTGCTGTGTCCAGAGACAAACAGTCCACAGTCACCTCCCCACCCTGGATGCGGTACCAGTTGTGCCTCAGAGGTGTTGTGCCATCAAATTTGTCATGGAAACCTGTTCTGGAGCTGTCATTCATACCAATCAGGACATCATCCAGAGCCCACTGAGCAGAGTGTTTCCCTGCAGGATTTGAGAGTAAAAAGGAGAAAATGAAGATTTAGATCATGATCTCATAAATATATTGTTGTTTTATACTTTAATCTGGTTTTCTGTTGTACTGTGCACCATGATTATGCACTCACCCTGCTGTGGCTGCCACCACCGAAATACTGTGTAAGGGGTTTTGGCTGCAGGTGGCAGCTCAATAGTCACCACTTGGGGCTCCAGAAAGGAGCTGAAGTCCAGCTCCCTCAGGAACTGCCACTGGACACCATTATTGGTAGAGAACTGGACAATGACACCTATAACCACCGAAAGAAGAGCTTTAGTTGGCAGGGAATGTTGTATAAACACATGAAATATTAGACATAAGAACTGAGATTTAGAAGATAAAATAAGACAATAGGATAAACAGTCCCTGGTTATTACAGACTAATAGTTTAGTAGGCTGGCAGAGTTGTGGCACTGCTGCAGGCCAGAGATCCACTATCTGCTGACTGGTTAACAAAATGGAACAGACGACAGAAGACTTTGATTCTTCATTAGAAAAAACACAGACAAAGAGAGTCAGATCAGTAGCTACACCGGCTTGGCTGGATCACAAGGCTGATCAAAGACACGGCAAGAAAGATCAGATGGAAACAAGCCAGCGGTGAACCGATTATACTGAGGCGTTCTCTGCAGACTGCAGTGTTGAGTGATAACCACATGAATGCAGCAGTGGGCCTAATTGCAGTGACTGATAATTACCTTCATTGCGGGAGCGAGGTCTGGTGCAAGTGGGCCCCAAACTCTTGCTGCCAATGCGGATGTAGAATTGTACCAACCTGTATGTAAACAGTAATAAGTGAAAATGTGTTAATTGGTCTTTGTTGCTTATTATAGGAGCGCGATATGTTTTAAATCCACTCGCCGTGTGTTGGTGGTGTCTAGAGGCACAGTGCGGGCTTCCCTTCTCCCAGGGCTACTGAAATAAAGGGCTTTGCCTTCACCAATGACGCCACAGCCTCCTCCAATTTGGCCCCCACTTAGGCTCTGCCAAAGTGGGCTCAGCTTCCCCTCAAAGCCCTCTGTCAACTCTGTGGGACTGACAACAGCTGGGACACAACTATCCTGCTCCACTGTGTAAAAAATAAAGAGACTCATTAAGTTAAATACATAAAAGATATGACCACCTTGTTTCCATATGCCATTTCTCTCATATCATTCTGTTACTGCTTAATACCTGTGTATCCCATATCACAGAAGCAGACTCCAGAGATGCAGTCTCCATGTCCCCCACAGTGGTTTGGACATGGCTCCGAGATGTAGACCCCATCCAAGGCAAACGGTGGAGCATCCCTGTACAGGCTGCTCTCCTGGAACCAACGGAACCTGGTTTTACTGAGAAAATGACACAGAGAGGATGAAAAATGACAAACAGGATATCAAGCTCCTTTTTTACAATTCTATATCTAGACAAAAACAAGCGTGTCTGTTACCACAGCTACCTGGCTGCAACATTGCGTGGTATGACCACAGTGACCCTGGTCCACTGTTCGTAGTCTCCAGTGTTGTAGACAGTTGGCTCTCTGAGCTCCCGGCCACTGCCCTCACACACCCCGACCCCTGGGGTTCCTGGGTAACAGCCATCTCTCACCAGGTTCCAGGTACGACCGGCATCATGAGAGTACTGCAGCAGCACTGGCGCAGACGTGCTGAACTCTGATTCACAGCCTATGTTCAACTATGAGGAGAAACAGATGACAAAAAATTAGCAACACTTTGATTAAGGAGTATTTGTTGTTTGTCAAAAAATATTTTCTGCTTTTTGCATTTCAGGTACCTTAAACTGAAGTGTGAAGCCGGGACGCAGGGCCAGGTCCCTAGTGACAGCCACTCTATCTCCATCAGAGCGCCCAAACACCATGGCCGAGGTTGTCGGAGCGCAGAAGCTGTTGTTGCTTTCCCTCTCCATGCCTTCATTGCCCAGCATCAGCCATACACTCATCTGGTTCAGAGGGTAATCAAAGGCTGGCTTCTCATAAAAGTTCTGGAGAAACGCAGGAGAGGCAGATTTAAGTTTAACATGGGAGGGTACCAAACAGCAGAACATATTTCTCACAAGATAAATGGATCAACTTCTGCAAAGATTAAAGATTTTATAGCTGTTCTATCTCAGTTCAGCTCCAACAAAAGGAGTGATGCACAAAGAAGCAAAGAAAAACATCCAGCAGCCTCCTGACCTGTGGCAGAGTAGGACTGGCCATAGGAATTATGTGTTTCTCCCTTTCTGACAAAATGATGACATCATCGATTGCCCACTGGTCATAGCCGTCCCCAGAGTGAAGAGGCTGCCACCAACGAAACCGCGTGGAGGGTGTCTTAGAGGCCAGGGGGAGCTCATAGTGGACAAAGCTGGGAACGGTAGAAGATAAAGGTCAGTGATCAATGACAGATGTGTGATATTAACATTCCTGCTGTAATCAGATTTCTCACCGAGGCTTGGTGAAGTCAGTGAAGTACATCTCAGCAATAAGACCCCAGCTGATTCCTCCATCGTTGCTGTACTGCAGCAGCACCCCTTCCTCCCTGCTGTCTGCCTGGTTACACTCCGTCCAGTCCCCCCCAACCCGCAGGTAGAACTGCACGAACTCTGCCCATTCAGTGTCCAGGTCCCAGCTCACCAGCTGCCTCAGGCCAGCCTAGAAACAACGCACATACATTCACATACGTATGAGGGGGGTGTTAATGAACTAAAACACACAGGACCAAGTGTTGTTTTTAGAAACACTATACTTAATCATGGCCACTTCCCATTAATCAAAATAGAAACAATGCGGTACATACGTCGAGTAATAACAGATAATTAATACATTGTTGTATTTGGATGTAATACAGTCTTTAAACTGAGGTTTTGTTTTACCAGCGCCTTCGCGTGATTGGATCAATTGTTAGTGAAACGAGTAACAGAAACAGCTGCAACAAGTAGCATTCCAGCCAGTGATGAGGCTGCTATAATATGTCAGAGGTCTGCATACAGATGCAAATCGTGCACAGCATCGATCCAACCAGAACCAACTATTGATTACATGAAATCTTAAGGCTTTAAAATAGCAGTAGTTTTTGGCAGGAAAAAATAGAAAGTAATCATAGAATGCTTAATTCTGCAAGTTTGCACAATCCTCTGAATTGGTTATTAGAAATATAAAACACATTTTCTCTTCTGGATTTGCAATAAACTAGACATGGACAGTGTTTAATGTTAATTGCTTTCTTGTACATGTTTATGACAAAACATGTACAAAAACACAGGACAATAGGCAGTTTTCTACCTTGCTGAAGTACAGGGATGATCCAGATGAGACTACGCCACAGCCCATGTCAGGTGTGACCACCTCTCCACCAATGACCTCCTGCCATGTGGCCAACAGTGCATCCTGGGATTCAAAGTCAGAGAGCACGCTGGAGGAGAGGGGGGAGGAGGGCTGGCAGTCCGTTCCTGAGAATCCATCATCACACCTAGGTGAGAAGACAGCAGCTCAGCTTCATATTTGGGCTCTGGGCTTATTTATGATTCATTATGGATCCCACAAGCATTTATCCTAAATGTTTATTGTATGGGTCTTCAGGTGGAGCAATAATGAAAAAGAAAAAACCTCAACAGTATAAACTGTGAGTGCTGACCTGCAGTGTCCATGGTCACACCAGCCATGTCCGTGGCACATGTTAGGACACTGCTGTCCGATGTAGATGTCATCCAGGGCCCACTCATCCTGTTCTCCATAATAGTTCTGGATCCAACGAAACCGTGTGGCACTGGACCTGAAGATGGTACACAAACAAAAATATTTTAACTAGATTCTCACCATCTAGAATAATAAGAAGTAAATAAAATACGTAAAGTTAAAAAAAGCTATTTTGCAACTAAATGGAAAATTGTTAACATAAAAGTTTATTGAATAATATAAAAATGTATTACATCATCTCAGATTGTTGACAGTGATTGCTCGCATATAAACCACATCCTTTAATGGTATATTTACTAATCCACTGCTGCTATGGCGACAGAGATTTGTGGGATCAGTGTTCAGGCAGGTAAAGATTAACTCTATCTTATCTTACGTGTGTGTGTGTGTGTGTGTGTGTGTGTGCGCAAGTTCTTCACAGCTGTGTGAAATGAATGTCAGCGAGAGGGCAATATCACTACATCACCTGGACCTGGCCACAACTGTGTTATTATCATTTAATGCCATGACCCTCTGACCTCTCACACACCACATGAGATTAGACCACCTTTACTTAGGAGCAGGCAGGTAGAATGAAATAGAGGTGGAGGTCACAGCTCATTTTCACAGGTTTATATGAGCGGGGGCTCATCTATTTCCCACAAAAGTGATACATTGAGTTCTGTTTAAGAAAATAATTAGTAGCAGTAGTAGTAGTGGCATAATACAATGTGATTGTAGTCACTGTATTGTCACAGGAATAATTCAGATTTAACAGCGTAGGACATGAGGGACAGTCGTTTTCAGGTCAATGCAGCATTTGTCTTGGGCATGACAAAAGTTTGGTTTATCGCAGGTTAGGTTGATCAGTGACTCCAAAATAATCGTAGGCATCAATGTGAATGTTTGTGTCAGCACTGGGATAAACTAGTGACCAGTTTGGGTTGTACAAAGGCTTCTCTACAGTTTGTGCTACAGTACTTTCTCTCATTGAACCACAGATAACGTAAAGTGTACGTGCAGTATGTCTGCAGGGATATGAATGAGGACAGTGCGGCTATGTGGGGGACATGCAGTCATTAAGGTTAATGTGTGCATGCTGTGTAGTTCCCACTTTTTCCGTTTGATAATGTACATTGTGCTGCAAACATTAAAACATGCAGTATTATCCCATATGGCCCTTTAATAATCAGCCGTAGACATATGTTACTTACCACGTTTTCTGAGGCAGAGACAGAGTGATGCGTCTCCAGTCTTTGAACTCTGATGGGTGGTAGACACTGGGAGCTGTAAACTCAGAGCAGCTTGGCATGCCGGGCAGACAAGCCTAGATGAGGAAAATAGGAGGTTTCACGCATTAAATGTATGACTGAACCCTGACATCTCTAAATTCATTAAAGATTCTTTTATAAGTAAGATTTTATTTAGCAGAAAACATCTATAAAAGCAGCACGACACACTGTAAATACACTTTTTAAGATTTCATTGGTCCCACAGTATGCGTGTAAAAGGGAAGAGCAGGATTAGAGTATCTCCGACCTTGAACACTGGAAGACAAGCAAGGATTAACAGTACAGGACATTCAGCGTGTTAAATGCTGCACTTAACAGATGACTCTGAATCTTCACGCAAATGGCAGAACTAGAGAAAATTCCAATTCTGATGGAGGCCTCATTAAACCCTATTCAGTTGCAAAGGCAATAAAAATCTTGGCAGATACTTTGTGTGTTATGAATATTTATGAGCCCGTTGTGATCACAGAAAATCTTTGTTGAATCAGGGGAAGATAATCTGCTTGCTGATTCAAGTATTGCCGTGTATTTGTTAATAGTAGGATGATAAAAAGTAATTGCTACAATTCCTCATCTGAAACAAAGTGCCACATTTAAAGACTCTCATTATTTACACATTATTACTGAGACTTTAAAGGGTAAATTAATATTCATGATGACTAATTAATTATGTTTCCTTGAGTTGCTCCAGGATGACTTCTACAAGTTTTTCAAACAAGTCACAAACAAGGGCCATAAAACATTGGGAAACAAAGATGGATACGTTTCATTCACCCTACCTCTTTGACCAGGTGCCAGGTGAGGCCATGATTAGTGGAGAACTCCAGGCGCACCTGCGTGTCAATGTGAGGGGAGGGCTCACGGCCGCAGCCCATGACCAATGAGAATTGCAGACTGTAAGAGGCTCCAATCTGCATCGATTGAGTCTCCACATAACGAATACTGGAGCCAGGGCTGGGCTCGCCAGAGAAACTGCAATTCAACGTGGAGGACATCATGTGTTAAATGCTGACCTGTGACTTAAAAAGCTGTGAGCTTATTCTTTAATAAGAACTGGTGACGCTCATTTATCCTCATATCCCACTGAGTTAATCTGTCGTGAGTCGCTGCCAGAGTGAGTTTTAACTTTCAAATTTCACATGTTGGCTTAAATAAACAAAGTAACGTAACATGTTACTGATACTGTTGTGGACAATAACTAAGAATTTAAATTAGTCAGATATGTTTAAATCCAGTCTCATAAGCAAGAAACAAGAGCATCTGAACGTCACTACCACACAACTACCAATGTGTTCTGTGTATCCGAGAGTTCAATCTTCTACCTGAGGGTCCAGTCATGCTGACAGTAGGGCTGGACGTGGCCAAGATAGAAACCAAGACTCTGGGTGACGTCTAGAACATTGCTGAAGTCCAGACTTATGGTATTAAACAACACAGAGGTCATGCTGATTTCATCCAGGGCCCACACATCGTGACCGCGACCTGAATGGTACGGCTGCCACCAGCGGAACTGCACGCCGAACTTTCGCGCACCAGGTGGCAGTTCAACGGACACGATCCTGGTTGTGGAAAAGAAACTAATCTTTAGTGACATGAAATGAACAGTTTGCTTGATCTGTACACAGCAAGGTCACCACCACAGATCTATGTGTGGATCGCATAAATAACGCCAAACGTTTCAGCTGGAGATAATTATACAAAATGACTGAACTGTGACTCATGCTCTGACTTGGATATAAAGCTCACATAATCACAGTCTGCTGTTTGGAGATAACATACAAACATTTGGACAATCCAAAATAGATCTGACACAGCGCAGATGGCCAATATTACCCAGATTTATCACTCTGACATTTTTCATTATACTTTTCTTTCTTGCAGCCTTCAGCGTTCTTCATTAACACTTTTGTTCTTTTTATAAAAAAATAGTTTTGATTCCTGTTTCATGGTGTTATTGCTCAAACGAATGCTGACAGGATAAGAAGTTGCATTTAGTTTAGCCCAGATATTTGTGTTGACTGTAGCCTTATTGTCTGATCTGTGTTGGCTTGTTTAGCGTCTAGGAAACCTAAGACTTGGACCATAAAGCTGGAACCGAGCTCAATTTGTCTTCATTATACACATAGATTACACTTACTGACTCATGGGTCAGTGGCTTACACCTCCACACTATTAGCAGTGCACTTGAGTGTGCTAAGTTCTCCACAGAATCATAGAAATACCGAGCAACGCAGGTACCTTGGCTCATGGAAGCCTTGATAAGCATAGTGCTGAAGCAGTGTCCAGGTGATGCCGTTGTCTGAGGAGTAATGAAGCAGCACGCCCTCTCCTGGCTGGTCAGGTGCAGGACATGAACTCAGAGTGCTACGACTGCCCAGTCGAAGAGTGAACTGTAAGTACCTGTAGAGAATTTAAAGTGGAAAAAAGGAGAGAAGATGAAAAAGATGAAAGCGTGAACAAGAAGGATCAGTTGGGAGAAGCTGAGCAGCAGATACGACAGACAGACAGACAGACAGAGAGAGTGTGCAAGAAGGACATGGCACAGAAAGAGAGAAAAGGCTGGGTTGATAAATGACAAGAAGAGTGACCAGGAGTGTGTTCAGGAAGGAGAACTGAGAGAAAAGGGTAAAAGGGCAGATAAACAGACACACACATGCCGTGGTGGGAGGGAGGGACTAAGATGATGGATGACATGATTAAATGAATGAGGACAAAATTAGACAAAGGGAGGTAGAGTAAGAGTTTACAGCCAGTAGTCTGTACAGCACAGTGCTTAGTCCCAGAGCATGAAGCACGCACCTCTTTTCTGTGTTCATCTATGTTTTGGCATGCATATTTGTATCCACACTATACTAATGCAATATTTATTCTAATGCCCATCATCTGTCTTGGGCTGCCGCCACCTACCAGCTCTCTCTGTCCTTGGCCGAGCGGCGCTTTCATTAGCGGTGCAGTTTCCCCTCTCAGGCAGCTGTTCACTCAATCAGCCAGGAAACTGGCATTAAATATGGCCATCAGGTGGCACACCGAGAGCCGCAACAGGCATAATCAATCTAACACAGATGTCATATCTAACTTCATCGTCTTTCTCTCTCACACTTTCACCTCTCATTCCATCTGCGCTCATCCCCCATGACCACAACCCAGCTACTAGTACAGGGACAGAGTATAAGCAAATGAGAGGTGTGTGAGGAGCGCAGACTTAATTTTGTTCCGGTCCTTTATCAACCCCTTCCTTACCTGGCCTGTGAACTGTCCAGCGGAGCAGTGATCAGGTGCCTGCGACTGTCCCTGTTAAACACCAGAGCTTTGCCACTGGCTAGGACCCCACAGCCAAAGCTGACCTCAGCCCCACGTAGAGAAGAGAAGCTGTGGTAGGAGGAGAGGCGCGGGCTGGAGAAACTCTCTGACAGGAAAGCTGGGAAGGTCTGGGAGGCGAGTTCACAGGCTGGACCACTGAAGCCTGGGTCACATCTGGGATATGGAGAGAGTCACAGGTAATGAAAATTCATTAATAAGTCATAACCATAATACAAGTGTATTAACTTTGGATGGTGATGAGTGCAAAGCATTAGGTGGATAATGAGCAGAGTAATTATGAAGGAGAGACACTGAATATAATTGGCTTAATAACAAAGCAAATTCTTACTTGCAGCCTGTGCGAGAACAGTGTCCTCTCCCAGAGCAGAAACGAAGGCAGGCTGGACCGATATACACTAAAATCAAATGAAACATGGATATAAAACCATTTTACGAGGTTATTTGTTGAGTAATAAGGCAGTGCAATTACTGTAAAGCCATTGTGTATTGTCTTGTTAGAACAAACAGGGAACAGTAAAGTGTAGGTTAGTTGTGGTGTTCTAAACGTCAGCGTCTACTCCACATGACTGTTATGACTGGCACGGTTTACCCTGCAGCGCAACGAGTGACCATGAAGACTTTGAACTACGTGAAAAGTAACCCTTGTTTCTTTGGTTCTAACCATTGTCTATGGCCCACATGTTGCCCGATCCAGTCCCGGACTGTTTCCAGCGAAACCGCGTAGTCTCTGTCAGGGCAGCATTGGGCAGTGGGATTGAGATTCTTGTCCACCTACAGAAGCACAACAGTACATTGAAAGCATGTTGTGCATGAACAGGGAATGAGCTGTGCACACACACACACACACACACACACACACACACTCAGATGTGCAGATTCAATCTTACCCGCTGTAGTTGTCAGAGGAATAAATGGTGCTGTGAGGTAGATGGGGTCCAGCGCACAGCTCTGGCAGACATTCAGTGTGAAGCAAAGACCAGGAACGACCCTGGTTCGTCGAAAATTCCAGACTAACACTAATGAAAAACAGAGAACATTTTATCTGCACATCTTAATTGCACTCAGGCCAATTAAAAAAAGATTTACTTATGTCTTCTGAGACCATAGTACATGTCTGTGTCGACGTCTGTGTCGACTCTTTCATCACAACCACACTCAGCAGCTTTATTTTCAGTTTCATAATGTAGGAACTGGTTAAACAGTAGACCTTCATTTGGAGGCTGCGGTTCATAAGGGTTCTGTGCTCTCCATTGATGCAGCACAATTTCATGATTTTTAACAAAAAGTGCCCACATTTTCACAACTAACCCACTTTACAGATGTACCACACCTGTTGGCAGGCTGGTAGGAGCCACAGCCTAGGTTTATGGAGAACTGCGCAACATGTGTGAGGGTGCCAGGTAGCACAGGGAGCAGCTGCATGAAGTCCACGGCCCACACGTGACGGTTGGCGCCGCCGTGTGAACGCTGCTCCAGACAGAACTGGGTGACTGGTGTTTGTAGTTCAGTGGACAGTGCCAATGATACCACCGCGGGGGTCTGAGAGAGAATCACAGGATACGATGAGTAGATCAAACCAGTGGAAAGATACTTAGTAGGGCTGAAACAATCATTTTAGGACTCATTGATTTGCTGATCATTAACTGATCACTCACATATTCTACAACTGTTTATTATTTAAATAATAATAATACAGTTGCTGTTGTTTACAATGACAGTTCATTAATAGAACCAGGTGGTTAAATCAATTTAGTCATATAGTCAATTGTCTTTCTTTACTTCATAGGCTCCTAATTTGTTCCATTATTTGATACCCATTATACATAATGTATATTTTGTGTTTGTCTCACTCTGTAAGAAGAGTACGGTAGAGTATCGAGCACCACGCGCTCCCTCCTTCCTTCAGACCTTCCAAACACAATCACGTCATTTTCATGGGACTCTCCTGGATCACAGTCACCACCGCCTAAAACACAAACACATCTCACTGTGTTCTTTTCATCAAATAATGTGCACCTGCAAAAAAACACTGAACCACAAAGTATCCAAGTAAAATATACGCTGCTCGTTTTTGCTGAACCCAAATAAATGACAAAATATAATGGATGGAGGATTTTCCATACCCATGGTGAAGTAGAAGCGGAGGTTTCCATAAGACGTGGTGTCAATGTAGGGCGTGCACACCCTTCTCCGGCCCTCCCTCTCAAACACTAGCGCTGAACCAGACTCAATCTCTCCGCACTGGGTCCCATGTACAGCTCCCTCTATGTCCCAGCTAGATAGAAAACAGACACAGACAACTGTTTTAGTCCATAGTTCTGCCCTGTCTTATTGCTTATGGCTTATATTCTGTGCTTCTACACTGCAAGTGGTGTTTTATTATTAATGTTAATATTCTCTTCTTTTATTTATATGACAGATTGGCAAATAATTTAATCTTATATTCTGTTTTAGGGTGACTTTGTAACACAAGAAACAGCCTCGCAGCTAACTGAAGCTACATTTACCACCATGTCCTACCAGCAAGTGTAAGTATATAATATACAGCTAAAAACAGAAGGAGGACACACATTTGGGATTTTCTTTAAGTTTAACAACAGTCAGACACGCAGGTTAAAGGACATAAATATTTTATGTTTGTAGATGTTTGCCTCTTTTACACAGCAGAATTTTAGTCAAGTTAGGAAACAGTTTCTATAATTCAAACCTCGCTGGTAAACAAATACACAAGCTAGGAATCCTGCATACATCACCTGGAAGAAGACACATACAGAACACATACACATGCAGACATATTTCTGCACAGAGGAGTGTGGATCCTCATTAGCGCTGACATAAGTTAACTCTAGTGTGTCAGCTCACTCCTGTGTTCCTCTATCCCTCCCTCATTCTCTGTCTCTCCCCTTTTCCTTTCCCCCTCTTTTTCTCTATTTTCAGTCATACACTGTGTAGGCTGACGTGTCTCTGTCAAAGCCACTGTTGGTTTAAATGACAGCTGGTGGAGTGTACAATTACCACAAAAACTCTCCCCGCCTACCTCATATGTGTCAGCCCATGACTCCTGACAGGTGGGAGCAAACATGCAGCGCAACATGTTGACGTGCTGCAGGAAGGTGTGAGGCTGCAGCAGAAACACACTCCTGTGTGAGGTCAGTACCATTAACAGAAAAACATACCGGCAGGCCTGGTGCATGAAGCCTGTTAATTACTCTCTGGCACGAACACTATCTATCACGGCTCCTCTTTCATCTCTCTACCTCTTGCATTGCTTCTGACAGTGTTCCCTTGCTTTCGTCCAGTGCATGAACAGATGGGCCGCTGTCTTTGTAGCAGTCGGAGGCATGGCATTCACCTGTGTTAGCCCCCAAGCTTGATTCAGATTTGTGCACCACGCAGCATGTTGTGTGCTTGACATATGACAAGTGATAGGTGTCAAAGACTCTGTACATGTACTGTGTACACGCAGGACAACACCAGTGCCTAAACATAAGAAATCATTCTTTTTTCCGAACAGCTAAAATCAAATGTATCATCCAAACTATTTGTCCATTAACGATGATCTTGGTCTTTTCTTAAAGCATTCGTCAGTTTAAGAAACCTTTACTTACAAAAATATGTATAAAGTTGCAGAAGGGATTGAATACTGTATAACCATTACTTACTTTGATGGGGGGCTCTCAAAATCTTCCTCCCAGTAGCTCCTTCCCTCCTCCCGGTGCAGGTCAACGTCTCTGGTGGAGGCAAAGCTGTGGCCCACTCCCTCACCACCATGGAAATAAAGAGCGTTTCCCTCGGACTGACATGCATGCTGGTCAAGAACATATACAACTGGTAAGCACTTTTTCAGAGTGTTGTCATAAGAAAAACTATGTTCATGTGGAAATACCAAGGCTTTGGACCATCAAACATTCTTCAGAGCATATTCTAAATGCCATGTAGATATCTACCACTTAATCAGTACCTTCACTGTGGCTCCAGGAAAGAAAAGCCAGTTGGCAGTGTTGGTAGGGTCCAAGTTGTCCTCCATGAGGGGTGTTCTATGAGCAGCATTCACTAGCAGCACGTTGTCCAGCCCCCAGCAGGACTCGTAGCCCTCTGGGCCTCGGGGGGCCTCCTGAGACCAGCGGAAACGGAGGCCATCAGCCTTGGAGTGATGTGGCAGGGGAAGCAGGTGGATAATGGTGCTGCTGTTGGCAGGTGCTCTAAAGGACACAAAAAAGGAGGGACTTGAGTGTGTGTGTGTGGTGGCTGTGTTCATTCATCACATCTTTATTTGTTAATAACTCACAATCGATCATCATTAATCATTGAGACAGAAAACCAGGTTTAAGTCCGAGTGATATAGTGTTTGATCTAAGAGTTGGTTTCAGTGTTTATAGTAAGTAAAACATGCACTTACTGTACATAAATATGTCGTCAGGAGAGAGATCATTACATTATGCCTCTGTTTGAAAACTGACGGTGAGAGAGACACGGATAGAGGGATGAAAAACAGAGGGATCATCGAGGCACAAACAGGAGAGGAATGACAAATTGAGAGGGGGAGGTGTGAATGAGGCAAAGAAAGAGAGGGCGGGTGTTTCTAACAGATGGAAGGACTGTAGGATGGATGAGGAAGAAGAGGAGCGAGAGAGAGACCTGATCTTCTCCAGTGTGATCCAGTCATCTGAGGTGTTGGCGTTAGCACTTAGGCTGTATGACACAGTGATGCTCGGGTCTGAGTAACTGAACCTGCAGGTGCCTGAGCCTGGAGAATATGAACACACACAGAAAACAGACCATTATATGACCATTAACACACTACTGTTACATTTTTAAAAAAAGATCCACTAGTTTCCTTGTTTCATCAACTGAATTTTATCCTTTGCAGATTGGCTTTGAGGAGCAGCCAGGGACAGCACGGTGGCTTATTCTGTCTGACTGCAGCGATGTTCTCTCCTTTTAAGTGGAAAATAGTGTCTAAATGCTGTTATGGTGAAACCAAGTGATTGGCCGCTTAACCGGGAGGAGAGAAGTTAGGAGGTGGTCTGCAAGGGGCAAAGGAGAAATGCTCACGTAGGACGAATGGCTAAGAAGCCAAATAGACTTAGACACTGTGCAAATGTGCTCATGTTCTGTTTGTGGAGTTTATGTGGGATTGGACTATTTTTGCATCTTTAAAATGCAGGCTCATGTAGTTTCTGTGGTAGCAGAAAGGGTCAAAGGTCGCTAATGGAGGAAGCAGGCTAACCCCTACAGTTCCACCTTTCATCTCCCCACCTGCGCTCCCCTTTCCTCCCACACTGCCTGACGGTGTGCAGCACATACAGTATGTCCTGCTGTGCCGCTTCATGCCTCCCCAGAACACGGCCATGCATTAACCCCGCCACCACTTCACTGCACTGCTCTACTGGATCGCTCCATGCCCAACCACTGCAACACAAACGCATTTTAATGACCTGTGAAGCGCAGACAGACTCGACAAGCGAACGGAAAACAGTGAAAGAGAAACGCAGATAGGGGGTTGAGGGTTAGAGGGGCCATCGCTGCAGTATGTATTTCTGTTTCCTCCCTCTGTCACGGGCCCATGAGAACTGGAGGTTGCATGTAATGGACATGAAAAATACAACACGTCTAAAAACTCTGCCATGGCCTTCTGGGTGTCTTTCCAGAATATTGTAAATCATTCATTATCGTGATAGTAGAGAGCGAAAGAAGCAAGAGACAGAGACAAAGAGATACACTGTGTACCAGTTGCAGTACTGATATATAACAGGACAAAACAGGACTGTTCCCTGAGAATCACAAAGCCCTGTATTATTCAGCCTGGCTCCAACTATTGCACGTTCTTAAGGTCTCCTAAGATGCTCCTAATGTAGTTACGCAGCAAGCAAAGCATACTCACCTAGAGCGAACTGCAGGACTGACGCTGTGCTGGTGTTCAAAGGTACTGTGGTCTGGGGAAGATACAAGGCAGTTTAGGATACTGCCTAAAAATGATGACGTTGGTTTGAGATGTAGGAGAGCAATCAGTTCCCAATATGATCTGTCCCATTTAGTTTTATTGAAACTAACAAGCTGACTTTTTCTGTTTCACTGACACTTTCAAATAAGGTCGTCTATTGTATCTGCAACCACATCTAATAATGCTGAGTATTTTCAGGGCAAGAAAAAAAATCTGTTAAGTTACTCTTACAAGTGAACGTTTGTTTCTTTGTTGTATTGTATTTTCTATAACAATGAATAACATAATAGTTTTTTTTGACATTGTGTATAGACAGCATTTGTGTATGTGTGTGTGAGAGAGCTACTGAGTACTGCAGAAGCGTAGTTATGCTGTGTGTGTGTGTGTGTGTGTGTGTGTGTGTGTGTGTGTGTGTGTGTGTGTGTGTGTGTGCATGCGCGCATGTTCTGATTATCGGTGCTGTTGTGTTTGTGAATATCCGTGCGTGAATGTCTTTGTGTTCCTGACGTGCGTGCCTGTTGCACTTGACAGAAGAGCTGCCAGGCAGTGGCATCAAACATTTGGAAAAGTGACAGACCAAGCAAATGCTTATCACTGCAGTAAAGAAAATCACTAAATACTTCTGTTGCTGAGTGACTTTAATCTCTTTCAGATAAATAGGCAGTTAAAAGTCTTATAGAGATTGAAAGCGGGCACGGATAGCTTTGATACGTAAATATCAGTGCCTGCATGGCGTTTGTGTCCCATGCTGCATGACCATCACATTATTCTCAATCCTGTTTGCTCTGCTCACTTCATTTGGACACATACTACTCATCATATTAATTTCAGTATTTTGTTTCAATTGATCTGCTCAGTTACCTGAACATGTGTTAGTAAATGTAGTAGTAACATATAATGATTGCTTTAATGTTTTATGTGAGTGAACGACGCTGGTTTTAGACAAATTCCCAGCTCTTGTCGTATATTTGTACCTCTGGTGTATCAGCAGCGTAGTTACATTTAGCATGTGGAAATTTACTGTGGCTTTGGTTGTGTCTGGTTTGAATGGGAAGTCAATGGAGCAAGAAATGTACTGTGGTTGTAATGTGGTCAAGCATGATAGTTACCAGCTCTCGCTCTCCAAAGGGCTCACAGAAAGTGACCGCTCTGCCGTGCATCAGCACACCACACTGTTCTCCCACCTCACAGTTACTGCACTCAGACCTGTCCAGAGGAAAAGGTAGATGAGCACAGGAGAGCAGAGGAAGTGTGACGAGAGCTAAGGGGCCACACTTAGTGGTTACACCCTAAGATTACAAGAGACCTACCAGACGCTGGGGTCCAGCTCTCCCTGGAGGTTGGAATCAAAGTCATCACGCAGCACAGCATGTTTGCCATGGAGCTCCACTATATAAACACACACACACCATATGCTCACAGTTAGATATTAGCTGCATGATAGGGCGTAATCACCTGTATGATCACAGTATCAAAAGAGAAGAAATGCTGACTCACCAAGACTAGGCCTCAATGGTGACTCAGTGGGAGCTGAAACGAACAGAAGAAGACAGTAAATACTGACGAATGACTTAGGTATGTACAGGTGTGTCACCGACAGACGGAGAGCTGGAGACGTGTCATTTTAATGTATAAACACAAGTTAACTCACTTTAAATCATCTCTGAGTAAAACAAACTTTCCCTGTGCCCTGGCCGGCTGTGGCTGCAGTTCCCCGGCTGCTGATGTTAATTCCTTTCAGTAATGAAAGGCCAAACAGCCATGATTAACGGTTCAATGCCAATTAACCGTCATCCTCCCCAGAGGCCCCAGTGTGCTGTAATCTGTGGCCGCTGCCTTGCTAACACACTCAACCATCAATCTTTCCCAGGGGATACAGGGCTCTGGGAAGAGGAGGGAGGTGACTGGAGAAGAGTACTGACTGCTAAGACTTAATGAATCAAACATGGGCATTAAAAAGAAAATGCTTTATTAGCACTAAATCTAAAACACTTTGTAGAATACCGCCTGCATCCACATTTAGCAAACTGTCATTAAGCTGCAGAGTGTGGCTGCAACCTTTGGACTTGAAAAGATGGAAGATGTGGAACAAAGTGAGCCTCAGACTTAATAAATCTGAACCGAGCATTTTGATCGATTTTAAGCCTTAAAGAAATTTGTTAACTTTGACACATTATTAACCAACACAATGGTAAAAGACACGTTCCCCCCGTGATATTTATAGAGAACGTTAAAGACAGTTCAGTTTACACCTCAGTGTTTTGACTCATTAGGCAGTTTTGGTCCACGTTCACCATATTATGGGATTTAACTTTAACCTTTATTTTATGATCAGTCATTGTTGAGCGGCACAGTGCCTCTGACCTTAGCTAGCATTTCACCCTTCAATCTCTTTGAGCCTCTTTACTCGGCTCTGGTAGGTGGGGTGTTTTAAGACAGCCTCACTCCACACTGAAGAGTAGGATAATCTTCTCCAAGATGAGCCTGCCCCCCTGATAAGACACACTAAGATAACACAGTGAGGACTCGTTCCAAAGTTTCATTTCAAGTGACTTCATTCATTTAAGACTTTCTTTTCCTACCTAAAATGTTCTGAGAAGTGGGTTTACATTTGAGAAAGTCCACCTAAACTCCCCACGTAAAGGGCAGAAGCTGCTATGAGATTTCTTATAGTAACTCTACAGTTTGTTCGCAGTGTTCATTTCCTCTCATTGGATCCAAGTGTTGGGGTCTTAGAAGTGGATTTACTATTCACTGAGTGGTGTGAAACTCTTGCAGTTGCAGTCTTAGTGGCCTGTGTGATGGAGCTGGGTGGCTGTTGCGACCATTGCTGCTGCTCTGGTGGGCTGTGATCCTCAGCAAACGGCTACAGCTCGAACTCAACAATGAAATCCATTAAACACAGATCAAAGGGTCCTCGTCCTCCCTTTGCATCCCTCTTGTTCTGTATTTTCCTCCCCTCTAATCCCCTAATGTGTGCTAATTCAAAACATGTTCAGAGGAGCTATCAATTCCAGCACATGACACTTCCTCGTGTTTCTTGTGGCTTTTTCATATTCTTATTAAGGTATAAATTAAATGACGGTTGCGTGCTCAGAATACACGAGTGTATGTTCGTCATCATTTTCAATGTGAAAAGAAAAAGTATTAAGAACTTAATTCCTGGTAAACCACCCTATCAAACTGACAAATGCTTGGTCAATAATCTCAAAAATATTCTCTCCCTTAAACAAACCCCTCTAAATCACCCTCCGTGTTTCTAGTGAGGCCATTTGGTTGGAGAAGGGCCCAGCAGTTTTTTTTAGGGTGGATAATCCCTTCAAGCTTCCATAAAGGCCTCATTTACAGTTTCTTTCTCAATGCGTCATCACACTCTTCTGCCGTCTCTCTCACTTTCGTTCTATCACAATCTTCCCCTCGTGCCCACCCCAACATCCGCACCCATCCGCTCTCTCTCTGCCTAACCCTCTGCACATCGAGAGCAGACAGTGGCACTCATTCCACTTGGATTAATCCCCGCTCACTTTCTTAAAGACTTCAATTACTGCCTCCTTTATTAGCGGCTCATCTCTGCTAATGCCTGTATCTCCCCGGCCAGGGCTTATACTCACAAGCATGCAGGGACACACACACACGCACACACACACACACACACACAGCTTTGCCTTCCACAGCTGACCCAACCTTATTTTCTGTTCCTCTGCTACGCACGCGGGCAAGTATATAAACACAAGCAACAAAACAGGAGGGGGTTCCCAATAAACTTCGCTGGGAGTGAAGTCGGACGGGTGCTGATGAGCAGGATTAGGGTATTTTGGAGCGGGCAAAGTGAGCATAAGCTTTGGCAGACTCAGACGTCTTAGCACAAAGAGCACAGGGCACAAGTCATGTTAAATCTTCTCCCCCTCTTCCTGCTCTAATCTCCTCTCTTCCCTCCGTCCCTCTCCATCATGTAAACTGCACCCACTCTTCCATTTTCTCTTGTTCTCCTCGTTTGCCCTTTCCTTTCATCTCACTCATATCCTCGACAACATAAACTGCATTTGAAGTCGCGTTTCTTCTGTGTAACTGGTGGTTGCAATTACTGACTCACCACAACGTTTTTCTGCTACAACAACCAAAAAGAAGTCAGACTGTTGCGCCTTTAATATTCCGCTCAGTGAAAACCAGGGCTTCAACTGGCACCGTTACACAAATCACAGCTGATTAGAGAGAAGGTCATTGAACAGTAGTGAGTCTTAAGCGTAGCTAGAGGTGAAGATGGGACACAACTGTTATATTTCGTGCATTTGGTTTGGTGTATTTCCTCAGCAAACCTCAATTAAAGGTGAGAAGAAGCACAATTTGATAATCCACATATACCCTACTCGCTAAAGATGAATACATTTAATATAAGAGGAAACCTAATGGCAGAAGAAAGGAAAATAAGGCCTGGGAGGGAGGCAGGAGAAAAAGAAGAGGGAAGTAGCCAGAGGAGCCAGTCAGGATGCAAGAGGGAAAGAGTTATAGGTGAGGGATCTCAAGGTTTGTTGCTGGTGACAGAAGAGAAATGTCAGGCTAGTCTGTGTTAAGCCAGGAAAGGCTGGCTGGCAGACTGGGTGGGTGGTGAGCGGAGGCCACCCGTCCCTCCGCTGTGGCCCTATGATCAGGCGTCCCTCAGAGAGCAGTGGCCTCTTTGAGTTATATGTCCCTTTAATAATCCATCTGGGGCTGCAGTGCACTTGGCCAGGCCCATAAAGACCTGATTTATTCCCATGCTAGAAATGAGGGGACTTTTGGCCCTGGTGTTGGGAGATAGAGCTGATGGACGACCTGCAGCGTCATTCGGTTCCAACCACCAGCCCCACCCTTCCTCTCCTTGTCTTGCACGTCGGCTCCTCATCTCTCATCCAGTTGTTTTATGATCACAGAGCTATGGCATTAATAACCATTTGGCTGCATCATGCTTTAAAACGACTAGTAGGAGCCTGTCCAAACAATCTGGCAATATGCTGATTGGTGCCACACACTACCCTGGCTTATTCTGTTGCAGCAGTATTTGTCAGGAACCAATTCTTCCTGCCTTCTAAACAACAAAATATGGCCATTTTCTGTCCTGGTTGCTGAATGAAGAAATGGGGCGTTGATCAAAGCAAACTGAAAGACGTTGGGCGAAGAAGGGCGCTGGCCCTGCATTAAGAAGCTCTCACAATGTGTCTGGGACCAGGAATCCCCCAACCCTGATAGACACATTATTTTACACACACACACACACACACACACACACACAGATCCAGCCCCTGCTTATGTCTCTGCCCGAGTGGAAATATTGAAACAATGAACTTTCTGTAACTGTGAAGCCACGTGATGTCTCCTCTTTTTCTTTGTCCTTTAACCTCTTATGTACATTAGAATGTATTTGAATGATCTCTCCCTTAATCTCTTTACTATTCTACGTTTCAATTCACACTCGAGTGTTACCGTCTGTTTTCAACTCCCTGGCTAATTTGCACATTTATTACAAGCCTACCTTGTGTTTCTCTCCCTCCATCCTTCTGTTTTCCTTGTTCCCTTCCTCTCCTCTATGGATCATAACTTTAGCTTTAGATCATTTCGCTTTAGCTCATTTCGCCAGTTCTTCAAAGCTTCTTAAGCATAGTCTTAAGCATATGCACTTCTGAAGTGGCTTGAGCTGTCCCGTAGCTTTGATTCCACTTTAAATGTTAATGCTGAGATTTGGAGTAACTTTTGTACTTTCTTTGCCTTTCTGTGGCTGAATTTGGGAACGCTGCCTATTTGATCCCACCGGAAGTGAAAAGGTTACAGGCTTCTGCTTCAACCACTGGCAAGTCTGACTCTGTTGAGGGAGCAACAACAGCAAATAGGATAAACGCAGAGCAGGGAGTTAGTTTTAACAGAGCAAATAGAAATGTTTGTAGGACAATCCAGACACTAGAAATGATCAAACCCATTCCTTTCTCAGCTCTCCCAAGTTTTCCTTTTGTCTTCTGGTGTAAGTGAAGTTCAGGAACAGAAAGTGCCTTTTCTGCCTTCACCAAAGAGATGAGTCATTACTGACACGGGTTATTGTATTTATAGCTCTACAGTCCATGCTTATCACGTATCACTGTCCCCACTCCCATCTCACCATACCTGCACATGTTCACTCCAGATTATAGCTACATTACCTCACTGCTGCTTTATCTGTTTGTGCTCATTCGCAACTTGTCCCCTCCGAGGTCTAAATAATGTCTGAATCTCTGCTTTCCTCCGTGTCTGTTAGTGTAATACTGCAGGGCCTGGCAATGAACAACTAGAGACTGTTGTTGGCTGCAGATATTTCCTGTGCAGGGGGAGAAGACTGGGGCAGTGTGTCAGAGGTGCTGAGAGGATGAGCTCTCAGGCAAGAAGACTGAAAGGCGAAGCCTTGTCCTTCTTTGTCACTCTTCCAGTGCTACATCTTTTCCAAATTAAGTTGAACACACTATTTAGCATGTGCTGTAATTGTTGCTAGGGGACACACATGTATTAAAGAGTTCTGAGTGACTCCACATTTTTCCAGAATAAACACAAAGTATATTTTAAAGCTGAATTTTCAGCTACTTTTCCTCAAAAACATTTAGCAAAAGATAACAGGAGCAGTTAGTGTACTTTTCCACTTTCAGCATTAAAGTCAAAGTTGATCTAAAAGGAGGAGTTCTTAAGTGAGGAAGATGCTCCTTTCCTGTAAACAAGCAATTATACACACTCCGCATGCAGAGTGGGACTGCACTGTCTGTCAATAGCTACTTAAGGCTGTCACCGAAAGTGGATGTAAAAAGTGACATTCATAAAGCGTAAATCTCTGGCAGAGAGAGGGGGGGGGGGGGGAAGCTGAGTTTAGCATAAGCTGAAATTAAGCTGGCAATATAGGACATCCAAATATCTCAGTCTCTGGCTACATCATTAGGCAGAAAGAGAGTCAGAAAGTGCTGCAAGTCCACTGTCATGACAAACTGGAATATCTATATGGTGTCCACCAAATTCTGGCTGTGTGTACTGTAAATGATGGACAGTAATAAGAGGTGAGATGAGAGGAAATTATGCGTTGGTATGTGTTGGTGCACATAGGCTAGACATGTACGTGCGGTGTCCGAGATACCTACCTCCCTGCTCGCAAAGCTGCTGCGCCAGAGCGTCCTTGAAAATGATCTGTCCTCGATGTGTTGCTGTGGCACTAAGAGAAGAGAAAAAAAAAGTGCATTAACACAAACGGCACTACCAAGAAAGTTAACTACTCTGTCCATAATATACGAAGATTGATCCAGCACAGATGGCACCATTTCCCACTAAACCAAACTGTGCTCCAGCATCCTAAGTCCCCATAAACAGGACATTTTATGATTTGACATTGCAGTAAAAACAACAAGAGAATCTCTTGGTAAGTATGTTTTTCATCTAAGAAGACTATTGAATGGGGTTCCTCTTCACTTTATGAGTTCATATGGTATAAATAAGGAGTGCTATCAAATATCTTTCACAGTCATCAGCTTCCTGGATCATCAGTCTTCCGTGCATGCCAGTGTAAATCTACCTGATGTGTTACAAGGGCCCTGTTTATGTATGGAATGTAATCTGGTAACTGAAATGCATTATTCATTAGAAAATGGAGATATCTTCAAAATCTAAGAGGCTGAAAGACTCTGTATGTGGTGGAATGTTTTACACAGATACTGAGACATGCTGTAGCAATGTAGAAACAGATTCACTCTCCCAATGCTGCAACACTGGGATGCACCCAGAAGAATAACAAACAGCTCCTACTACAACGGTACTACCACTAGCGATTCTTAGAAAAACATAATTCAAATTGATATGTTATGTAGACCAGGAAATTAGATTTATGTAGAATTATTACTAGGCTCATTCCACTTAGCTGCAGCAGCAAAATACTTATTGTAGTAGTGCACTCCTAACCTGCATTTTCCCCACATCATCCCAATATGCTGGTAGAATGGAAAAGAGTTGAAGTGGGATTGAAAGGAAAAACATACAGAGGATAATTATCACAGCCATGATGCGCTTCCCTCAGTGAAACCTTACAAGCTGTTACTCTGTGTCCATTAGGAGGAGTGTAAAGCAGCTGGAGCTTTGTTTCATCTGTCTGGCACAGGCAACAGCTCAGTGTTGTAATAATTAAGAACATCATCTGTGGCTTGTAAATCTGAGCAACCTCATAGTGAGACAGAAGTATCTGTGCCAAGTAAAACCAGTACAGTAGAGTGTGTCTTGCCTCTGATGTCAAATTCACATTCAACTTTTATGGAAGTAATCCCGACACTCTATGTGCGTCATGTGCCACACCCTCTCAACATAATGTGCTTTTCAACACAGACTAGACAGGATACGGTTAGTGTCTGAGTCAGGGCCACATACACTTTAGACACTTTCCTTCTCCTGCTGCATCATTCCTCTCTCCCTCGATGCCATCCCATGTGGATTTTGCCTCGCACCTCCCAAACTCTACCCGACCATGCAAACTCGGGCCTTTTATGAGTGCTGAGGCATTTACATGTTCATCTCACCTCATGAATAATGAATTAGCCCGTCATTCATTAGTAAAGAGCTCCTGTGCTTGTGCAGAGCTGGGGAGAAAACATACTTAATTACACTCAGAATTGGGTAAAAACTAATTTGAGAATGGTATTTATGAATAAAACATGGCTTGTAACAAACAGCAGGTGGGGATGTAGGAACAAGGCCCTTAAATATTTACTAAACACATTCTCAGCCCAAGTTCATTAAACAGATTCCGCTGAGTGCCACGAGAGATAGGGCTGTATTAAGGAGTACACTGGACGCAACACACAGCCCTTTAACGTGCTCGGTAGACAGATGGAAATGAATAAAAGAGTATTTATTATAGAGCTGAAGGTTGTGTTATGATAAATTATATTTTTAAATTATTATTACTAATGCATAAACATGTAAAAAACATTTCATGTTTTAACTGCTGTCACAGTTTATTACTTAAACTCCCGGCTAGTCACAAATCATTTTGACTGATTATACAGTATGAATTGTTGAAATATAAATCATATAAGTAACTGTGCAATGTATAAGAATACAAGTAGAGTACACGGGCACATACATTCCACCACTGTTGAATACAAGGGAACACATGTATGTCATTAAAACAGTAGCCAGGAGAGGGCATTTAGTCACAATTGTGTGATCGGTGTAGCGCAACTCCAGCGTCTGTCCTACTGTCACACTCAGTGGCTCCTGCCTCTCATTACCGTTACACACGGAACAGCACTGATACACACAAAACATTAACTGAACATCTAAATGTTAATTTGACTTTCTTTGGGGGAAGGGGGCAATTACTACTGTAAATGTGTTGGTGGTTTTTTCCCCACTGATTCAAACGAGGGATCATTCATCTTGTGAAAATAAGTGTCACCCTCTCCCCTCTCATTAGTCTCGAGGAGCAAATGTGAGATGGGTAAGAGAGAGGGATTGGTGAAGAAGAGGAAAAAGGGGATTTTGAAAGAGAGACGGCTAAATTGGCGGGGTGGAGGGGTGGGGATTTGGTCAGTGGAAATAGAGGTGGGGGTTATGCGGCCTTGTCTTTCAATGTTCACAATCTGGTGCCAGATAGCGAGGCATGCCAAGAAAGCCAGGGATCCAGTCCACCCACACTCCAAGCCATATATGAGCTTTGACATGTATGCAGATGGACAGGCTGTCACTCAAAGAGCTCCCAAAAGGGCCCGGAGTGGGTAATTACCAAGCATGTCTTGCATGTTAGATTACATGTTGCTGTCGGCCATAAGTATCCCCTAGGAGCCAGCAGCTTGACAGCTCCCTGCTAACCACACACACACACACACACACACACACACACAGCGAGGAACACTAATGGCTGATTTACCCTAAAGCCAGATAGATGCAGTTAAATATAGTTTCTACTGTCTCAAAGACAGGGATGTGCTCTGCATCCTGATCACAAATACAAACTTTACACAAGGCCAACAGACAATGGGTAACAACGCACACGTTGACACGCAAGTCTGCCATCCTGCAAATTTTCTCTACCAGTCCACTCTGCCTGTTGGTAATCATGATTAATATCCAGAGCTTCAGCAGGGTGCTGGTCCAGCAGCCAGCACTGATTTGGTGTGTTTGGATTTATCCCTTAAAATAATAAACGCTAATTGGTTGATTTAACTAACACGTTGGAGACCTGCTGTGGTTACAGCAGCACAATCAGGGACAAAGTGCAAAGGAATGGAGAGAGAGGAAGAATTCAGAGCGTCACTTATCTCCACAAAATCACTGATCACAAATTCTGTGAAGGTTTTCTTGAATCACAGCCAGCCCTTATATTTTCATATTCATCTGGGCCTAAGAAGGTGTGACGGTCTTTGTGGAATCACATTACTACCTCTGCCCTCCCTCCGCCCCTAAATGAATTAATTGAAAAAGGCTCTTGGAGAACATGCAAATTTAATGAAGCTGCACAGAGGAGGGATTTGGAAGTTGTTTGGCAAATTACCTGCTTGTTAGCACAGGTTCGGGGAGAGTAACAGCTCTTCTGCAGTTACTGCTGAGTGTACAGCCAGGAGACGAGCTATTGACCTTGACTACCGTTAGTGAGTAATAATTATGGAGGTTGGGAAAACAACGGTACTTAGGAGTAAATATGTGAGAAGAAAATAAATAGAACAGAGAAAAGAAAAAGTGGCCAATTGTCTGGCTCACAAGCTCACATTCACCTGCAGACAAGCATAGATATATTTTCTAGACTTGCAAACAACAACATCAGAAACAATGATTATTTGAGAACATTTTCTTTCAGACTTTCACTATGAGAAGATGAAGAATCAACCAGATGATCTGCCTTATTTACCCAAAATCAAAAACAGAAAGATGAATCCCTGCAACAAGCAATCGGTGTTATTTATCTTGTCAATCAGACAGCACACAGTGTATCGGGGGCAGAGTCAGGCCCATATCTCTTGAGCATGGTTCATTTTGCTGCATTTAAAATCAAGTGAATTTCTCCCCCTGCCTCAAATCTCCACGCTCTAGTTCATCTAGAATTGATAAGGAGGTCAATGTTTCAGCAGGTGGGAGGATGACCTGCTGATGAAATTGTGATGCACAGATGTGATGTGCACAATTTGGGGTAGCATTGATCGGAGCTCCAACGTGTCCAGTGCCTGTAAATTTGTGCGCATGGGTGTCACATGTGTGTACATAGATGTATGCATGTAATTACAGCAGCCACGGACCAACTCCTGGGAAATAAGCCGATATCATGGATGCAGAGACCTTTGGAATAACCAGCACCAGGACTCCTGATCTGTTAAGATCCCTAACCCTAACCCTAAAGACAGGTAAAGGAGTTGCTGTCTTACATGTCGATGTGTGATATATGTGGACTGTGTCAGATATGCAGCCTTATCCAGCCCACAACAATTTTTTTGTCCACAAAAAATCATTATCTGGTGCCAATCAAATATTCCTTATTAATATAAAATACTAGTAGTATTATGAAAATTAAAAATAATGTTTTGTATTCATTCTTGTTTTCTACTGTTTCAGTGGGAGGGATTGGAAAACTATTTTATGTAACAAAAACATTTACAATGTAAAACAATTCATAGCTTTACTTGCCTATATTTTGCTATACTTCCTTTTCACTTTTATATTACCAGTGAACTTGTGAGTATTGGTATTATAATGTTTTATTGGTATTATGCTGATATGATAAATGATACTGATAGAAGTCATTTGTTGTCTTGGTTAGATAAAGATACATCACATTTGATGTATTTGACAAATGTTTACCACTGCAGCCGACATTTCTGCATCTTCATGATCATTTATTGCATCAACTGTCTTTGGCAAATGGACTGAACAATAGTTTTTCAGCACTCTAGAGATGTTTTTTCACCCATCTTCTATTGGATGAAGGAGACTTCTCTTTTTATCAGTGTAGTTTAGTGTTCGTCACATTCTTGGTTTGCACCAAAATGTGCCTAAGAAATCAATTTCTCAGCTAACAGGAGCTTAAATTCCATGTACTGGAGGTTGTGCTTCTTATGTTTTACTAATGCAGAGCTATTTAACGAGCACTGGATCCACTGTTTGAGGCACATAGTTGTGGCAGCTGAGTCAGTCCACCTTCTGGTAGGACCTGACTTACGAGAGAAACCGATCATGTAATCAAACATATTTTTACTGGACTAGCTCACACGTCTGCTTTGCTGAAGCCAAGAGAGCTGGAATGTTATCGTGTCACTTTGTTAATGCAAGTTCCACCTGTTTTCCTATAATCATCTCAGAGTTCATATAAGAATAAGAATCTAATAAGTTCCTTAAAAATATGAATCAATTTATCAGAATCAGTTCCCTGTTTCATTAGCCTTAAGTATCTGGCTTTTTAGAATAAAAAGAGATTAGGTAAGTCCTCATGTCCACCACAGAGGACGTTGGAAAAAAGTGATATTTTCAGTATTTTAAAACATACTTATTCTTGAAAATACTCTCACTTTTTTGCCTTTACAAACACAATAACTGCGCACATTTAATAACTAACATTCCTTATGTGCCCATAAAACATGCTCTTTGGTATCGCAACTTACAAGTAGAAGACACCAGCAATTACCATTGGTTCCTGTTAAAAAAGACAAATGTTATGTTTCATTGGACAAACCCCAACAAATCACATATCACTGGAAAGACCAGGATGTCCCCTACAACGCACGCCAGGTTTTATTCTTGTAGACCATTTAGTTTTTGAAATAGAGCTATGAAACTTATGTCCTGTACAGAGGACAAAAATGCATTGCTGGGTCTTAGGAGGATTTATATATAAGGCCAAAAGCGAGATGATCTTGAACTAATAATTTATGTTTCCTGCCGCAATATCTGCAGTGAAGCCACAGAGCCACAGGCCAGTATGGAAGGTTAATGATGAGGGGGATCATTAACTAGAGATTTTATATTAAACAGACTCAAAGACTGATTTGAATAATAGGAAATCAATAGATAAGACTAATAGAAGGAAAAATTAGTGGCTCAGAAAGGTCATCCATCATCGTGACGTGTGAACTCTGACCGTTGACCTGTCACTGATGTAACAAGCTGTGTATTAAGCTGACTGTCATTGGACTTGAAGGACACATTATTGTCAGTGAAACGGTGAATATAACTTTTAATTGATCGGTTCCAAAAAGCAAATCTGCATCTTTAGTGAGTGTATAAATATCAGTTTCCAGAGTCATTGTTAATCTCTTGTCATTTAGCAACAAGGCTAAAAGCAGCATATTACACACAGCTCATTTTAAAACGACTGCTACTCGCTACAGCCAGTGTTTTTGTGGCAGAGGTAGAGCTATGCTCCTTTAACAAATGCAGTTTTTCACAAACGTCATGCTCACAAATATCAGCCCACTTTGAACAGATGGCAATATCAGTAGCACAACACCCATTATAATTGAAAAAAAAAAACATTCCATTTTAATGCCAGCTAACACGAGAGTTTAAGCAAAATGTACTCTTCCTCCTGCACCAGCAAGTGACTTTAATCAGTGTGGGACTCCACAGAGGAACCACAGGTAGCAGAAAGAACAGATGAGTTGGCAAACACATGTATGTATGAACACATGCATACAAACACACTCATACACAGCATGCCATGACATAGAGAGTGTGCTATTAGATCTACAGACATCCATGTCCTCAGGAGAACACTTTGGGGGGTGGGGGGGTGGAGAGTGCTTGCATACAGTAATTAAAGCAATATCCAACCCAGCAGCTGTCTGAGTCCCACAGGGAGACACTACAAAACACTACAGCTTAAAAGCACCACACAGACACACACAGTTATCTTTCTGCAGCTGTGAGCTTGCTCATTCACATAATGCATTCTTATTACCTAATCTTATGCATCACAGATAACCTAAACCTCATTTTAGTATGTCACTTTTTTTAGTAAATGTTATGTTTAAAAACATAACCAGGGCCATAACTAAGTCTTTGGGGGCCCTATGCAAGATTATCTTGGGGGCCCCTGTTTTGACATACAACAAATTTAAACCTTTTGATAATCTGTGGCAATGCATCAAAACTAGGTGTTCTAGTTGAAACAGGCAATAGACTATAGTAAATAGTAATAGTAAACTATTCAGTCTTTCACAGAAATGTACAAACTTTAGGATGGCACGTGCACTTCAAACATTTTTAGGATACCAGGAAAAACCAAGAGCATTTTTCACATCAGATCCACTGTTTTTAAATTGTTGTGTTTTGAGATTCAAGAATTTGGTTTATTACATAATAAACATAATTAGGAGCCCAGGACACAGAGTTGCAATCTTACATGCCTTTCTGCATTAAAGTTAATGAAGCCATTCAGGAATGAAAAAATTTCAAGTATATTTTGGGCAAGCCTGGTCATGAACTCAGGCGAGTGTTTCTTTATTAGCTGAGCTATCAAAGGAACAGGATCTAACATTTCTGCTTTAGATCAAATCAATCTTTGTGTACAAGAGTGGACTGATTTCGAGTTTCATGTTACTGTTACACATTGTAACTTTTTCAATTCCCAAACAGTCTTAACCCTTGAAATGGGAGCCGTTAAAATGCCATCACAAGGGTATGAAAACTGTCCCCGCAGCTAAATAAATACCCACAAACACACTCAACACAAACTGTACAGTTGTGAAACTAAAATGAAGCCAAATAAGGGCAAAGAAAGGCTGAGATGCACCAGAACATCTCTGAATTCACCAGAGAAGTCTATTAACCATTCTCACCTCTGCTAAGTGCAGCAAGGCATTTTAAAACACTCAGGACTACCTTGTCTGAGCAAGAACAATAAAAAGTGGGGCACAACTGTATTTAATGCTATCACAGGTGCGAGTCAACTTTGCATTTTGTAAATGAGGAAGTGGTTGCTCAGCCTACAGCGATGATGCCCGACTGAAGGCTGCTGCTTGTTAACA
>JAUMHF010000023.1:13958480-13996564 GCA_032359275.1 Microctenopoma steveboyesi | reverse complement strand
TTTGCATTTTGTAAATGAGGAAGTGGTTGCTCAGCCTACAGCGATGATGCCCGACTGAAGGCTGCTGCTTGTTAACACTCATATATATGTATATATAAATCTTTTTTTTTGAATTGTTTATTTTTGTATTTTCAAAGGTGGAACCATCAAATGCTTGTTAAAAATGTGTTTCTAAATATTTCAAATATGTCTTTTGTATGTGTGTGTGTGTTCTCCCTGCTCCTCCAGCTCCTCATTCATCCGTTCTCTCCTCTCCTCTCTCGTCCAAGGCCTTTCCTTCACTTTAGGAAAATTTACAGTCACCCGGAAAATGAGTTTTTCTGGATGCCCACGTCACTGCACTCTATCACACTCTTGCTGGTGATCTGTTACCAGGAACATTCCCACAATGTCGCCCATAAAAGTGCTCACAGGCCCCATATTAATGCAGTAGCAGACTGGTTCCAGCCCTGTGAAGGACATACGATGTCTGTGGCTTTAATTTAAACTCTCATGGACACCGCTTGCAGAAAATGGTATCAATCAGAGCAGGTGTACTACGAGGAGGACACAGCATTATTTACATTCTGTACAGACAAGACAAACATAGTTTCTGTTACACCTATATGACTATATTACATTACATTTGTTATCCACTAAAACTGGTGTAAAATGTGTTTTCTAAAAGAATCTTTACGTGTGCTGTTGAACTAAAAGGGCGCAGCTCTGGAGATGAAAACCAACTGGTGGAGATGGGAGCTCCCAACTGGAACATGGTGCAGTAAGAGTGTGTTTGTGTGTGTCTGGAGTGTGACTGGCTGACTTTGATAAGGTCAGTCACTGGGACCCCCTATTGTCATACTTCCTGGTTTACACTTGCATACTCGCACATACACACGCACTACGCGGCACACACAAAAAGAGGAATCACACAATCCTCGTAAACTGACACGCTCCACAGTAAATATGTTTGCTGGCAGACACCAGAGCCAGTAAATCGGTTTGGCTTCATGGACGGACATTGTCTAGCTCCACTTCAGCTAAGTCCCCAGCTGAATCATTCTCAATCCATAAAAGTCTCTGTCTGATAGTCTAACAAGTCCCTCCAAGAATTCAAGGGATTTTTGCAAGCACTGCCAAAATGTTGTATTTAGTTGTGTTTTTAATCAGACACTGATGTTGCAATTTGCTGTTTCTGACTGATAATTAACAAGAACAACTTGTAAGCAGTTAGATTTTATTGTCTATCCAAGCATTAAAACTATAAGATGATAATGATGTTTTCATCTTTAAAAACACACTTGACTGTCATTTATGGTAAAGTGTGAGAATTAACCTAGTCATGTTTATTAATGTGATATTCTAAACACGAATGTCTTAAAGATTTTATAATTTAGATTTATAACATGCTGCTGTGACTTTTCACGGGGACGGGTAGAATCCTCCCCTTCTCTACATGCTTCTCCAGCAACAGCCGCTAATTGCATTTTGACTGATTATCAGCATGGGGCTGTAAATCACCAGCTAGGAGAACTAGAGGGAAAGAGTGTTAAAGGGTGTTTCCAACAGATAGAGATGGAGAAAATGATGAAGTGCAAGATGAAAGAGATGAAGGGGGGATGTAAATGAGAAAAAGGAAAGATCAAGGTTGTTCTGAAACATGTAAAGATTAATCAGCTCCCAACAGAACAACATGTGAGCTTAAGGGAAACACAGCGAGTAACATGCGCATAAACGGATCGTATATCTCCGAGGGTTCCACTAAGCTCAAAATTTAAATAAAATAAAGCCCCTAAAAGAAACATCACCTTTATTTAATATTTCTTAGAGGGTGTGTGTGTCCATGTCACACCTACATCCTGGAACGGGTTAATCTGACACTCACACACGTTCCCCAAAAAAAGATATAAAAGCAGATATTTCTGTTAATTCTAAGCAGAGCAAAGACGCGTGTCAAGCAAGGTAATGTGGACACACACACAAACATCGTCTGTGTCCCTGGTGTCCCCTTCTTTTAGTGATTGTGCTTGCTTTGGCTGACAGGGAGGCATTCTAAGCTCCTTCCTACAGCGCTGACAGAGAAAACGCCACCCATGGTGTCAGGCTTACTGGGTCAATACAACATTAATAGACATTACTGTTACAGTTCACTCCTTCTATGTCAGGTGCAGAGGTACTGCACTCTGGTAATCTACAATTTCTCCTGCTTGTTCTCTATTATACGTTTTTCTTGACATTTCTGTCATGACTTACAGGAAGTTCACGCAACCGGTGCCAGGCGGTGGCGCAATCCAGACAAAGCTGAAGCTCGTGGAGGGCTGGTGGCTGACGTGGGAGGCGACGACACTGCAAACAAACTGGGTTCCACCAAACTGGCGCTCTGGCATTACACCTGGAGGAGAGATGAGAGAAAGAGAGCGAAGCGGTTGTCACCTAGGTTTTTAATGTTTTGTGTTGTTAAATTACACATTGTACAAATGTTTTACAAACAAAATTGTGTGAGCAGCTTCAGTCAAATTTCAACAAACTGAACTGGTGCACTGAGTTTCTACAGTGCCCCGACTAGCCAATAAAACATCACCACATACTCACCAGACTTTACCTGGGCAGGCTGCCCAAGCACAAGCGCAGATCAGCTGTCACCAACTAAATGTTAATTCAGTCGTTGCTGAGTATGCTTTCCATAAGGTGGGGCGGAGACAGGCGTCAACACAACATCAAAGATTGTCCATATGAGGTAAGAGTTATCTTCAACACCTCAGTCTCTGTTATTGTCTTTTTACCTCTCTCCTTTCATCATTCATTATTTTGTCAGCAGACAGAACAAGGACAGTGCACATAAGTGGTATCCAGTGGTAATTTCACCGATGGAATGACATCGTGTTACACAATCTTTCCTTTATATCTAACAGGGCAAGGGCAGGATAGTGCTGCACTCATCAATTGCTGCTCTGATATTCATAACAGTCCTGAACAGAACAGAGCTGCTTTGTACAGTTGGCAGAGATGCCTCCAAACTCTGCAGTATTTTTACAAATATATACTGTACATACTGTACTCAAGTATGCATATGTGTGTATCTCCCAGAAAGATAATCTGGATGTTTGACATCATTTAACGTAGTGTGGTCCAGTGCACACTGAGCAAACACAATCTGTATGTTATGTGTTATCTGAACACAAAGACGAGTTCTGTTCGAGTGACTGGTCTCTGCTCCTCTAAAGCGCTGCTAACAAGCCACACCTCTCTGGAATCATAACTCGCTTCACTGAAAACATAATCACCGATGATTAATAACACCAGAGCTTTAATATCTCTTCAATCGATGTGCAAATCAATATGCAAACACTGTGTGTGTGTGTGTGTGTGTGTGTGTGTGTGTGTGTGTGTGTGGTTCAAAACTAATTATTCAAAGACGAATAATGTTGCTCATTTTGACACTTATAAATTAGACCTCACAGATTGCATTCATAAATAAACACGCTGTCAACAGCACCATAAAGGATTCTGTTTGACTCAGCCAGATGTGTGTATTTGTGCATGTGTTCATTTGTGGTGTGTGTGTGCGTGTGTGTTATAGAAGAAACAAACAAACCTCGTTATCATTGGGAAACAAGAGAAACAAGCTTGTTAAAAAAAGGACACATTTAGTTTGCCCTGGAGGGTTTCCAAAGGTTTTCTCTAACTTAGATGTATGACATTTTCTTATCATGCAGGAAAACATCAAACTCTTTAACTGCAGTTCAAACCGAACAATCAAAGCTCGATGATAAAAGAGGTTTTCACATGGCAACAACATATTGTGTCATTATGTGCAAGTGCGTGCAGCATGTGGGCCTAATGTGTCAGAATTACAAACTGTCAAGCAAGCCAACCCTATACCATGCTAAAGAGCTGCTAGTGTGTAACAACAGACTGAGGCGTAATCATCCGCAAACGGTACTTCTGTTCTGCAGTCACCTCGGCTACAGCGTCGCTGCATAATGGGCACCATTTAACACATACGCACTCACACAGGGAAACACATAAAAACGCATTATTGTCTTGGGTCACAGGACTGTTGTTTTCCTCTCAGTGCCTTATTTTTACCATCAACATGCAGAATAGCAGAAATGGTTTGTGCTGGTCTTATGCTGCAAACAGGGAAGCATTCACATACGGTACATCTTTCCTGTTTTATAACCCTCTCTGACACAGCAGAGCGCCATTTTCTGAGCAATTCACTTGCTGCTATAAACCACAAATTCACTGGCATAACCAAGGCAGCCAAGGCAACATTTCTGCAACTAACTGTCCAATTTTGGGGCAGAAGAAGAGATGGAGAGGCACCACAAATGCACCACAAATGCACCACACTGCCACGGTGCAATCTGAGAATCCCTGCAGATGCACATAATAGAAGTTTCGCTCTCGTGGCAGTGGAAATACTATCTGGAAAGTTGCAAAGGCAAACAGAAAAGGAGAAGGGTGGTGATGGAGTTGAACTTCAGCCTGAGCAGAGGTGACAGCAGAAGGAGAAAGGAAAGGGCTGCGGAGAGAAAGAAACAATGATATTTACAATACAACGCACTGTTTCAACATTCAGTGTCTGACACACAAACAGTTTGTAACATTATGATAAACTTGATATAAACATAAAATAATGAAAATATCTGCACATGGCAAGAGAGAGAGGAAGGGGCGGGGACTGAGGTTATGACTCTAGGAAAGCAGAGAACAGTTAGGCTAGGGTGAAGATGAAAAGGCAGACTGATGCACTCCAGGACACAGGAGCGAAGGGACTCAACACTACTCAGAATTTCTATTCCCACTTGGAAAATACACTCAGGCGCAAAAATGCAAATAACAAAACGAGTCGCTTTCATGTCTGGGTGTAGAGAGAGAGAGAGAGAGAAAGAAAAAAAATCCCTATTATTCAGTGAGATCCGAATCCCAAAGGTTCTAGTGAAGCAACAAGCTGTAGTAAAGTTAGAAAGAGAAAAAAAGGCGGGGCTTGGTACGATCCAGAGATGAGCAGAGACGCAGACAGTAAACACTGTAAAATAACAAAAATGTAATAAAGGGTCGGTTCTGTTCTGTGTTTTTCCCTTACACACATTTTAAGCTTACTCAGATGTGATTGTTCACCACAAATGAGCTTAGATGTTATCACAACATGACTAAACGAGCTTCCAGAGACTGAAGTGGATCCTACAGTACAAATGCCACCGGAGATGCAGACATGCTGAACATGCTGAGCTCGCTTCTAATTCAGTAAGCAGCCACAGTGGATCCTGGAGCAAACCACACATCCACAGTCAAATACATACACACGCACTCCTTTCACATGCAGATTACGAGCTGTCAGCAGTGATTAATGGAACGGGAAGGTGACCTGCTAACTCCCACGGTATGACTGGGCAGCTAGGTGTGTGTAGGTTCAGAAATGTAATCCTACACACACACACACACACACACACAAATGACTATACATGGTCAACCATGCCCACACATAAGGAACACGGGAAATGGGTGTGTCTGGATTTGAAGGGTCATATGCTGGTTGTAGGACTGTCACCCCAACATCAATCTCTGCTGCTAATTGCATAGAATTTTTAAAGCGCCCCATCAAAAGGAAGCGGGAAGTTGGCTGCTACTTATCTATTCATATTCAATCCACCCACTCCAGTAACAAAGACGCTTCCACGTCTGGTCTTTCCTCTTGTAAATATGTAAACACTTCAATTCACATCTGTCTGTGTACTCCTTAACATCTCTGTTTGGACACTGCGTTTTTATCTGTCTCTATGTCTCACTTTGCAAAGCTAATGAGCTTTCCACAGCCAAGCTCAAAACAAGTCAAATAGATGGAGTGAGAATTCTCCCTGATGGAGCAGATGGGCAATCGGTGGCTCAGCCTGGCAGCGACTTCACACTGTAGGACCAGCAGGAGCTGGTCTAACTGGCATTAGAAGTGATAGTTTTTGTGATAGGCTTTGTGGCAGAGTTGTGAGGATTCAAGAGGCACCATTGAAATTAATGTGCACATTTAGCAGAATCACTCAGAGTTTATGCTCACCATTTGACATCTGTTAAGTACGAAATCGCTTCTGGAGTTTGCAGCCCTTCCACAACTGTCCTTCAGCAAAGTTCGGCTCGTGGAGCAGAGGTATCAGTCTGAGCAGTGTGTCTGAATGATTTGAACACAGTCTTTTCCTGATAAATGTTTTCTTAGATGACTTCCGAACAGCTGTGCACATATTTGTGATTTCCCCCTCTCCATTACTAAGTGCTGACAGGGGGGCTGAGGTAAAATACACTTATGTAGTTAAGAGGCGGAAGTTATAGAGGTGCTGTTGAACCCTTTCCTTTAATGGTAAATCAAATAGTGGACCAGGTTTTCCTTCTCTGAAGCAGTTCTCATGAACACCATCAATGGTAGAGCACATGCATACACAAGTTCACGAAGAAACTGTATGACTATGACTGTATGTCTTCACATACACATACAAAATACAGAATATTAAATTATGCGCATGCATTTCTCTATGCTTGGAGCATTAATACAAATCCAGTGACACAGTGTAATGTGCTATAAGGAGATAAGGCTAGCTGATTTTTGTCTTGGGATTTATATTTTCCATCAATCACAAAATACATTTTGATTAAACACATGCATGTGGGCCTCATTTAAACAGCACAGATTAAAGTTTATGATGCACATCTTTTGTCCTCCAGAGTTGGCGCACACCCAGACACATAATAGCCTTATAAGCATTAAATTCAAAGTATACCAGCCCAGATCATTTGGATAGGGGCCATTAAAGCCTCATATTTCATGTGGTAATTCTTAGAACTTGTCATAAAGCTATTGGAGCATTAACATGTGTTATTAAAAGACTGTGAATGTATGGGAATCTGCCAAAAGCCTGAATAATGCTTCTGTCAACATGTTTCAAGAGAAGGCCACACAATGGAGACATAAATGATACATCACAACAGATCTGACAGCCTGAGTAGGGACCCCATACGCTTTGTGCTGCTGAATGATCCCATGCTATGTGTGTATGTGTTTGTGTGCGCCTGTTCTGCTGCATTCACCCCTTCTTTCAAACATCATGCTTCGCTAGTCCAGCCGCACTGCTGCACAGTCTCACGGCACATGACAACCCGACTCCAACTGGCTGAAAAGAGCATCCATCACAGCACCTGCCAATCATACTTCCATGGAAACGGGTTGGCAGCGTTATGGCGATGGCAGGGGTCCGGCACAGCACTGCCAGGAGGAAGCTGTGTGTTAATATGGGTGGTGGAAGATGCCAGTGGTCAGGGGGAAAGGGGTAAGGGCCTCTGTGGGAACAAAGTGAGAGGGAAGGGTTTGCCACATGAATGAAATAGTTTAACAGGGGCAGCAACAGAACACCTGGAGGTCTGCTGAGCTGCGGGCCATATGTGTGTAGGTAAGCAAGCGCATGAGAAACGCGTTGTTCACGTGTGGCATGTGTGTGCGTTCTTATTCCATGGGTGCACGATATGCAACGTTTAATTGAACATTCTGGTAAACAAAGCCAATTTGTGTAGGAAAGAAAGTGTAAGTGGTCGAGTCGTTGCTCGGAGCACCTGAATGGTTTCTGCCTATGCACATACAGTCACAGAACAATTGCTCTTTCATAAAGCATCCATTGTATCTCACAGCATCAATCATCCATCATCGATAAAATCCTGAAGGCAAGGCCACACACATCATTCCCCCCTCCCACACACACACACACAGCTGGGATCCACTGTAGGCACTACCAGAATGGCTCTAGCCCATAGCTGAAGGAGAGACATCTTCTATACAACAAACTAGGGAAATGTGAATTATTTAATATGCTACAAATTTAATAATTGCTCATGCTGCTGTAATGTGTCACAAACATGTTCCATCTATCATAACCAATAACTGAAGACTACAAATATGAAAAAGGGAAATATTTAATTCATTGCTTGAGGCAACACACTGCTTTCTTTCAGTGACCAAGAGCTACAAGCCATACAAGCGTAAATGATAAATGGAATACAGAAACACTAGTAAAGCATGTTATGACCCCCTGAATTAATGTGTCACAATTGAAATTAATGTTGTTTTGAATTAAACAAACTCCACCGTGACAGATGAAACTTTTCCACCACTTTTCTTGCTCAGCCCTGTAATCTTGCTCAGAAGCACATTCACACACATAGTTAATACACTCGTGTCGTGTATCATGACTATTATTTCTATCAGCAGTGGTAACAGTGCACTCGCTTAACTGAGAATACGCCACCACAATAAACAAAGCTCAGCCCCAGAGTAAGAAACCAGTTAAATCGATGGGTTAAATATGGTTGAATATCATTTTCCCTCTTTATGTTTGAATAGAATCAAGCGTCTGTTTAATACTTGGTTCAGTCCCAAGCTCAAGATGTGCGTGTGTTATGTAACCCAACAGGGGGGAAGTGTTACAGAAAGACCTAACTGGAGTGACATAGCTGAGAGTTAGTGGTGGTGGTGCGAGGCCTGTGGAGCAGCACCTAGTGGGCCACAGCCAGCGATGTAGCCAGATTATCACACTGTGTGGCAAAGTCACTGGACTCCCCTTCCCCACATCCCTCTAGTCATGCAGAACCCATTTCTTCTTTCACCCCTCCATCCATCCTTCGTCCATCCATCAGTAAGGCCCATGAGCGGCTGCCTACTGTAGCCTGTATAGCTTGGCACACCACAGCTTTACCGGCAGGCGCCAGGGCTAATTTGATTTTTAATTCAACATGACTCCTCAGCTAATAGTATGAGCTGGGGATTAATTAATCTGATTTGACTTGTGCTAATTTCTTGCACCCACGTCCCTGCTCCCCACCCGTCAATTCAGCAAACAAACAAACCGGCGAGGCTGCTGTCTCGCAGGCTCTGTCCTGACACACATGTTGAGTATGAGCGACAGAGGCCTGCGGCGACAGGTGAGGAGCCGGGGTAAGACTTAGGAAAAGAAAGCAAGGTTAGGAAGCATTTGTGTGCATATGTATGTGTGCGCTTTTTCATGTGTGTGTGATGGAGGCTGGTCGGATAGAGCAGAGCTGGAAGGCAGTTAACTAATCATGGCGACATTCATAAAGAAGGGTAAAACAGATAGAAGGTCACCAACAATGTTTTTTCTGTCAAAATATGGGTCAGGTTGGACCTGGGTGAATTGCTCACATATAACTTGTATATACTATAAAAAAGGGGGCAAGCAATGAAGCATTTATGTTCTTCACTGAGGCTTTTAGAGGGTGGAGAGCCAGATCGAGTCAACATCCTACAGGGAGAAACCAGTGGAACCACTAAGCGTCTTCATTGCATAGACTACAAAGTGAGCCCCGCTGTTTGTAATACTCTCTATGAGGGAAGTTTAAACATGAATAGACCTCAGACTGCTGCCTGGATGGCATGTGCTTTGTGAAATCACTTTATCTTAGTTTGCACACCAAACCCACAGACACCCACACACTTGCAAGGTGCATGTTGAGGTATAGAGTATAAGCTGTTTTATATCACAACACAACAAAGATACGTTTCAAAGTCAGCTCGCCTGTGTGTTGTAATGATGCAAACCCACTAGTGTTCACAGAAATGTGTCAAACTGAGCAGTCTTTGAGTCAAAGCTCTCTCTGTCTTTATTCTATCTTTATTTCGTTCTCCTCTCTCATTCTCTCTGGCATGTACCCAACCGCTCTACATGGCAGAAAATAACATTGCTCTGCTCAACAGAGACCACACATGGGAGAAGCAGCCTATGCCTGCTGCTCTCTCCTTCAGGAGAAAAAAATAAAAATAAAACTGCCCAACAGCTCACACATCACTTTGAAATCTCTATCAGAGAGAGTCCAGCTCCTGCTCCCCATCATTTCTGCTCTTTTGGTCATCATTTTTACCATACATTAGGATGCAACAAATACAGCAGAGCAAAGAAGAAGGCATTCGAATGCACAGAATGTGCTTACCAATGCACAACCACACTCACAAACTCAAACGGATGCACGCATGCAGAGACACACATACCGGAATACCACATACAAATGTAAGCACACCTAGCGAAGCCATGGGAGTTCAAAGACGGGACTGTGTTTTCAAAAAGAGCTAGTGCACACTAAGTGAACCAGTAAATTCCCAGCGGCATTGCTCCAGCAGGTCGACTGTACCATCACACGTCAGAGCTAAGACCTCGTCTTCTACAGGACTTCCTTAAATTAATAATGGATTACACTGTATTCTCTTTGAATTCTGTGAGGTGGAGGTTGCTGTGTGATTCTAAGGAGGCTCTGGAAATGAAAAGGAAGCCGCACAACTTGAGATGCATAGTTAAGTCAGGCCGTTATATTCTGGACTCTGAATCCTCAGATGAGCAGCTACCTGTTAGCAGCCTCCAGGCAGTGTGTGTCAGCGGAGGCCATACGGGGAGAGAACAGAGTTCTCTCTACGACTGAGACGGTGGGCAAGTCTTGCACCAGCAAAGTTGGGAGATTTACAGCAAGCCAAACCCAGCTGATCTCAAGTCTGATCTAACACTATTCTGCAGAGAGCACAAATCACCTCCCATACATAACTCTGCCCCAGACAACTCATTTCATCTTCTGCACTAATGAATTCATCATCAGGGATCTACCTTGGGGTGCCTCAGCCCTGACCAGAGGAGGAGTAATGGCTAAGATAAGTCATCATCACCACACTGCCTTCATTCAGCCTGTAGTTCAGGAGCAACAGTTTGCCACTGCAGGGTGTCCTTGACCAACTTGCAACAGGAGAACTCGTGCAGCCAAAGTCTGAGAATCAGCATGTGTGTGTATGTCATTGGAATTTGAATGTGTTGTGGTATGAGTGGATAAGTCAGTGAGTGTTGAGAGCTCTTACGGCAGCAAGCGGGCGTGTATATGTGTGCGTGTATGAAGAGTCTAAGCGGCGCAGTCAGGGAGCTGTCAGCAGCGAGCCAGGGAGCAGGCTGATCACAGGGCTGCAGCGCGTTTGAAGTCTCCTAGGGACTGACAGCTTCTCTTCCCATGGGAACCTCTTTCCTCACCCCTTCTCTCCTCCCTGCACCACCCTTTCTCTATATCGTTCCTCTTTACCCTCCACCCCTCCACACACACACAGTTGCTCCTTCTCTGTTTTTCCTCTCATCCCATTGATGGAGGGGAAACGTGGAAGCACACTTCTGCTCTCCTGGGACTGTTAGTGCTGTGTTTGTGAGAACACAAGGCTTTGTTCAGTAAGAACACACCGATGAAAGTGTCTCTCTAAATACTGACATGATGAGCTGCCACCTCTTATTGTCTGACATTCTGGCTGACATTTAATCTGGCTCGGTGGCAAGATGGTGCAGACAGTCGACCTTCAGTCTTGAGATGGATGCGTACGAGGATATCTGGATTTGAACGCATAATTGTGCATGATAAGAAAGAAATATCCTTCATTATTGTGTGTTTCATATGTTTCTATTTCTGCAGGAGTCCTATTAAATGTGTGCATGATCCCACTCTGGGCTACACACCCTTTCTTCTCACCCTTCCTCCATAGGTCAAGGTGCAGCAGGATTTCATCTCTAATCGGCCCATGTGTTAGCCTGAGCCCATCCGTCATGTGGACAGAGTGTCGGCTGGATGTCCCTGTCACTAAGCTGTCCATTTTGTCAGACAGCCAGATCCATCATATTGAGATGGGGACTGATCCTCGCTAGCAGAAGCCAACCACCCCACAAATACATACCAGTATGCAAATTAACGACAAAATAAACATCACCCTGCAAACGAGCCATCCATCAATGACCAGTTTTTCAGCAGCTCAGCATTGGCACAGCAACACCAATCAGCCGCTCTGTCAAATGGCAGTGATGGAACGCATCCTCTCATCTTCTTTCTCTCCTTCCCCTTCCTTATATCATTCACATACTGTCTACTTTTCATCGGTCCCCATTTGCCATTTTTCATGCACACTTCCTCCAATTTTCTCGTCTCACTCTCCACTCACACTCATCCCCTTAATCTTTGTCAGCCACACGTTCGCATTTTTGCCTATCCATTTTCATTTCCTGTCTGTCGTCATGGCGCTCTCCATCCTTCAAGTGCCTTTTGTTCATCACCATCATAATTACAAGTTAGCTGGAGACGTTTAGAAGGAAGACTTGTTCTCTCTTTGAGTTTGAACTGTTAATGGTGTGATGTGCAATATTGGAAGTAATGCAATGCACACAACATGTGACATTTCTTTCCATCCAGGCACTGGCCTGTGGGTGTTTGTCCAATATATCACCTCATCATTTTTGTGTGTGTACAGCAGTAAACGGTTCTGTGTACCCTAAGCAAATCCATCAAACTCATGGAAATACACACAAGTAAGTGATTATTTTCATTGTAAGGTCTATGCTAGCTTTAAAGCTGTGTGAACGACTGTCAGAAAGTCAAGAGACTGAACTGGAAATAAAGAGCTCTTAATGGAATAAAAGTCAAAGAAGGGAAAATAACAGAAAAGCATTTGGAATTCTCCGGCAGCTGAGTCATTCCAGACTCATGTAGCTTTTCCGGCAGTTTGCATCCCCTCTATGGATGTATGCATCGTGTGTACACACACACACACACAAACACACACACACACAGTTTATTAGCTGAACTGTAAAACATGCTGCAAAGGTCTCTAATGAGTAATTAGGTTGTCAAAGTCAATTACACAATTAATCATTTTACATGCTACCTCATCCATTAACTGTATACTGTGACTATATGAAGCCCAAAATGACACGTTGAGCCTTTCCTGCCAGTCTCTGGCTCCTTGAAGCCAAATAATTGCTGCAGCTGTGTTTTTCAAGCCCCTTATAACATTTATAAGAACCAAAGTTAATTTACACCCCAGTGTACTGCCTCTCTTAAGAGGGCATGGCTCCCGAACATTTTGTTTCTAGCTCCAATTTGTCTCATTCTGCACTAGCCACAGCAAAGCAATTACAGTATCATAAAGATCTGTGGTCAGCCACTGGCTGCTGGGGGATCTCCCGCCTTCAGGCAGTGGAAGAGGTCTTAGACAACCAAAGCCAAAAACACAGCATTCCTGACACTACCCTGAATGCCACCCCAATTGCTGCCTCCCATTCAGTTAATGTGACAATGAGTGGGCACTAAGACAGTCTCACATTTTATTACAAAGTGTGAAGCGTACTGCGATTGGACGTGGATGAAGTAAAGAGTGTATGTATTTACTTGTAATTAGATTGTGTTTGTACATGCAGTGTTGCAGTGGGAATTTTGGAGGCCAACGTGTTCCAGTCTGCTCACTGCCACAACTCTGATGACTAAACACTAGACAACCCCTCCAACTCTCTAACACCTCTGTCTCCACCGCTTCCCTGCTTTTATCAGTTTATTTCATTTATATTTTTTATTGGGTCCCGCTCCACTAACTTCAGCCAAGCAAAAATAAAGCAACAGTTTCCTTCCCTCTTTTTATTGAAATCCCCAAAACATTTAGCAATCTGAATCTTCTCCCCGTGTGTGTGCAGTTACTGTGGATTTCATTCTTCTTGTGCTGGAATTCTTGTTGCCAGTCAGTCATGTTCCTACATACATCTGTCAACCACATGTTCCCCCAATCCAGCCACCGCCGACACAGCTTTACACAGCCCGTGCTCTGGATGTGTATCTGCATGCTGCTGTCCATGTGTATCTGCGTAGATTAAAGGCACATCCTATCTTACACAATCTAAACAAGAGCCCCTAATACTTCCCTGTGGAGTTGTATGACCCATTTGTCCCCAATGATCCCTTTATATTTGTCACAACAAAAATGGAGAAGCACCATCTCATTTGTATGATTGTCCTACTGCATTATCTTCAAAGAAAATTTCTCAAACACTGCCTCTCTTGTGCACAGCAATGTCACCAGGTTTCCATTAGCTCATTGATAAAGCCCTCTCTGAGAGAGCTGCTCTTCCGCCCTTCCCAAGGCAGAATAAACTTCTCACCCCAGTGTCGATTATTGAAGCAAAGAATAAATCTGTAATTTATCCAGCCTGGACAGTAAGAAGTCGACTATGGTGGCTGTAATAAATCAGCCTTCTCTAACTATGAGTGAGCCTGTAACACCAATAGAGTCCAGACACTCATGCTGGGAGAGGTTGCGAGAGTATCCGAGCAGAGAGGCAAAGTGCAGAGAGCTCTTAAGCAGAGGACCGGCTGAGTGACTAGCAATGTGAAAAGCATCACTGCTTACACAGAGCGTAATAGCAGGCTTTGCAGACACTTTGCAGAAACTCACAGCTCTGCGAGCTGTTGCCTATCAGTCTGTGCAGCCCTTCTCTTAAAACTTCAGAAATTAACAAGAGTGAAGCAAAGGTGATGCAATCCTTGCTTGGATGCCTCCCCAGTAAACAGCACTGCCAAGAGGAAAGAGCTGCCCTGGCCGGGATGAAGCCAGCATCTTAAGAACAGTGGAGTTAGTCAGGATAAGTAAGCCTGTTGGGCAGCAGTTCTGGGCCAGCAGCCCTGTTCTCTAAGGAGTTCTTTAAGGTTGGTACATCATCCCTAGGGAGCCCCCACCTCTTCAAACAGGGGCTCCATCCAAACACACTTCACCAGAGTCTGAAAATCCTCTTTGAGTGTCAAGAAAAAATCTGCAGTGTATTTCAGTTACCTATTTATTGGCGAATTGGACTGTACGTGTAAAAACTATTGTAAGACTAAAATTCACAATTCTTTACTTGTAGTATGTGATGTGAAGTGATGTACAGAGGAACGTATTCATTTTGTCTCTGAAAAGCCTCACATGCATTCTCTACTTCATTCTCAAATGTTCTTTCCTCATCTCAGTTCAGTTTTTTTGATTTTATTTTCTCAAACATCAATGAAAACCCATCTGGCCGAACCCAGTCACACTCCTCATCCATCAAGGGCTGTCGTAACAGGAGTGGGGAAGTGGTCTTATTCTGGGAACGGATGTGGCTGACTGAGCCGGGTCGTGCTCACAGTGATACTCCATAATCCAAGCACTAACACTCACACTATTTAGAGTAGCTTAGGGTTTGTTTGTGCGAAAAGAAAAAGCTAAGAGGAGCATTTATTGAAACAGTCTGCTCTGTATCTGGTACAGTTTTTACACAAAGACTCACCAAAGCCGAAGGCAGCTGGAGCAGGAATGGGAGCGGCCTGGACTGGTGTGGAGGTGTAGAGGCCAGTCACCAGCAAACCATCAAAGGACACACTGGTAGAGATGGTTACTGGAGAGAGAGAGAGAGAGAGAGAGAGATTAACATTGATGTTACTCAAACGGAAAGGTCTTGCTGCAGTATGATGTCACAAATCACCCATTTCCCTTGATTAATGCAAACTTTGAGATATAATTATTTGTTTTGTATTTTAGTGTGTGTATGTAGGCTGCACAGGTCATTTGCATGTGTGTACGTGTGTGTTTGTGTGAACATTCATCTGGAAGGAACTGTGGAGGTGCTCCCTCACATCATCACAGAGCTCAGGTGTTAACAAGTGGAAATGTAAAGTGACCATTAGTTGGGATGAGACACAGACACAGGTGGAGAACACGTGTGCATTTACAGACCTAAGCCATCTGTTAACTGAGGCAGTAACGTTTAAAGTAGCTGAACCAAAACAGAAGAAAGTCAATACAATAGCAGCATGTTGTTGTCTCTCACACTCAGCAGCTTAGGAACGTAATCTAACTCATCCTGAACAAATAAGAGCACTTTAATCGAAGCCTGTCCCTATTGACAGCCATATTAGAGGAGACTGATGAGCTAATTGGCCTCAACTCTGATAGTTTTCCTAAGCCTCTATTCATTACACGTCACCACAAATAGCATCCAAGCCAAACGACTGCAGTGTCTATTATCCAGCTGTTCAGAGCTACAGCTTAGCGTATCCGACACCAAGTTAACTATTGATCCACCTAGTAAACAAAGACCTGAATTGACGGGACCACAGAACCAGCTACATACATCACTGGAGGAAAAGAGCTCAGCCACTGGACTGCTTCCAGCCAGACAGATCGGAGCACAGGGGAACAGTCTGCGCCTCAAAGAAAAACATACTCACAAAAAATACACTTTCAAACATTGAGGAATAAAAGCTTTTCCAATGGGAAAGATGGAAGCATTGTTATTTCCTGACCCTGGAAACCCCCTGTTCATAGGGTAAAATCCAAAGGAAAAAGGAGGAGACGTTGCAGTGTTTTTATAGTAACATGTCAGTTGATGGTTGCTGGTCTGGGGCATTTTTTTCTTTTGGGCTTGGTGGTTTTTTTTTGAGTGGTAGGAAGTGGGAACAACAGGCTCCTGTGTGGCCCAGTTCTCCTGCCTGTCTGTCCGTCTGTCTGTCTGTGTGACTCCATTAACATGAACACAATTTGTGTCCGTGAATGTGCCTGTGTATACTGGATGTGCTACACCCAGACTTAAGAGCACAGCTCAGCCCTCCTCTCCTCCATGCCAAAAACTCAATAATTCACACGCAACTATCTTCACAATACTCAGACATTTCTGGGCTGAATGCTGTATTTCACTAATGTATGTAAAAGAACATTTCTTTTAAATGTATTTATCACTAAAGTGATCAGATCCCAGCATATAGCAGAAACGCTTCTAAATATGAACACATCAAAGCACCAACGGCTACTGATTCATATGAATATTAAATAACAGAGATTTAGTAAATTAAATCATACTAAATCAAATGAATTACCCTGTGTGAACATTAAGTGATTTCTCTGTATGCCTTTTTCTTGTGAGCTGTAAGCGCTGCCAAATTGTGTCCGCGTGTACAAGAAGCTGTATTGTGAGAAAGACAGATATTTTGCTTGGCAACAGAAGCATTATCATATTCAATCCACGAATATGCTCGGTGCACCTCTAACACCATAATACCCAGAGAATGAAGGGAAAAGGTCTTTGCATCCAAACAGGCAATTATCACATTTGTACTGTGTGCATCCATGTGTTCCTCTTTTGTGTTATTGTTGCATCCCAGAATATATTACCTGTTCAACAAATCCATTCCAGAGACATGTTATCAGTGTTTACATTATGTTTCCTTGAGCCAAGGCCGTGGCATTATACAGTATTTAATAGAGTAATGGACTGGGTTTAATGCACTAAGTTGGATTGGGCTTCACTAGCTCCAAAACACAGCATGTTCTACATTTCCACTGACCTGCACCACCAAGGTTACACACGCTATTACTTTTTAAGGAGACCTACACACACACAAAAGATTTTCTCTGCCTCAGACATGCTATTTCTCTCTTTATCCACCGCTTACACCTTTCTTCCAGTCTCTCTCACTCAGCCTCACTCCCATTTGAGGAATCATAGCAAAAAGCCCTCTCTCCTGTGCTCTCCCCATCTACTCTCTTCTCATGCATTTTCTGCTCCCTCACAGCAATGTACCAACAGTGTTTGATGTGATGATGAGGTTAGGAGAGGAAAAGGTGGAGGGGAGGTAAAGCTAGGGGCACAAGGTCACAGTCGAAAAACAAGAACAGGGGCTGAAGAGCTACGGTGAAATAGGGGGTAGTGGAGTGGTCCATGGAGAGCAGCGCTACCTGATCAATACAAATGCAAGATCTAAATTATTTAGACAAGCCTCTAACACCCCTTTCCCACTCTCCCGTGGAATGCATGAGACGGATGATCCAATCAGATGAGATAAGATCAGCTCCAATAACCTGTGGGGGTACACACACACACACACACACACACACACACACACGGATCTAAAGGAAAATGCTGGCGGGCTTTGATGGTAGCCTTTAACATTCTTGTCCATACCTTATTTCTGAGTGCTGTTCACTTGGCTGATGGGGATGAGCTTTATTACCAATCCTCTCATCCAGTTTATTAGCCATTCTGTGTGTGTGTGTGTGTTTGTGTGCCTGCACACAGGCCTGCACTTGTGTGTGATTTGTTCATGTGTAAACAAAGACTGTGTTCATGCAAACATCTGGATTGCCTTTTAAGCTTTCCCCACCACAACACTTTACAAAAAGCATGCAAGGTGAAAATACAAGGCTACATAAAACAGCATTACAGGCCATTTCAATCGAAATAAATGTTTATAAAAAAATAAAATACACTTCAATAAAGTGGTTTACTCCCAGTGTGACCTTTTGCTTTTTGCGTCCTACTTCTGCTCGACAGCATGAGCTCTGCAACCTCCTGGACAAGTCTGGCATCTGCACATGCATGCGCAGCTAACTAAAGACTTAGACAACACCCTTTAAACTGTATGCATTACAGCGTATGACTAGAGCTTCCATCCACATGCGAACGCTCAAATTTACACAGCACAGAGCACATCCCTTGGCCCTAAGCCCGCATGTAATATTGATGATGCGATGTGGTATGCCTCATTACAGACAGACTACCGTGCCCCTACTCAACTATTGATGGGCCTGGGGCTTCCTTCACTTCTCTGGATCTACCAGGACATGTGCACACCACATAAAGCAAAAAAAAACACACAATCACAAATAAAATACTAGCTTTGTTGACAAGTCTCAAGACACACACACAGAATATACACACACAATAATAATTGTGTATAATTATGTTAAATGCAACCTAAATCTTTTGTGACAATATATCCCATAAAAATAAGATCCAAAATAATTACCAGGAATCCAGAAAACCTATTTTTGTATGTATGTATGTCATTTTTTCCTTTCTTCTCTAGATACTGGAAGACAAGAGTAAATACAGCATATGTATTCTATGGATATGCATATGGATTCTAAAGTATGGTTTGCACTAGTCCCATAGAGGTGTACTGTTGCACCTGTGGATAGACAGACACACAGACAATCTGTTTTTCTCTGATTGTTTTTTATTTATTTAATTATAGTACAAGGAGGGAGGTAGCAGAATTAATAAATGGTTTTGGCCCATTCCACAAACAAGAGGCAGGTCTATTAAACGCTCAAAAACAGACCCATGCGCTGCTCATGCTAGAAATTCTAAACTAATATGAATGATTCACTACATGCTGGGACAGCAACCATACTTGATCTGTAAATGGGACCCAGCATCCTAAAAGAAATGGTAATGTCTCTTTATAGTGTAGCAAAGCATGGTCAGTACTACGGTTGGCAAAGCTTGTCATGAGCTCATTCTTAGAAAACAGGATGGTGAGGGATTAGACAGGAGCTGGACATGAAGTCTGTAAGCTCTGACAGAAGACTCGATTCACGCTGCAGCTTAGTCTGCTTGCTGTGAAGTGCCTGTGTGGTTGGCATGGTCTGAACAGCTCTTTTCTGCTCCTTGTGTACTAACACGCCCACCAGTCTTTACCACACCCGCATTCATAACCTTTACATTACATACACATACACAAAAAAACATTCAGCAAGTTCCTGAGACAGGAAAGACATCCACACAAGGAGTATGACGAGGTGTCATTTGGCAGCACTCACATTCCAGAATGAAAATAGTCCATACTGTGCCATAATTACATCATATGATACCACAAGCTTTAAAACACAGTAATAAAGCAAGACATTTTTTTATACTGCAACATAACCTAATATCAATTCCATGTTTTCCCTCCAACAAACCAGGAGGACACACTTTTTGTTTCCAAATAGATGGAGGTTTTCCTGGCAACAATCTGGATAAAGATAGATGACCATCTGACCCATATCCCACTGGCAGACACACGTGCCCCAGAGAGGACCAGGAAATGAAGGCCAGACCATGGGGAAGCTATAGTTCCATCTGTTTCCATGGCCATACCAGTGTCGGGGTGCCACTTCACTCTTAGCTTCCCGAAGCAGTTAAAACTGTCAGTCACCTGAGCATGACATTTAAGAACAGGCTGCCATTTCCTCTGACAAGAAACGGGAGGCTGGCCTTTTAGACCGATCACAAGTTCAAGAATGTGCAGACAAACTGAATCATTCAAGTATGCTTCTCTACAGCCTTTACAGGTTCAGATGATTGTGTGGGAAGTGTGTTTCTGAACATATATGTGTCATGCGGTGTTCCAGTCAGGTCTTAGAGGCATCATTCCATTGCGTAACCTTCTGGCACCATCCTGGCCTGCTGGCACTGCCATCTGCTGCTGTGAAACACTAAATCATAGACAACCTATCAGCCTCTGAGCTTCTACAGGTCTGCTTTACGACATCTCCAACGTGTCTTGCAAAGGGCTGGATGAAAGTGTTTTATCTTTTTGGACTTGCTAACAGATCCTTTTGTGGTCACTTCCAAAGATTGTATTCTTGTTCTTGGTGGTATTTGCTTGCTTTGTTGAGGTTCTGCTTCCTTTACCAAGAAGGGGAGATGATTCCCTGCCCAACTTGGCTTCACCCGTGCAACAGCCGTGGAGAAAAACAGCAGTGAAGAGGCAGTACTGTCACAAGCATCCTGTTCCTCACACATAATCTGCTACACAATCACACTTCATTGTGCTGTTCTCATAGGATGCAATGTATGTTTGCCTGTTTACATTAATAGGAGTGTGTCACGCGCTTGAACGTGATCTAATGCGAGTGTGTAAGTCTCAACAGACTTTTATGCTCTTCAGATTGACTCTTTGATTTTGTTGAGGTTTTTAGGTCAGAAATTTATTCTACAAGTTGTTATGAATGATAACGTTATAAAAACAGTGTACTACAGTATAAATAGTTTTAATTCTTAGTGATGTGCCAGAAAATTGGCATTCAATGTGTAAGAAGAATACAAACTCTTTGGGTGAGAACTGCTATCAAAGGGTCAAAAATCAGTTATGACAACTCAAAGGCAATTCTCTTAACCTGAAATTGGCTTTGATAGCAAATCATCTCTCTTGGCTTTCAACATTATTCATACAGTTGTACAGCGGTCTCAAACATCACGCAGAGCCCATCTAGGTACCAATCTTTGCTGTGAGACTCTAAATGGGTTTTGATAAGCTATAGTGCTGTTACGTGGACTTCTTCTGGTCTTGTTAAAGGTTTGATGGGGTGACTGCAGACAGAGTAAGAAAGCACTGGAGGTGTTGAGAGCAGAAAACAGTTTGACTAAAGACTAAAAGCAGCAAGTAACAGTATCCTACATGATGATTAATTAAAAGCAGCTGAAAGCACTGAAATTAAAACAAAATGTTAGCAGTAAAGGAATATAATTCATAACTAGATTTAGTAATTACTGCAAATGCGTGGGAGAGCTGATCTGAGCCGCGCCAGGGTGTGCGCCACATGGGGCGTTTGGGCTAGGTGCCCTTGCCATGCTGTATGGACACAGGCAGGCAGGGCTGTGGTGGGGAGCACACAATACACAAGGGAAACCAGCCGGTGGGTCACGGGGGGAGGGAACATGCACCACACTGAGCGGGTCAGTTACTGCAAGTGTAATGGGTTAATTATGGTATCAATGTATGGGGCAGCATAAGGGTATAGTCCATTCAGATATTGTGTACAGATATTGTGTAATCAATAATGATAAAGTTGGAGTTCAGTTTGTTCCAGTTTGTCAACGACAAAAAGTAAAAGTAAGGGAAAAAATGCTGCAGCACTGAGGAAAGATCCACTGACTCATGAGGGTATGTACAAAAATCCTAAGGTTGAATTTAATACCTTTTCCAATACCTCTTGAATATGTTTAAAAACCAACACGACATTGAGCAGCAACTATTATAATTGACAACCTTTCTAACTTTTAAACTGATTAATACACTCTGGTCCAGTAGAACACAATTTACAATGTCTACTCAATAGCTTTACACACTGTAATCCAAATCTGAGGACATACCAGATTTTACTGTCCAGACTTTAACTGCAGGTTTGACAGGCTACACTTGCACTGCACCCCTCCCCCTCTGTCCATTTTTATTTCCAGGGAACAGACATTGGATAAAAAGATGCATGAGAGACCCGTCTGACAGTGGTCCCCGACTTTGGTGTCCATACAAGAGTAAAATGGGCACGCTACACTCAAAAAGTTAACAGGAAAAAGTTTTTAAAAAGTAGCTTGTTGTCTCTGGAGTGGTTGTAATGTAATGATTTTGTTAGCTGCTATTTAGCAAGCTAAGTGCTAAAGGCTATAAGCATGCTACAGTTTTTCTGTCTCTTGGAACGGAGACCTGGCTATTGTAGCAATAGACCTGCCACAACCAATTACATTAGGTAGGCGTGGACAGCATTACCTTGATAGGTAGTGCACCGGATTGCGTATTTGAAGACAGCCAATCCGGTACAAAGGGGCGTGGCTTAATTATTTAGTCTGGGGTAGTGCATCAGCCGTATCTAGTGACCGAAGTCCTGCTTGATCCCTGTGAGTCAGAAGCCACGTCCCAGTGTCTTAAATGACTACGGGCAATTGGCTCTGACCTAACACTTCATTAAGGCCTTTGAGAGACTGGTCCTGGACTCCCTCCGTCCACTAGTCAAACCGTCCCAGGACCCCCTCCAGTTTGCCTACCAGCCCCAACTTGGAGTGGATGATGAAATCATCCATCTGCTCCATCACACCCACTACACCCACCTGGACAAACCTGGGAGTTCAGTGAGGATCATGTTTTTGGATTTCTCCAGTGCATTGAACACCATCCAGCCTGCACTGCTGGGAGAGAAGTTAAAAACATGCTGGTGGATCCTCCCATGATTTCCTGGATCATTGACTATCTCACAGGCCGCCCCCAGTACGTCTGCCTGCAGAACTGTGTGTCTGACACTGTGGTCTGCAACAGAGGAGCTCCACAGGGGACAGTCCTGTCTCTGTTCCTTTTCACCCAGTACACATCGGACTTCAGGTACAACTCAGAGTTTTGCCAACCTCAGAAGTTCTCTTATGACTCTTCAGTTGTGGGATGTATTTAGGGTGGAGACACCACAGAGTACACAGGAGTGGTCAACAACTTTGTGGTCTGGTGTGAACAAAACCATCTCCAGCTCAACATCAGTAAAACAAAGGAGCTGGTGGTGAACTTCAGACAATCTGGGGGTCCTGTCACGCCTCTCACTATACTGGGAGAGGAGGTAGACGTTGTGTCTGAGTATACAGTAAATACCTGGGAATGTACTTGGACAATAAACTAGACTGGTCTAAACACACAACCACTGTTTAGACTCATCAATGTCAAGTGCTCCACTGAACGCCACAGGAAATCCTTTCTTCCTGTGGCCATCAAACTCTTCAATTCCTACCCTGCCTCCCTCAGTTAAGGGGAGAGGGGAGAACAACAACTGTAGAGGTGGATGTTATCATGTTTTTGTTCTTCTTTATTGTGCTTATGTAGTTGTTGTTTTTATATTTATATTTCGTTGGTGCTATTTATGGTTGTAGGTCTAATGAACTTTCTGAAATGAGAGCGGCTGTATTTGTGGCAAAACAATTTCCCTCCGGGATTAATAGGGTGTTCTTGAATCTTGATCTTGAATCTGAATCTTGAATATGTGCATAACACCCCTGTTTGATCCTGCATTGTAAGTCAATGGGACAAATATGATTACAGAAATTAATTACGGATGAACCACATGATACATTTTTTTTCAGTGAATAGCACACAATTCTTCTTCCTTCTACTTTAGAAGGCACAAAAATAAGAAGAAGAATAAAAAGTGAAACTCATACTTGGGAGTGCCTTCAGCTCTCCCACAATAAAATGCATAATGATGGTGGCTCTAAAAGGTTATATTATGATAAGCTTAAGGAACACCATGATTCCTTCCCTCTGTTGCTTTGTGTCTGCCAGAAATGGAGAGTGAGCTGTCTTTTTGATCAACACCATGTGTTCTGCAGACGAAGAATAGGCTTCAGCCACCCAGCCCTGCAACCTGGTCTCCTAAAATTTATACTTGCATACAAATAATTTGTAACAGCAAATATATTTTGTTGGAAATGTAGCTGCAAACAGCTTATATGTTTTATCAACATAATGAGAATATGCTGATAATAAATGTATAAGGAAATCCTATATACGAATAACCACAAGGTCTGATCTTGAGATACAATATCAACTCGACATTATTCAGCTTTTTATTGTTATGATCAGGGAGTTTAATGTACAAAATGCTTAACGTAACCAACAACGGGACTGTGAAATTTACAAGAAATTTAAAAATTCACAAATTGACAAAAAGTGCTTTTTACATTGAACAATTTGTCTACTAATTCTAGGATTGTTCGTTTTTCCAAACACTGAATGATGTGCTTATCAACTGTCTGTAAACAGAGTTATTGTTATGGTATAAAAAGTAAATCAAAGTTCAGGGGAAATACATTAAAACTTAAATTAAAAAAAAGAATCTGTTAAAAGAACAACCACAAAGTAGGTAGTTTGTACTTAAGTGCATCTAGAGTTGGCCTAATCTTGTTTCAAGTTTTCAGTTTAACTGTTGAACTACGCAATCTCAAAGTCCAAGTTCAGACTATTGCCTGTCAAATTTTCATAGCTTTTGACAACATTTTTTTCCTTAGTTTTGCACACACATTTCTAAAGTGCCAAGTAAAGTAAAGTAAAGTAAAATCAGTCTTAATATGAATACATTCTCTCACACAAAAAGTCTTAAAGCAGATTCTTCATTATTAGTGATTCGTGCATATTCTAGAAAAGGCCTTTGCAAGTCTAAAATAACATTTCATAGTAATTGCAGGTATAAAGTCTGTGTTTGATTATGTAAGGGCATTTAACTTTTACCCAAGCACACCGGCTAATAGTCAAGCTAGATTTTAACAATTTAGTCATTAATGTACATGTTAGTTGGCTTTTTACCTCTGACATGCTTGATGTGCATTCATGTGTAGAAATTTCATTTAATTTAACTTTCCATAGCAATCAACAACAATCATCTTTGCTTTGACTTTGTGTGTCCACGCATCTTTGGGAACTTTTGAGAACAGTTGTTTTTTCCAACGAAAATTTACCATCCATGGCTTGTTAGATCATCGGGCATGGTAGTAAATTCTGAGGGAAAAGGCTACTTAACGGTCCTTATGCAACCTGACACTAACCATTTACGCTACCAATTCCCAGATCTTAGGACAATACTTACTTGTCTATTGCTATATTTACATGATTGCATTACATGCAGATTTGTACCAGAAGTTGGTGACAAGGGTAAAAATATATAGTCCTGTAATGGATAACAAGTTAGAAGTTATTTGACTTTTTAAATGAATATTTTTAAATGTATTTGTTTACTAAGAGGAAAAATATATTCCATGTGAGCTTCAAATTGGCATCATTAGTGTTTCAAGTTCAAGTTTAATAATCTGCAAAAGCCGACAAGCACAGTCTCTTTTCTCAGTTTTCAATGCAACTCTGATTAGTTTAACACTGCAGTTTAACATAAACAGTGTTCGGACTTATCTACCTGCACACTTAAACAGACAAATACACACAACCGACAAGCAAACCAGCTGTGAAACTACACCCAGACCAAACACAGACACTGGGCATGAAACAACACTGTTGCGTAACTCTCTTTCCATCTCACCTGCTCCACTGGGAGCTGCCCTGACAGGAACCAGGAAGGAGGTAATGAGGCCCAATCTGTCAGAAACAGCCTATATAACCTCACTGCTTTGTCGCTCGGAGGAACACAAGGCTAGTTAGCCTAAGTGACGCCCGATCCCTTTACCACAGCTGGTCTGTCTCCCACCTCCCAGACCGCTCAAACGGCTTCACATCCAAACATAGGACATCTGTCAAAACACAGCTTACAAGACTTTGGACAAGAAATAGCAGGGATTTAGACAGACAGAGGCACATGTCAACAAAAGTGAGATCCTTTCTGTCCATTATAATCGTAGTACTGTTTGTCACTAGTCTCACCAGTTTGAACTAAATAAAGAAATTCTTTAACATGGAAGGCACAAAGAGGATCAGTATTTGTTTTAGTTATAGCAACAACAAGAACACAACTTTTAACTATACACTGCAAACACTAACCAGATAGAGGTCTGCAGCACATTGACAGAGGTGCTAAAATTTACATCTCGTCACTCACAGTCTGCACTTAACCAGAATGTTCATACATGTAAACCCTGCTCACAGACAAGCAGACATTCCAATATCAGAGTACTGTCCTTTGATATTATTTTGTTGACTTTAGCTCAAAAAAACTCCTGGTGGGATGTGAGTGTGTGACAGTGATCTGATTTTATGATATAGCATTTTTGACATTGTTCAAAAACAAAAAATAAATAACATCACTAAAATTAATTTGATGCATCTCTCAGTACTTCACAATATACAACTATGCTGTTTTAAATATAAGAACTTTTAGCATAATTCTATTATTTTATTATTTAATAATAATAAAAACACTAAAGGCTAAGAAGAGGCCTATCGTTGTGTTGTACACAAAACACAAAAATAGGAAAAACCTAATAAATGTCAATGTCGTGTTTTTAAGATGACTAACAGTGTTTCTGTACTGCCAACAGAAATAGTCTTACAGATAAATACTTCATTTTCATGCTCTACTTCAACAATACATATTTTCAACATGAGTCCAGCTGTTCGGTCTTGCTAAATGTGCATCTCCGCTTATTCCAGGATGACTAAAGCTCATGAGATGAAACAGAATGAGTGAGTTAGCACTAGGTGAATCTGCCCTCCTCTTAGTCATTCTCACTTCACCACTGACAAAAGAGTAACAGCCGTGAAGGACAATCGTTTCTTTAAATTCAGGTATGTAGATGATTTGTAAGTAAAATGCACGTTTCTCTGCTATCGAATGTCTTATGCAAAAAAATATTTGGACATACCATACTGCATTTTTCTTACGAGAAAAAAGTAAACTGCTGTGTCTGGTGACAAGTACAAATATATGCAATGCATGTGTATGCACACCCCGGATTGCATACAGACAGGCACAAACTATCTCTCATATTCCAGACTGAGAGTAGTCCTGAATGCGTTTCAACTATCACGCATATAATAGCTCTAATATGAATAATGAAACTGTCACTTTACACAGAGGTTCACTTTACATGTCTCCTCTGTCAGACCAACTCAGTATCTCCTCCATACCCTCCTTCCCATTTCACTATGCTACATAATATTTTTATTATTACAGTTTCCATCAGATTAGGAGACAAAGAATTTTTTTTTTTTGTAATTTTTTTACTGCTTGTGGCTTTCATTCAGAAGTGTACTACAATACATAATCAAACAACGTGTATAAAATTCAATAGATATGATAACATATAGAATATAAAAAAAATGAAAATGCCAGTAAGCTAAATTCAGTTCTCAGTCTTAAAACAAGCCAAGAGTTTGGTAAATTCTTTGAGGAACTCAAGGACGTCCTGTGAGCTGGAAAGGAAGGCAGGATATTGTGTCACACTATTTTGCTCTCTGTGCTCTACTCTTTCTTGGCATGAAAATTAAAAATTATGGTCAACTAGGTGAAAAAGTACGGACACTAGTCAAAGTTGGACATGCCTCCATAGCATTTGGGTATGTATTTTTGAGTAGAAGGAGAACGGCACAGTGGTGTGGAGGGGGGCTACATGGAGTAAGGTGGATTTCTGCTTAATAAGCTGGCAATGGTAATGAAAGACTAGATGGCAACGGATCAATGGGGACCATTTCCCTTGATATCCAGTCCTAATCACAGCAACCCAGCGTAGTAAGAATGCACTCATTGCTTTAATTAATGTTGTTGGGCTGACACCATTGCCTCTTTCTCTTCTCTAACTCTTTTGTGTCTTAACCTCCACTTTACTTTACTGTATCTTATCAATAGTTTTGACACATCAGTTGTTTTTGAGATGGTTGTACTGGTATTTTGTGCACATGCATTGATAAATGCTGCAATTATGATCAATGAAGTTCACAGCAGTTACATTTTGAAACTTTGATCATCCTCTGCCACTGATGCCATTAAATGAAAAGTCCAGTACACGGGAATTCTCCTTTCTTTACTCTCCCTCATATACTACTTATTTTGCACCGTAGCAATTTTAAACCAGACGCAAAAAAATACAAATGATTCCCATCCCCACAAGAAGAGGCGGTAAATGCTGAAATCTGATTTAGAGCCTTCTTTCTTGTTCCCCTTGAAAGGAAGTACTGGAAGCACAAGGTGAGAGCCACATGTTCCCGGTCACCATTAATGAATAGAAGCCAAAGGCAAAGATCAGCCAGTGAGAGAGCAACACTGTCCCGTGCCCTAGATAGACACAGTTGATCCCCCCAGGGTACAGCAAGGCAGTAGGGTGATGTTTCACTTATTGTTCAGTCTTCAGTTGCCAGTTAAAAGATGAGTTACAATTAAATACCTGTCCTAGGTCAATCTTTGATTTCTTTAATACCAGCTCACTGAAATGTCATCTCCAGGGACTGTACTGACAGATTATTCTGATCACAAGTAAAATGCAAAGCTTGCTTTCAGAAAGTTTGCTGCTTAACATAAAAAGAAAGATAAATTTACATAATTTTCATCTACAGGGAGAATTTCTGTCTTCTCATCCAGGCAGAGCCCTGGTATCAGACAGGGCTCACATCACCTGATGGTAAATGGACCTGTATGCTGGAGGTATCAGTGCATTATTTGAATCAATATGCTCTTGGGCCCTGTAAACCCCAATGCCCAAACCAATGTTGTCACTTTCAGCAGTACTACGTGTAAACTTGTGCATCTGTGTGGATGTGTAATCTGCTTCTGCCAGCCTGCTGTTGGTGCTAAATGGGGGGGCTAATCCGCCTGTGCCATGCGCCCAGCACCCAGCCAGTTGCACCATGCCACCTCCTCTGTAGTGAGTCCATTGGAGCGCTACAAGGACCTCTGAATGCTATCAGCACAGACGACACACTGGCCCCAAGCAGTGATTACAGCTCTCTCAATGAAGTTGCCAGAAGGAGTATCCAGCGCTAGAGGAGAAGAGGAAGGAGGAGGAGGAGGTACACAATCCTCCAACAGAACCTCCATTCTGTAAAAGCAAGAGTCCTTTGGCAAAGCTGACACACCAGTCAACGGTGGCTGGGAAACCACCCCATGAGAACAATACTAGAATGAATAATTGGAAGGGTAAAGAGATTTTAAAAGGATTCATCACCTCTCAAAATCTTTCTCAGAGGCACTTTGTACTGCTTAAGGAGAATGAACACAGGGCTATTGTTATGAGGTAGATTGGGGTGCAGATATTAGCATGAGTTTGCTTACCCACATGGAGCTCTTTATGTCATATGCAAGGAAAATTAAATAAAACATTTTTAAAACCTATTTGTTACTTGAAAAGGTAGAGTGGGGAACAATGTAAAGAATAAAAATTACACTTTTTACAGGTAGTAGTGGTTGAGATTCCTCTTGATGTGCTCAGCATCTAGTGTATAAAGTGTGGGCTTTGTGAGCTCCGGTTCAATCTCTTGATTTGAAACAATGACTAAAAGACAGCATTCCTCAAACTTCACCAACAACAAATGCTTTATGCTGCAGGCGTGGGAAAAAAAAACATCATGATGTCACTATATTGTGCCAGAAACGGAATCTGTTTGTGCGGTCTAAAACTTAAATCTCAGGACACCAGGAAGGGGCACAAGGGAAAATGCAGCAAGCAAGCACATACTAGAACAGCAGAATCTAGCATCTGCACACCCCAACTTGTATTATCAACAGAGAGGCACTCCAAATCAGGCAAACCCCCAACAGACAAGCACACACTCCAACATCCTGAAAATACTTACGCCCACTCGTCTGCCCACTCATGAAAGTTAGTGAAAACACAACACACATTTGCTTGTTAAGAGCTTTCTTGTTTTGGCTGGAAAATGAATCCATTGAGGAAACCGAAAATGAAAAATGTAAGAGCTACTTGCAGCTTGCCCAGATACGACTGGCACAAGCACATGCCTCTGCCTGGCAGGGATCCATGCACTGTCTTCAGTTTTAGCTATTTCTACCACACCTGGTACCATGCTACATCATTCTGGCACCAGTCTGGCAAAGGCTAACAATGTCACTGTTATCCGAGATTCATTGTGCCCTGACATAGTAAATCAATTTTCTAGATTCGTAGCATATAGGTGGCATCTGTCCTGTCTCAACTAAAGCGGTTTCAAATTCTCCTGAGCCGCAGCAACTTATTTCCTCTTTATGAGACTATACAAAGCCAGAGACATAGCAAATATGTCAATCAGTTTATTCCAAATGTCATTTGCCTTGTCAAGTGCTGTCGTTACACTATCCTAGGTTTGAACAGTATGTTATAACAGCTATAAGATGAACATTCGTGTTTAGGCAGCGGAACAGCTGACCTGTCTCTATGTCATGATGGATCACCCACCAGGAACCGAGTGCTGTGTGCATGGCCAAGCATGAGTAGTAACAAAGGGAAGATTACAAATGAATATCCATTCACACTTCTTGCCCATCTGCTACTTCATATAAAGAAAAATGGCATACCTCAGTGAATACAATTCTCTTTAAATGGATTATCATTCAATACCCACAAAGACCAAACACACGAACACACCCAGAAAGTCCAAACAAATAGTCGAACAATTGACACACTTCTCTTTACCCAGTGAAGTGACTTATTCAGACTAGGCAGCAGGCGGAAGAGCTGGAAAGCTAATAAATGCATTGTTTTGAAAACTGGGCCAATTTTTTGATGATTCACTGACCAATGCGTGTTGTACTGGCGAAAGAAACGTGTTAGAGCTATGCTAAGGAAACTTAGACTGGTGGACAGGAAGGTTAGGGACACCAGTCAAATCTAATCACTCTGCAGAAACAGAGCTACAAGCAATGCAGCACTGACAAGACGTGTTTAGAGGTCAGAAAGCAGACCTTTAAAAGGTCCCCTCAGAGGTTAAGTGCTCCAGAAGCCAAGGGGTGACATCCGATGGGCTGTTGAAGTTACGGAAGATTGATGCCATTTTGGCATTCAATCTAGGCCCAGTGACTCCATGACATCTCTCCATGGCTTTACTAACATAAGCAAGTGTATGGAACGATATTATCAGCTTTTTTACAGCACTACCAGGACCTTGTGTCTGTGACCTTCACTGCAACTTTACTTACTAGCTGTTCTACAGACATCAGTCACCAGCACACTCCCAGAAAAACTCCTTCAGCCACGACAAGTAATCAACTTTGCAGACAGATAATGGCCTCTTTCCCATTGCAAGACGCAATGAGTTGTTTCTGGTGGTTGGGAGGAGAGATGCTGTAGTAATTCACAATGTCTAATCTGATAGGTTATCATAGAAAGCGCTGATGACATTTTGCAGCGATAAATATATCTCCAAGTTCCCATTCAGAACGCCATTTGGTAGCAACGTTCAAATCTCCTTGATTGTTGATCTTTTTTTCCCCCTATTACACATGAAGAGGTCCAAGGAACACTACTCCTTCTGCTGTAGACTGGCAGGGATGTAGCCCTAAACCTATTACAGTCTCTACTGTAAACTACTTCTCCAAGCAGCTCGTGCGTTTTACCCTTTGCCATGACTGATTCACCTCCTGTTTTCTATTGCAGCATTGTGGTACAGACACTACTAAATCCCACTGAACATTGTTTGGTTTTCAATAGTGTGTGGGAACCATGCGCAGTGACAGGGGAGTGCCACGCTGCCTACCTGAACCTGTATGCCTCAGCAGGGGCTTGCATGAGTGGCTCATTCAGTGCTTTACACTGACATCCATAACCCTGCATATGGTAACGCACAATAACTCTACGCTATATGTAAATAAACCTATTGTGTGCACAACCACAAGACTTTTAAATACCACGAACATAACGTTGACACACTGACAATCATTTGAAACCACAGAAAAACAGCTACAGCTTTCATCCGCAGTGCACAAACATTATTACAAACTAGGATGAAATTGAAAGGAAAAAGTGGTACAATTTCCTTGACATACAAAGACTCAATCTATCTCACTGTCCCCATTTCTGTTCATGCACCTCCATTTTTCCAGCTATTCTCCACTGACTTGCAGAGGACACAGCTCTGACATTCCATTCCCTCAACATGCTTTTCCATTTTTCTTTGTAATCATACTGTGTAACCTGGTAGAATATCTCTTCTACTGTTTTGAAACCAGTGTGTTTCAATAAAAACTCTTCAAGTAGTAAAAAGGTCTGCAGGAATGTTGACTGTTCTTGTTCTTTCACTGCTGTGTGCCCATCACGTTTTTAACACTTGTGCACAGGTTTGAAGTGACAAGCGGCAACATGAATGAAAGTCACATTGACTGTATTTTCAAGAACGGCTCTAGATTTTGTGTTCTGATGTTTCCTATAAACATGTAGGTGCTGTACAGAGAACATCCCGAATTCCCTCAGCCGTGTTAAAAAAGGTCAGAGACAAAATGAAAAAAAAATACTTTGACATTACTTAAATAAAGAAATGCTTCATGAGTGTAGCAAAAGTGGTTCAAAGGGGTCCTTTGATTATTTGAAAGGAAGGTTCAAATCCCAGTGTGACCTTACTTAGTTGCTTTGCTCTCCCTTCTAAAAGATAAGTCAGTGTGTGAGCGTATGTGAGTGACACTTGTTTCCATTTGTCTGATGCAAGTACTGACCCAGCAGTCTAAACGCAAACACACAGAACTCCACGGATCTTTGAATTTCCCCTCCCTCTATTGCACTGCAGTTCAAAGTGTTTCTACAGTGTTTCTGTTTCCATTTTGTCCAACACTGACCCTGCAAACACAACCAGCCTCGGACAAACATTTCACATACAGAGTAAGACAACCTTTCTTGGTCATTTCATTTAGACTGCTAAACACAATAATCTCATCTACAACACACACACACAGAGAGTATGCTACCCACACATGGTCTTATCGCTCAAAAGCAACAGAGAAGCAAAAGGCAGTGAGGTCAGGTCAGAAACCCAATTACTGTACGACCAATAGGCCACACAGAATCTTCCTGTTGCTCTGAGCGGAATACTGTCTCTTTTAAAAGGGGTCAACTTTTATTTTTATAACTTTCTCTCCCTTAACTAACAACCTCTCTCCCTTGCACTCTTTCATAATTCTTCTTTTCTACAGCTCTTCAACAACATCTCTAATGCCTTCCGCCCACTATTTCCACATGCAGCTCTCTCAGTGGTTAGATCACACATTGCTTTTAGAAGAATAAACCAAATCTAACCCAGAGAGCACAGTAAAAACAATGACAAAAAACAGCTGAGACCAAACTAAAAGAAGTATGCTGAAACAAAAGCTCACTCACAGCTGTGAACGAGAAATGAAACTCTCGTCTTGCCCACCACAAGATGTGCTTTACAGTGTTGCCCCTTTGTTTTTAGCAAAACACCTAAATACATTTCCACCCTCAATCCAATCCTGTATATAAACTCAATGGACACTTTGTTTGGTACAACTTTCTACAACTAGTTTGAGGACTGCCTCAATTTTCCAACATAGTGCTGGAAACACATTCCACAAAGGTTATGGACATAATAGCATTGCGGCGTTCCCGTCCCACCACAACCCAAAGGTGCTTCACTGCATTGAGATTTGGTGTAGCCTTCAGAAGATGAGCGCCGCGGTCATCATGAACATGGTAGCTCAATGGGTTGTCTTCAAACCCAAGGGTGAGCGAGTTCGGTTCCCAGTCCCACCCGGTTACATGTCGAGGTGTCCTTGGACAACACACCGATACAGCGCAGACATGGGTCTAGCAGCTGTCCAAACAACAATTTTCCCAAAGGGATCAATAAAGTATTCATTATTAATATTATAACATAGTCAGCAACAACACTTTAGACTCATCAGACCAGATAACATATAATGAGTGAATACTGATATTTGAGGTACTGTTGCCTTTTTATCAGCTCAAACTAGTCTGGCCATTCTCCTCCAACCTCTGGCATTAACAATTCTCTGTAAACACTAGAGATAACAGTGCGAGAAAATTCCCAGAAGATCATCAGTTTCTGAAATACCCAGACCACTAACGACCCTGTCAAAGTCACTTAAATCTCCTTTCATCCCCGTCTGATGCTTGGTATGAAATTCAGCAGACTTTATGTGTGCACTAAGTATTATTAACCGATATTTCAGTTAACAGGGCAGTGGAACAGGTGAATAATAACGTGGCCACTGAGGTTATTTCACGGTTAGCAGGGCTGTGGCTATAAGAACACGGGTTGATATATGTAATCATCAAGGATGAATGTAACTCAACATTTGAGAGGATGGGAGGGAGGTGGAAAAAAGAGACAGAGAGTGGGCTTGCTCCTGGTTGCACAACTAAACACACAGCCAGACACATTTCACTTGCTCACTTGCCATGTATCTCATGCAAACTCAGTCAAAACCCCAGAATTTAACAATGAGCTGCCACAATGTGCCAAAAAACATGGAATGGAGAAAAAAGTGAGCAGCTTGGAATCCTGTCATTTTTCCGTGCAAGCCCCGCTGCCGGTATCTCATCTGCTCAATCCTCTCATCGTCATTTAAATCTCCCCCTACTCCATCCGATCCCAGCCATGGCCCAATTTAAATTTCTCCCTCCTCCCAGTCCAACACATTTCTAATGCTAATTATTTAAACCTCTCCCTGCACTCTATCCCTCCCATCCACCAGCTAGTTATTCAAATCTCTCCCCAGAAGCCCGGCCCTAACTGAAAGATTGATCCGAGCTGTTGTTTTCAGACATAGGATAATACTGCTTCTTCCAGACTCCTCTCCTTTCCTGCTCGGTTTCCTGGCCTTTTCATATCTTTTCTCTTTCTGTATACATTTACACTGCTTCACATTAAAAGGTTTATTTGTAATGATAGCGGAATGCAGTTGTTTACTAAGCAAAAACACTAAGAAATCCACTGCTTGCCAAATAAAATTAGGAAAAACAGGGTTAGGAAAATATATGGCTAATGTATTTAAGTTGTGTATATTTAGAAAGTGAAATATAATGAGAAAAATACATGAACTCATAGGGAATAAGACACAGCAGCATGGGAATGTGAGACTGCTGTGGCCTGTGCAGGTCACTGTCCCTCATGTTAAGCAAGTGGTGAGAGAGAGTGACTGAGCAATGATGACACAGTCTGGGAGGTCAGAGCGTATCTTTTTTCCAGGACCAGGTGCCAGCACATCAGTGTGGGAAAGAGGACAGTCAACCATGTCTCAACCATTGCACTCGACGCATGGCCTATAGATTTCTTCATCTTCATGTTTTATTGAGCATTCTGTCATTCTCCTTCTTTGGTGTTTCTGCCCCCCCCCCCACCCCCGGTAATGGTTTTTGTTCCCCTCCACTCTCAGTCAATTGGAGGGATCTTGTTGTTAGTTCTGTGGAGAAGCCACCTACTCGTGGAGCGTAAGGATCAGAGCGCAGTAGAACACAAAAAGCAGCTGAACAGGAGTCCCACTCAGCATCACTACATGTTAGAGTTACATAAATGCTGGTTGCCAACAACAGCCACCACACACCACCTCATATACGCACACACCACAGAAGAACCTCGCATATGAAGAAAATCCCGTATGAACTGCATTTAATAAAAAGTGTTTACAGTTGTTTAATAAAAGATGTGTTGTACATTAAAACAAATTCAGCAAGTGAGCGATGTGTCCCTCAAGAAAATGTCTACGATTTCAAAGTGAATTTCTTTCACATGAGAAATATATATACTACAACTTATATTTGCACAGCCAGGGAAAATAACAGGTAATTGATACTTTTTTTGAGTTAATATCCACGGGTGAACAAATTGCTGAAACAAAAGATCGCATTGTCTTCTGCATGCAGAAAAGCAAAAAAGTGGACACAGTAGTGGATGTGCTCACCTTGATACTCCTGTCCAGGGGTGTAGGCTGTAGGGTTGCCCGTTATTTGAAGTGTGAGTAGCACCTCTGCCCCACCTTCTGGCACTCCAGCTCCCTCCAGCTCACCATGGTGGGTGCACAGGAAGAAGAAGGGGTTGAAACGTGGGTAAAAGCTGGCAGGGGGTGCCCCGAAATCCACGCTGCTGTTCCCCAAGACAAGGGCCAGCAGGACATAGCCTAAGGCACCCCCGAAAGAGGCCCGCACCATGGCCATCTGCCCTCACCCGTCAGGGAATGAGGGGATGCAGATGTGAAAAGGTGAGGAGAGTGATGAGTGGAAGTATAGAAAGCACAGGTAGAGTTCCAGATGACAGCTTTTGGAGTCCAAAGATGAGTCAAAAGTCCAAAAGTGTGTGTGTGAGTGTGTTTGTATGTGCAGTGAGTGAGAGGTTTGGTTGTGAAAAAACTGTAGAGCTCTGTTGTTCTGCTTCCTCTCCCTGTCCTACCTTCACTCTCGGGGAGTTCAGAGCTTCGCCTATGCTGTCCTGCTCCGGCGTTTAAATATCTCACCCCCTCCCTCTTTTTCCTCTCTCCTCCCACCCTCCCTCCCTCTCACCGTTTCTTTCTCACTCTAACACCAGCCCCACGCGTGCTGTACGCGCTCTATGAGACGGCCTCCCTCCCCTCTCTCATCCAGCTCTTCTTTTCTCTGCCAGTCTATCACTCTGCCTTTTTCCTTAATCTCTTCCTCCCCCGTCTTCTCTCCTTTCTTTTACCTCTCACCACTAAACCACTGTGTTACTCTCTTGTATCCCTCTCCTGAGAGCTTGGCTGTCTTATCACTATGCATCTGTTAGTTTCTTCATCCCTAACCAGCCCTCTGACAGATCCCTTTCACTCTACTCATTCCTTTGTCTTTTTGCCCATCCACCAGACTGTCTCCTCCTCTCCCACTGACTATCACACCTCCTTTCTCCCTCCCTCTTTCGCTCTCTTCACCTCCCTCTCCTTCCCTCTTTCTGCTGCTTTCCCACTTGGCCCCCCCACCCATTTTTCGATCTCCCTTTCCCTCTTTTTCCAACCCTGTACCTCTCTGCCTCTCATCTCATCTTCAGCAGCACTCAGATTTGTTTTTCTACTTCTTTACTGTATTTTTTTCATGGGTTTTCCATCAGAATCTCCTTTTCCACATGATTTTCCAACTTTTTCCCCCTGTCAGAGCAGCGTGCGCTGCCTCTCTGCTCTGGATTAACCCACTATTATGCTGCAGAAACCAAATATAATGCTGCTTTTCTCTCCCCCACCAGTGTCTGAGCACAAAATGATAGATAAGTATTTCTCTAACACCCCGTGCACACACCCCCACTCTTGCTTTCATCCTTTTCATTTGGGGATACATACAAATACTATAAATCTGCAATGCTAAAATTGCCTCCTTGTCTCTCTCCTTCTATGCTCATCCATCTCTTGCTCTGTGTGTAAGTGATACAACAACAACAGCCCCGATTACTCTATCAGCAGACATGAAGACTAATATCTAGTGCATCACAGACACACAAATGTTTCCAGTTGCTAATAATATTCTTTCAATAGTACAAGGCCAAAAAGAGAAAACACATTAAATCAATTATCACAGTAAAGAAGAGAACTTAAAGAACTTGCTGTTAACACCACTGAGCACCTCCCTTGGCATTTCTCTTTAGTAGCCTGCTGGGTTTAGTTGCCTGCTAGGTTTGTGTGGTTAAGTGCCTATTACAAATATAAACACTCTCAATCCAGCAAGCTACACACACACACACACACACACTCACCAAACTCTGAGCCGCTTCACATCCAAACAGCACGACTGACCCACAGCAGTAGCCCACAACCAGGCAGGCATGGAGAGATGCTTTCACAGTTTAAGTCCTCGATTACACATGCACATATATACATATAAACACACACACCCGAGTCCACATGCATTCCTATATGTACACGTAAATATATATGCAGAAGCAAAATGCATGTGTACTATTATTTACACAGCATTTACTGTATTTTGTCAATTTACAGTGACTTTTGGTAAGATTTGGGGGTAACATGTAATAATATCAGAGTAATTTAATTATTTTTATCATGTTCCCATGTTCTTCTTAGCACCTGGACGTCTGTTAAAAATAAAAAAATATTGTCAGTATTTTAAAATTGTTACTGAAAAAGTCAAATATAACCTAGGGCACAATCTGCTTTTTACAGCGCTAAAAAGCAAATATCCAGTATAAGTATAAGACTTAATAAGACTCTTATTGTGAAAGTCAGACTCATATTGTGAAAGTTGACTTTGAGGAGGGACGATTTGATCATCAATCAAAAATATATGCAACTCAACTTCAACCACATTTATTGATTTTTAAGAAAAAGGCTCTTATTG
>JAUMHF010000023.1:13843612-13952295 GCA_032359275.1 Microctenopoma steveboyesi | reverse complement strand
AGAGCGGCTGTATTCATGGCAAACAATTTCCCTCTGGGATTAATAAAGTGTTTTGAATCTTTGAATCTTTGAATCTTTATATTTATGGCCTGGACTATGGCCATAGTTTCTTTGTGACAGTTTTTACAGCTACTACCTCTACATCCCCACATCAGCACTGCAACGCGCTCATGGTAAAAGGTCTATGTCTGAATATGGTATATAAGGTTTAAAAGATATGATTCACTTTCACACACAATCTGAATCTTATAATATCAAAATAAATTGCACTCAATAGGTCATCAAAGAAGGTCACTGTGTTAAGTATATTTTCTGATGACTGAGATGAAACTACGTGCAATAGTGCACGCGTGGGTGTGTTTTTGCACGACCTTCTGCATCCTTCGCTGCTAGCATGTTAGATCAGAGCACAGTGACCGATCAGCATACACTGACACAGAAGACAGACGGAACACCAGCACAAGTGTTTCTAATGGAGAAGCTGAAGCAAGAGAGAGAAGCAGCTGATGCATGCCAGTAGAGCCATCTGTTTTACTTGTCTACACATATCGCGGTACCTGATGGCCTCTGTGTTTTCTTCATGTAGGTCCTGTCCTACATCTTTCCCTATTACACCATGGCCATTCTGTAGCCCTATGTGCACATGCAGACACACTTAAACACACACACACACACACACACACACACACATGTGGTGTGTGAGTCTGGGGGCTATCACTCTCCATTATAAAAACTAGGTCGGGGAGGAGTGGGTGAGGGAAGAGGGGCAGTAATTATTTTTATCATTATTAATTTCCACCTCAAGGTTGCACCAGGGCTTTTTTTGTCCACTTCAATCTTCATTTCAGACCCACAGCATCCACACACATACATACACACACCACTACCATTACTACTATCTTTGAAAAGGCTGCGTGCCAAACAAGACAGAACACAAGGAGGGCCACAAAAGAGGAAAGAGCTCAGAGGGACGGAAAGTGTGTGATGGCAAGGAAAGAAGTCAAGTAGAGGCAGAAGAGGCAGGAGGGGTTGAATGTGTCGCTTCATCACTCACTGGACCCTAATTTACACTAACAGGTTGTTTACTCAATATGGCAAATGATAATAAAAGCCTGGGTGTTGGAGGAGGGGAGAAGCAAAAGAAAAAGAAAAAGAGAGAAAGAGAGGCCCTGCAGGAGCACTTCTGCTGCGATGGCTTGCACACTCCAATTAGTCCCATGAAAAGCATGCCCCCCTAAGAGGAGTAAAAGAAGGGGTGCATTGTTTAATGTGTAAATAAAAACACCCAGGATCATCCCAAAAACTCACTGACTGTGAAAGGGGGCACCCCAAACATCAAGGGTCTCACCACAGCGCTACAGAAAATCTCCACTGGTCACCAGGTCTCAGAAGTGGACACGTGCAAAGAAATAAATAAATATTAATTTAGTTACTTCATCAATGTGTTCTTTTTAATGTAGCAGGGGTAATGACAGAAGTTGTGGGGACACACCAAATTCTCAACAGTATTTCAGTACTTTCCGAAGTTTAACTGTCACATTGCCCTCTCAAAAACATTATGGAAACCTGTTTTTCCACATGTATTTCTTTAGCTGTGCAAAAGCTAAATGTTAGGTCACCAAAACCCCTCAAACACAAAAAGTGAAAGTTGCCATTTTACAGTAACTTGTTGAATCACACCAGTTATCAGTTTGTAACCAGAAAAGATGCTAACATTGATTCAAAATCAGTTACAGAGAAGATGGGATATCAAGCCTGTGATGACCCTGTGGTATGGCAGTGGCGGTAACTGGCTTTATACCACATGCTACACAGGTACAAGACATGGCTTCCAGTTAAAAAAAAAGTCTCCTATACAATATACGTTATGCTACACCAGCATAACATATATTTAATGAACAATTGAAAACAAACATAAATATACAAAGTATATAAACCAAAATCCTAATGCAAGACAGATGTAAAGATTCCAGCTACGTTGGCTCTGTGTGATTAAGGGATGGCATCCATCGAACAACCACACACACACACACACACACACACACCACAATACAAAGCATCCATATATGATTTTAAGACAAACCAGAAGGCAAGCACACTTTCAGTGACACTGTCTTAAATATGTTCTGTTTCAGCAAAATACAAATCAATCCATATATCATGAATTGATTGAGAATAATAAAACTTCAAAGACCATGTCAGGAAAAATGGTGAGTTACAGTAGCTGCAAGGGCAATGAAACAACAAAGTCAAGGACAGCACAAACAGAGGCAGTCAAAATGTAGAAGAGTGTGTCTGAAAATATCAGACACACTCTTCTACATAAATATGAATCCACTTCTCCTTCGAATGTCTTTTTTACTAAGGGTTGGAAATTGGTTCATAGGTGTGATCCTCTGAATCTTTTCAACCTCAGGTCCAGTCGCTCTGTGTAGTCATGGTCCATTTTTAGAGGCAGGAGGAATTATGTATCTGTGAAAATGTTACTGCATTTTAAATTGTTCATTCAGACTAGTTAATCTTTGTTGCAACTGATCAAATAGTAATAATATTTAATCGCGTGATTAATTATAATTGTTAAGTGACTGATGATTCATGTCTGCAGCTGGGACAAGTGGTTTAATTACCTTTTTAATTACAGTTGAAATTCATTAAATAGAGAGTTGTTTACACAGTGTGATTGCAGAGAAGTGCCCCCTGCTCACAAGAAGCTCCTGTCTGGTCTCCTCCACCCAGGATTAGTCTGAGATCATCTTGAAGTAGTTCCACTAACACACTGACTAATGAAGATGTCCTGTAGAGTAGCATAGTGGATTATGATCCTTTGACAACAGTTCCCACACACCTGGTGAATGTATCTCTATTTTTAGCTCATTTTTTTGTCAGTACCAACTTCAGGGAGGAAGAATATATATGTGTTTTTATACCACAGCAGTAAAGCACAATAAAAACTCCATGACAGCTTACTAGGCAAAGATCACTTCCCATAGCCCTACACCTGACCCATGACACTGATTCCCTGGCTCTAGGTGGGGGCAGCCATTCTGTGTTTCTGCAGTTTAGCGGTAATGTTCACTTCACACGTTGTTTTGACATTGTTGCTTAATACACTTTTACTCTGATGATTAACTACAGCAGAAGCAGTTGATTGGTTGATTGGTCCTAGCTGTCTGCCTTTAAACCCGCGCCAAACCCCCAACAAAATCATGACTTTTGCTCAGAATAATACTGAGGTCCAACACACATGATCACAGACACACAGATGTGTGTTAGTATATGTCTGTAATTTTAAGACAAGCCGGCCACTTAAGTGTGATTTATTTTTCAAAAGCTGTGAGTCATAGTTCTGAGTTTCGAGCATGGCAAAGTGTGTTGCTTGGGGTGGCCACAGGCTGTTGGCCTCGTACATCTTTTGCATTTGCAAGACATGAAATCTGTTCTCCAAACTCGGTGTTTTCAGTTCAGCTCCCAGTTCACTGTCATCACAGCATCTCCCTCCCATCCTGCAGTCATGGTAACAGAGCTGTGAAATAACAAGCTGAGGAATATGAAGCATGGGAAATGACAGACACATGGCCACATTGTCACAGAGACAGACGGAGTGAGTGCTGAGTGGTTTGACACCACAGACAACTATTTCCCCATCCTAACATCCAGCAGGCAAACAATTAGGAAGGACAGGAGGCTGAAATTATGTGGTACACTGCAAAGTCAAGAAAAAACAGGAGTCCTGTTGTTTTTAGGGCATTCATCAGCAGATAGAGTGAAAATAATTACTGAAAATAAGTATAATTGAGTCACATTTTCTCAGTTGGTTAAAAAAAAATACATCTGGTTTGCTGTATAATTTAGATCAATGCGCTAACCTGTTCAGTTTTATAGCTTCAGTTCAGCCTTGTTCTTCGTACATTCAGGAGAACACAAGCTATGAGGGTGGCTGAAAATCAATGAAACAAATGACAGCGAAATGTCTTAACATCTGAAATCCTACACGCACACTCACAAAAACCCTTGCGCGTTGATAGAAATTCTTAATAGGTACAGTATTGATTTTAGTGTGGTTGTTGCAAATGTCTGTGAACTTGTAAAAAAAGTATGATAAACAGCTCCCGCTCTCACTCTGCTGTGTCCTGCATAATCTGAGCTCTTCTTAGGTATTGTGCTCAGCTACAGCCAGGGAGAGGCTGCTTCTCCTTCGTGTGTGCAATAGATGCACAGGAGGTCTGGCACACACATAATAAAGCAGATCTATCCCAAAAGATACCGTTCGTCCCTGGACACCAGCTCAGGCTCTCACTTCATACAAGGGGAAGGGTGCAGAAACACACATGCAGCAATAGTGACAAAATGCTCATGCACATTCATAAGTACACACAAATGCTCGCTGACACAGTGCGCACACACACCAAGTAGCGATAGAGGTGTAAATGCGCGCACACACACAAACACACACACACTGTATTTGCACTTGTAGATACGCTCACACTGAAACGCAGAGAGGGAGGAGGGATGGGGCACTGAGGCCACAGAACATACAACAAAAAGCAAGCAGATAGCCTTGAGCTATGAGTTCAGCTAAATAAATAAATAAGTGAAAATCTCATTTTAAATCAGTAGCTTCACACCCCCTCCCAAAGCCCACTCCTCTTCTTCCCAGCTCTACTTTTCCTTCTCCCTCCTATGTGCATGAGCAAGGTTTCATCCTGGAAAAGCTCAGACTGTACCGCACATATAACTCCATCCATCCGTCTTGTTATGAATCTCCAGAGACATGGACAAGAACCGCTGGAATGACTGGATGAATTCTGGACAGACAGCACCACAATCTGACCAACCTACAGGGGGACCAGGTGTCAGACCGCTCCATGTGTATCAGGGAATATGCTGCAGAAACAAGATTTTGTTTTACAGTAGTATGATATCAATTAGGCAACAAATTAAGGAAAAAACACTACAGCTGGTACACAACCTCCTTGTTTAGGATCTAGGCTTAGATCAATCTAGGCTGTTGCAGCCTGCTGCAGCTCCACTGGCTGCACAAGGCAACGCAGGAGTTGTGGATTCTGTCGAGTTGCTGTTTGGTGGATGATGGGTGGACCGGCACATTTTGGTCTAACACCATCCTGCCCTGGGCTGGGGGAATCAAAACAATTTGGCTAGATACGGCACTTTAAACAGGGCTCTTTCAAAGTGTTTGTTGCTGGCAAAACACACAACAAAAGAGCCAGGTATAAGGCACAGGAGTGAGTGACTGTGTTGGGACCAAGTGAGACAGATGATATAGATGATAATGTGACCTTTTATCGCTGTGTCTATGCGAATGGAAGCTTGAAGGCCTTTGCCCTTAATTATGTGGGTCAACAGACAGGGATCTGGTGGTCCCACATGGAGATCAACAAGTCAAACAAATGCACAGACACAAAGACAGCTAGTAGATTTAAAGGTAGTCCATCAATGAGGAGGCCCTGTCAAATAATGTCAATGCAAATACTCAAAACACACACACGCATATTTATGCATTTCGTCTTTGTAGTCAAGAAAAAATGCAGGATATACGGTGATGTGAAAAGGTATTTGCTCCTCCCTCCCTGTCTTTTTGAGGCATATTTGTCACACTGAAATGATTCAGATCATCAAGCACATTTTAATATCACACAAAGAAATCTGACATGAATACATATTCAATACAAATAACAGACATGTAATGTAAGGTTTTTTTATGAGTAATCAGGCCTGTGCGTGGCAATGAAACTGAACTCAGCTTTGCAAAAAATGGGATTAGTTACACTTCATTAATTCATTATTTTGTAAATGATGAGATAATTATTTACTTTTTGTCCCTTAAAAATAAAATGACTTTGTATTTATTAAGGAAATCTTTGCATAATGTTAAAAATGATTTGATGAACTGAATTATATGTTGTTGTTTTTTTTTTTACAGCATTGTAGAAAACACGCAGGATAACACAGAAAAGAGATGACAACAGTGTACAAGATAACACCTGGGTGGGATTCGTCTCCCGACTTCATATTCAGTTTGTATTAAAATGGTCACTACACACTTATACATGTGATCAGTCCTACAAACCAAGTACAACAGCTGTTCCACTACAGTGTACCAATAACAAAAGAGGACAGTGCTTGTGCACACCTGCTTCACCATCATCATGATGGCTAGAGACTGTAATTAACAGTGAGGTGCATATACACATTACCGACAGAAGCACATGCACGCAGACACACACACAGCTCACACCTTCACACAAAATAAAATGGCCCACTGAATCCTTCACTGTAGGTCCTTCAGCCCAGCGCCCCACACACTCATTGATCCAATTACAGGCCAGAGGTCACAAGACAGTCCCATCCTACCACAATATACAATAGGACCTCCCCCACTCAGTTTTCCCCATCCTCCCAGCATTTCCCTCATTTATTCATCCTCCTCTCTTCACACCCTTCTGCTCAGCTGTCATCTCGCACTTCGTCTCCTCTAAATGGCTATTGACTGTGCTCACAGAGCTTTCGTTCTTTGTCTGTCTCCATCACAAATGTGTCTGCCAATCACAGGCCTGCGTGCCTCGTATATTTGCCATTCTGCTGTGACCAATCCTATATGTAAGAGGAACAGTTAGCTCCACGTCTAATGTGCTGACAAACTAGCACATTATGTTGTTTTGTGTTAATTTGCTCTCCTCTGGCATTCCATACTGTTCCAAGCGTTGTATCACAACTAATCTATTTTCTCTGTGGTTGCCCTTTTCTCAATCATTGCCCTCTCTCCAAGCTTTCTCTCCTACGCTCCTCCACTGTTACTCACTCCCTCTCCTACTCTCTCCTTTATCTTTCCTTATTCTCTCTTCCCATCGCATGTTAAGTCTTTAGCTCTTGCCTGAGGGAATCTCTCCCTGTTATCTCACTGGACCTATAAAGGAGAAATCTCTGTTTCTCCCTCTGTCTCACTGCACTGTACCTGTTTCTACTGTAGTAACTTGCCGGTTAAGTCAGTCCTGTGTGTGGCATTCACTGTGTCACTGTGTCACTGTGTCAACAAACGGTATAGTTGCCTTTGTAGAGCACTGAATGGTGAAATTACTTTTCTTCAACCTAATATTTGCTGCTCATCCACCAGTGTTAAGGTAAGTATGTTATTTTTGAGCCTTACATTCAATCATCTCTAAAGTCCAACAGTTTATTGACCTAAGAAAAGAATCCAAATAACTGGTAGAGATGTCACACAAAGAGGGAGGGAGCCATGTATGCTACAAGAAGGCTACAAGTACATCCAAATACATAAACCCCCGTACAGACAGACACACACCCCACACACAGGAGGCCATGCCTCATTAATCTATCACCCCAACAAGCAACCCGCCCCAGCTCCTCTCCTCCACCATGTATTTGCTACTTGTCCTGCACCAGTGCCCCGGATTTACAACCTTTCTGCTCGCTGACAGGAGTTAGGTTGATATACAGTGAGCAATGAAAGAGAGGAAAAAAGAAAGGAAAGGAGGAGAACAGAGAATTTAGCGCTCTATTCCCTCAGAACCACTGCTGATGAGTTTTGCTCTCCTGGCATCAGTCAAGCAAAAGTGTGAAAACTCATCATCTCTCTGGGCAACAGTAAAGGTAATTATGACTAATGAAGTGCAGACTTTTATGGCCAAACATGGGCCTAACTGCATTTTGTGCTCATAATGGCATACAGAGAGACACACTCTGCTGCACTGGCATAAACATTACCCAGACGCAGAATCAAGGTCACCTCAGCAGATTAACGCAGCCTGTAAATGACTTTAATTAAACAAGTTGCTAATGACTGCCAGCTAATGACCTACACTGAAAGCTCAGTGAGAACCTGTGCAGAGGAAATTCTTTGTATGACCTACACTGTGACAATCAATCCATCTACAGGTACATCTTTAAACACCTCAGTGTTTCTAAAAATACATGACTAATGTCTGTCAGCTCCAAGATTATATTCCTTTAAAAAGTTCAAAATGAAACATTTACCTAATATGCTTTGTAGTGTTCGTTCTCTCTTCAGGGACAAATCAAAGAAAATAATATTCAGCTAAAGTGAAATAAATCACTGCAGTGATAAAACACACAATGGAGTAATTCCACGCTACACAATGAAGAGGATACATTTTGATCAGCTAAAAATCTAGTTGCAATAATTAAACATGAGCAATAAGCTCCTCCATAATTAACCTGCTCCCCAAGCTACGTTCTTCTCTATTAAAGACGAGATCCGGAGAGCACCACAGACAGAGAGATAAACGTAGGATATGAAAACAGTCACTAAGATCAAACCCGTTCACTCGCACCAGGGTGGAAACTTTCCATGCAATTAAACGGCAATTCCAGTCGTGAATTGGGAGAGGGGAACTCATCATGTGGAAAAGCGAATGGATTATGGTCATGAGCAGTGTTGTCACAGGGCCAGAGCCACACTCATTCTACCCCACCACCCTTCTACGCACCATCATTAACAAGCCATTACGCCGTTTCATTACATTTGACGTCACTGTAGGTTGTTTGACCACATGGGCAGTGGGGTCATGAAGAGCCCAGTGGCTATTAAGTAATCACCAACATCAAAACATAAACAGATTATAGAAGCACTTTGTTTTATGACAGATAAGAAATATTCACATTATAATCAGCAGACCCTGCAGAACCAGAATTAAAACACTCACGTACACGAGGAAAATACATATAATTAGAAGCTAAAGGTCAATTCAATCCCTACAACAGAGAACAGCAAATTGTGGACCACAGGCCAAATCCTCTGTCAAGATTATTCGGTCCCAACTGAAATCTAATATTTCCCTGTTCGGCCACATTAAAACTTTAAGGCATGTTTTGGGAATGTAATAAAAGTCAGATGAAATCCCACTAAAAAGTCCTGATAAAATGAAGAGGTATTAGGTTTTGGCTGGACGACTACACAGGATTATTTTATAACCACAATTGACCTGTTTCCTTAAAAAAACATTCATGATGATAAAATAACTAAGAACATCCAGTGTGCTCGTTGAGCTGGCCAATAAATGAACAATAAAAAAACATTGCCAAATCTACAGTAGGAAAAATCTATGGTAGTGTTTGGCAAGTTTTCCTCCTATTTTTACACTTTAGACAAACCTTCTTCTACAAAGTGTCAATTTTATGACTGTTGTAGTGCCAGGTTTCAGTAACATGCCCCCAGTGAGGAGGCTCTCTGGAGTGTTGGGTCCCAGCCAACACTGAACCCCTACTAGAGGTGAAGCTATTCTCATTCCTTCAACAGACAAACCACCTCAGTATAAAAGTCAGTTATGTGCAAACCTCAATTCAAACGTATTAAATCTTTAATGAATAGGTTGTAAACAGTTGCATAGAAAACACTAATATAAACTGGAGTAGGTGCAGTTTTTATTTAGTGAACGACTGAAGCAAAACTGGGCTGTGTTTTAGGGAACAGGAAGAGTCACCCTGTGCTCTTGTCCTCTATGCTTCCTTCCTTGGTTGCTTATTGAGGCCAAAGCAGCATTGCTGTACACAGGCACAGTGGCAGGCCTCTCAGAAGGAGCAGTAAAACTAACCACCAGTGGGAGGTTAAGCTACTCCAGTGTCACTCCGACAACCCGCAGTGATGCCGACACACTTCCTTTGCCAAGTTCTGCGGCTGGATCCTGACAAGGACAAAAATGTTTCCCAACTCATCCACTGGGGTCCAAGTCTCACGCCATGGATGAACAAGCTGAATAAATCATACAAGTATTACTGAGAATGTGTAGAGCCAGAGCCTGAAGGAGTGAACAGAGTGGGTTCTGCCCTTCTTTCATATTAGCAGACTGCTGGCCGCATGGCTGGGGGAGCTGAGCCCTTCGAAGCGCAGGCTGTTGTGAGAGAAACACTGAATTATGCATCTGAGAAGGGATTGGAGATTGGCTGCTGGCTCCAATACCACCCCCTTCTCTTCTACCTCCTTTGCCATTCACTGACAGATAGATGAGGGCTTCTAGATGAAGTTTCACAGGAGGTCACTGCTGCACACTCAGGATTGATAAACACTGAGGGGCGTGTCACTCTTTCTCCTGTTTTCTGCACCATTTCACAGAATAGGGGGAAATGCCATTCTCCACCCGCTCATCCAACAGGGTGGGGGTTGGGTGTCGGGGTCCTGTTGCCTATGGCGAAGACGTATGTGTAATAACACAGCGATGACACATTTGGGACCCTGAAATCGGTGGGTATGGGACGTGCTGCATCGATTCCTGGGGATGAGGACCATCTCCAGCCACTATTACAATGACCAATGGGGTCAGAAGGTCACCCCCTCTGTCGCCTCCCCCTGCCTTAAAAAGCAATTCCTTATTAGAACTTCATCACCATCAGTGAAGATATGGAACAGCTTCAAATGAAGACAGAAGACGTTGGCCTTTGTCAGATATGATAATGGATGTTCTCTGGTTTCCCTCCTGTTGTTATGGAGGAATTTCAGCGGATCAGTCCCACTTTCATTAGCTGGGCCTGTATTGCTCCTCCTCCTCCTCCTCACTTGAACCTTTTGCTCCTTGTCTCTTGACAGTCCATTGCCAGGCTGCTTGTTCTATTTCTGTCCATTGCCACAGGCTATACATTCTGCATATTGTGCACGTACAGATGAAGCCCACATGCAAAACACCTGCTTTCTACACACACTGTACAATAGTACATTTCAACATGATGTTTTTTTTCCACAGCAATTTACTACGTGGTTTCTTGGTTATGGAGAGAAGACACCGCTTCTGAAGCCCGGTGAATTATTGAGAGAGTGAAGTAACCTGCTACTGTAGCTTAAAGACATAGCGATTGCTTTGCTGCCTTGTTGTCTTTGTTGGCTTGTCCACCCAGGTGCCAAATGAAACCACAGTGTAAACCACATTCCTGATGTCCTTCAGTGCTGATGCTGTCTGTGCAACAGCACCTTTGGCTAAATGGGGTTTACAGAGAGACACTGCTATAGTTGAGGGCAGGTCGCTTAATGGATCCCCCTGACTGTCATAACCAGCCAAGGCCTGTGGCAGAAACACCCTCATGCTGTCAATTTGACTCCTGAAACTAGAGCAGTGGGCCCCTCCTTGTCCCTGTCCTCTAGACCACCTCGCTACCCTTGATGGATGTCTGGCCGTTAGTGATAAACTGGCCAAGGCTACTGGGGCCTGCAAACATGCAATAAAAGCAACTAACATTAAAGAGCTAAATACAGCAACATAAGTATAAAACCCCCTATTAACTGCCACCAGGGAACGACTTCATATCTTTCTAAGCAAATATATTAAACTTATGAGAAGTTGTACAACGTTTCTTATCCTAACAATCATGCACCTTTATAGACAATTCCTTAAAACCTATACCACAGCATTAATATGCAAAAATGACACCCTGATCCATGTAGCCACGCTGGTATCAACCTCTCATTTCAGATTACGCAAGGTCATAAAACAGCATCAAGGTACTATATATTACATCAATTTGCCCAAGAGGTGTTTATGAGCTCCTTCAAGCCTCCTTCAATGTGCAGACACAAACAACTAAATGAGTGCATAAATACAGATGACATGCTTAAGGCTTATGGCAGGAATATACGTCCCCTTTAGGCTATCGGTACGTTTCTGCTTCTCCCCCCACTTAAGCTTTGAGATGTAGGCACTTATGGAATAAGACAGAGGGGGGGGGGCTCACACTGGAGCCTTTTCAGGGACTCGGCCGTATGATCTAAATGACCAGATGAGAACAAATCAATCTGTCACATCCACAGTGGTAAGGTCTCTATTTTCAGAAAGCTTCCTGCTCCATAGGTGTAGAATGCATTACCTGTCATCTACTTTCTACTTTCTCTGCCTCAAGCTTCTTTAGTTACTGATATGAAACATGAAACAAGCGAGAATAGAAGGAGACTCAGCCCCTGGGTTCCATCCGTTTCACCCTCTCCACCAAATCTTGCTGATGAATCACGTCACATTGCCGCTGTGTGGAGCAGATCTGGCAGTCACACTCCTGAAAAGGGTTGTTACCATTTCACAACGCTGACCTTGACCTGGCTATTGTTTGAAGAGCTGTGGAGCACGCTCTGTGGCTCAGGTGAGAGGAGGCTGGAGCTGGTGGCGGTTTTGATTACCAGAGGGTGGGGTGGGCACCAAGCTCTAACAGGTTTTCCTGATGCACCGAAACTTCGGACACTAAACTGCTAACAGTGTCAGCCCTAACCTTTGGGACTGAAATTATCCAGCTATTCACTGAATATGTTTTATTTTCTTTGTGTTTAGGACAAATCTGGTGTTTGCTTTCCAGTAAACATAAATGTCTGCCTGACTGTTTAGTGACTGTCATAATAAATACTCTCATCACCATACAATTCACACATTTTCCTTTCTTTTGCCCTCTGTTGCGCCCCTTTCCACCTCTCCATGTCCACACATGGCTCATGTCTGCCTGTACTGCACCTGCCTCGCATCATCTCGTGACTCCGGGTGTTGTGTCCTGCTAAAGGTTTACCAGTTCGTATCGTTGAGAAATGACTGATGATACATTTTTCATGTAAGACATTAAAAATTCACAAGATCTGTTCCCCTTCTTTATTCTGAGACTCAAGGAAAAAAAACAAGCCTCAATAATGGATGAGAGAAAGGTTTGCTAAGAAAAGAGAGCCAGCATGGTGCGATTGAGCTGAGGGGAGAGAGTGAGAGAGAGAGAGAGATGGAGTGAGGAAGAGGGATGAAGAAGGTGATGTATGGACAGCCAAAGTGCAAATAATGAAGACATACTGAAAGAAAAAAGGAGCTGCTGACCATCGGTTTTGATAGACAAGGAAAAAGGGAGAAGGAGCGCTGAAGTGTGCTAAAGGTGATCGGATCTGGTGTAGTGCAACATCTTTCTTCCATGTGCAGCCTTTGTCAGGGGGTGTACACAGCTGGTTATCTGCTCTTAGTCAGGCACGCACCACAAACACAGTCTGACCCGTCTCACAATGCCGAACACAAACACACACATATACAAAGACGCACGCCGGGTTCTCGTCACCTCAACGGCACAGAGCACATGTTTGTCACTATAAAAGAACTTTCACTGTTCCACAGCCTGTTTGTGAGAGAAAAATGTTAAACTCGTTGAAATTCCTCATTTTGAACATTCCAGAAAGCTCAACACAGCCATTGTGTGGATCTGGCTGGACGGAGTTAACAAGACGAGGGTGGAGACTGTGAACTACACACCGTGTAGAGGATTGACCGACCACAGAAGCGTTTCACAGGATTACGTTTCTGTGGAAGAAAGCGTTCCCGTGAAATGGTATTACAAGCAATTACATTTTCTGTCAAGTGAATAAATTATGATTAACCCCTTATTTTTCTCCAAAACATACCAGCAAAGAAAACAAATCATCTACTGTGCCCATGTTTACACACATAGGTTTCATGAGGAGGCATTTGAGCTGCAAAAAACTGTGCAAAACATACCTTTGCATCAGTTGCATCAACAGCAAACTAATAACTCCCCATTGTTTTGTACATTGGCAAACACACAAAAAAATGCTACATAAGAAGCAAAGGAACACAAAATGAGTGTCACACATTAAACTGTCACAAAAACACCCAACAGAGTGTATCAAGCCAGTTTTAGGTGCATAGAAAATGTACGCCTATGGAGACGATTTCCCTGTTGTAGTCTCCCAACGAAACAGTGCCGCTGGCAAGACCAAGGTCTCTCTCTGGATGCCATCTAGTGGTAAACCGTGAGACGTGCAAACCCTATTCGATTCATTTTTCAAAGAAATGCAGAGAATTACATCTTCCTGAGAAGAGTACAGTTTTCTTTTTCTTGGACAGCAACAATCTTATTTCACGTCTTGTCTACTTAGTTGTTTTGTAGATGCAGTGGGAGTCCCAGCACTTCCCATCACTTCTACTATCTTTGTTCTACTCCAGATCTGAAACCTGCTCGAACATGCCAGACTGGAGATGTTGTTTCCAATGGTAAATTAGTAAAATATGTGAAATTCTAAGACTATCGTCTGTGTGTTTAGCCTGTGGAATTTCAGCCCAATTTCATTTCTGGATATTGTTTAAAACAACATGAAATACAGAGATCATTTTAACATCTATGTTCGGTGTGTTCTGTCCTGTGTGGACTTCTCCATGTTTCTGAGATATGGTTACTACACGATGTATGTTAAAGGGGTTTGACATTCTCCAGGTGATTGTTTATTACATTACACCACTTTCACAGTCATCCAACCAGATGAGGCACTGCACATTTTTCTCAGATTCGTCATTGGGATGTTTTCTACGAATTAAGGAAATTACCTTCTCCATATAGTTCTTCGTCCTTACACTCATACATTTGGTCCTGTTTTGGTTTGGTATGCTTTTTCTCCAGGAGGACCGCACCACCAGAGTTCACTGAGGGATTCGGATCGAGACCACCTCTTTTGGGGAGTTTTGCTGCAGTTGTTTTGGTCCATGTCTGAGTTAGATTTCTGTGTTCACACCAGACAAAACGCACTGCACCAAGAGAGAAAACTTACCTTAGTTTAGTTCAAATTGACCAAAGCCTGTAGCTGTGAAAACACTCTTATACTCTTATTATTATCTTGTAGTGCTTGTACTTTACAAATAAATTTTTGTTTTGTTTTCTGAAAGTGTTTGTCAGTTTAGGGTTTCAAAACGTTGCAGATAATTCTACTGAACACAAACACAAACATTCAGAGACACACATTCCCCCTCTTTAATCAACAAATTCCGACACCAGCCAGCATCAGACAACACAGCACCCCCGCCACTATTCAACAAGCCCTCTCATTGTGTTGGTTTTGCTCCCTCTCCAGCTTTTATTTGGGTGTTTTATCTTCTGTTTACTGGTGGGTTTTATTCTCAGTGGCTCCAGGAAGCAATGCGTTGGCAGTAGCTCAGTTTGATCTGCGGTTGTGGATGGAAAGCACCAGTGGGGGAATACAAGGGCATTTTGGAAATATGAAAACAGTGCCGTGTAATTACAATGAGAATACATAAATATGAGTCCTCCTGACAGCGAGGGAAAGTGCCAGTGTCAGCATTGTGATGGTAAACAGTCTGCAAGGGAGTGTTTGTGATGACTCGGTAGGGGTCACCTCTACAATACACAAGCCTGAGTTTCAACTGGGAGAAAAAAAAGTCCGGAAACTTCTTCACAATCCAACCAGCCTTTCAGCTGTTGATGCTGCGACTCGGCACGCAGCAGGCTGATGGTGAGTTAGCATCAACAATTTTGATTTCAAGGGGAAAACAACAACATCAAAACAAGCAGGACAATGATTTGCCAATAGAATTGTACGACTGGTTTTCCTCACAGACCAGATTGTAAAATGGCTGATTTGATTACTGTGCTATAAGAGAAAGTGGAGCATTACCTTTGTCTGTGTGCCAGACTTGTCTTTGGACCTCTTACTCACAACATCTGACTTTAAATAGACTCACAATAACAGATGGCCAAACTTACCCACAGTTACAGAGCACAAATTCAGTTTTGGCACAGACTTCATGCAATGCATTTTGGGTGTTGGAATAGTGATTTCGGCAGTAACCATTAAAAGACAAAAAAGAATATAACACAGTATTATAGAAACTTCAAAAGAGTGCAGGTCTCATTTCATAAAGGACTGTGTGCAGACCGTAAACAGTAATAAACAGCTAGTTAATACATTTCTGTGTGCACCTAAAGACAATCGCAACCACAAGCACATATGCACAGTCTCCATGAAAAGCATCAACCTCCCAACGACCCGTGCTTATCTCAACACCACCAGACTTCCTCTCTTTGGCATTTACTCCTTCGCTCTCTCAAACATACAAACAAATGCACGCACACATAAACACAAGCCTATCTTTCATCCCAACATTCATGGAGGCAAATCTCTCTCATCCTCTACCAGCCATTCTTTTGCTTCAACTCTCGCAGGCACTGTCCCAGGGTTGCCGCTGAAATCGCCTCGTTTTTCTGGCAAACACCGACCAAGTCGCAGTCACAGCACACTCTACACCCTTCGATTTCTGGCCCTCTCTCAGTCCAGTGGCTTTTCTCTCCTGAAATAATCTAGTTCAAGCAAATGTGGCAGCGCTCATCGGCCAACACTGGGCAAAACAGTCTGCGCTGGCACGGTGGGGCACAGGTGTGTGTGCTGCGTCTTATATAATGCAGGAAAAATGATTTAATTATTGTTAACACAAAGTGACGTAGTAGTGTCTGTTCTGTCACTCATCACATTACTGCTGTAAAACAGTAACGTGATGAGCCGGTGCTGTTGTGTTTGTTCTACAACAGCTGCAGACTTATTTAGCGTAAGTCAGAGAAGATGAGACGCTGTATCTGGATCACGACTCTCAAAGGGATCTAACAACAGATTGGTGACATCGTGAATAATTATCTCAAATTAACATTTGATATCTCTGATACAGTTCTATGCAATTCATGGAGGAGAGTGGGTCATCCTTAGCCCCTCTCCCGTGGCCTGCCTGTAGCACAGTCTACTATTAGGATATGCTGGTCCTTGGTGGTCAGATACAGTACTTCTGATAGTAGGTTCAGGTGGGTTTCTTCAGTAAAATAGTGAGGACCTTATGAAGCGTTAAGAAAAGTCTGGCTGACACAGCTCACAATGTATCATATAAGAAAATATCAAATCTAAACTCAAACAAATAATTCTTTTTTATTCCTACAAAGTACATTTGCTGCAGCACACCACATCTCCAACCACGATCTCTGTGTAAATATGAAGTAGGTCTGTTATAAGCAGTAAGACAGCACCATCTACAGGTAAATGGAACTATTGCTTGCCCAAAAATTAAATACATCTACTGTGTTATTATATGAATCATTACCTTTAAACAAAAGAGAACCGAATTAAATACCAAAATACCAGTAGATTAAAATAACTAACTAACAATGAGCTATACTGACAATGAATCATCAATTTCATTTTTATCCAAAGCAACTGGACTTGTTTGGCTTCTTGACGACGTTTCACCTTTCATTCCAGATTCCAGTCTGTTTCTATAATGCCTCAGTTCAGGCCGGGCACAGGACAAGATCCACAAATACACAAATGTATTGTATCATTATCTCTTCTAAGAAAACAAAGACCAGTTTAGATAAAAATGAGAAAAGAAAGTTCAGCAGCATAAAACGAATAAATGCAGAAAATGCTGCTCCAAGAACTGGCAATGGGCAGGATTTGACCCGCGGGCCTGATTCATTGATGGTCACAGATACTGAAAACCGAAACACCACTGCTAAGTCCCCTTCACAGCTGGGTCTGCTCTCGATTGGCACTAAATCTTTCACTTTACTCGCCCTCAAAATTCACTGACCCCTATTATAAGAATTGAACCCAAGCCCCAAACATTGTTGACCTCTATTGTAGCTGCCCGCATCATTATGTCCTTTCTCTGTTTCATGCTTCCATATCGATGATCTTCAAAAGACACTTGTCCTTATAAGGATTGAACACAGACTTAGTTCTAAACGGTCTAAATCCCCAATCTGTTGGGCCAGATGCTTGTACTAATATATTTAGGATGGATTCCATGTCCCCACACTCATACTTTAACTACCATTTCGCATTAGTTGCATTTTGATCCTTGGTTCATTTCACTCTTGCCTTCTGACAGTGACCTTCAAAAGCCTTAGAATGAAAGTCCATTCTAACCTATTTAGAGGATTAAACCAGTATCCCCATGAATACTAAACTAAACTCTAACTCCCTATTAGCTCAGGTAGACCCACTGTCGTCTTTGCTGTATTTCCTTTTCACAATAGAAGGTGTGTGTTCTAAGATATTCTCTAAACTCAAACCCTTATTAGCGGTGGCCAGATTTGATCACGTGAAGAGTCTATGAAAAGGCACGACTGCAGTGTGAGAGCAGACTTTTTAGAGCAGTTTCAAATACGTTTTATACGTTGGTTTACTTAGCCAGAGTATGTGTCTTCAGAGGGCGGTATTTCTGTTGTTCAGCCTCTTCCGGTGCAAAGTAATTGGTAGCTAAATTATTCCTACAGCATTTCTACTGTTAATATAGAGCCACAAACAATCCCACCAAAAGTCTTAATTAAGAATGAATTCTTAATAATTGAGAATTTATTCTTAATTAAGTCAAACTTTCTAGTGTTCAGTGAGTCTACATTTTGCTTTACCATAGCGCACAGGCTAGTATACGACTAGTGTTATATCTATGCACACTTGTTTTCTGACAACACTAGACTATAAAAAATACAATGTGCATGTCCTTCAACATGCAGTTGGAACAGGGGCCCTACCTCTTGGTTGGATTGTTGTGATAAACTAAGCTATTACAGTGTTGTGCCGGAGGTTGCTCATTACGTCAGCTTTATGATTTGCTAGGTGTTCATTAGACATTTAGGCTTCACTTACAGTCGTGTGAGATGCTGACACATCAGCCTGAAGACTACACTGTACAGTGACAGGAAGTGTTTATTTCACACCTACATAGTGCAGAGAAAACAGTGTCCACGTGTGACTCTGCAAACGTTGATTTTACATGTAGAGCAGGCAGCAGAAATGATTTGTTTGTTGTTCCACTTAGCAGCACATGGACTAAGGCAAAGCTCAAATTAGGACTCACTGTTGATCCTCGGGGCCTTGACCATGGAACTGCTTCATGTTTTGTCCACACTTATTTACATTGCCTTCAGCAAATTGTACAATTGATACAACTGAACATCGTTTCTCAGATACATTTAACAACATACGTCCTTGACGTTTCAACAAGACTTACAAAAATGGCCCCACATATGAATGTCCTTAAATGTCTCTAGCAGCAGTGCAAACATGTTCCCCCCCTACAACAGCCCATACAGGCTGGGGAATTTAAAAAAAAAAGAACCTGAAAAGGTGCTGCTGCTCAGAATCCATAGTGGAAAGAGGCAGCATACGGTATAAATGATCTGTTGATCATAAATAATGCTTCTTATTCATGCAGAGGCAAGCACTGAGCAAACTTCGTTTACTGAGCTCATGTTTTTTGTTTTTTTTCAGGGCATCATGTGAACTTTCATGAAGCGTTACATAACCTGGCCTCACTGGGAGCCTGTTGGCTGCGCCTTTAAAGCGGCAGGTATCGCTCATATGAGCGCGCAGGAGATTTCGCCAAATAGCCTGTGAAGAGAATAATCAAATCAAACGCATGTGGAATTTTCTTGTTGTTTTCACCCAGGACGTTTACCATCTGACTGATATCACGTGGTTACAGCGCATGTTGACGCAACGGTAACCAGAAGGTGCGCGTCACTGCGCGGAGACGCGCATCACGGGCTGCCTCTGCGTCTGCCGTCTGCGCCCCTCCCTCTCCGACTCCGAGCATCACCGGGGAATAAATTCCCGTTTTATGAATGGTTATAACGGTGGGCTGCCTGTAATGTCTTTCTGGATGAGACTCCCTTCATAGACACCGTGCAGCCCGCTTGCCATAGGCTGCTGCTATTTCTGTTTCATCTGGGAAGGATGTGCGCGCCTCTTATACTGCTGAACTCGGTCTGAATACCAGCCTGCATCCCTCTTCATCAGCAGCCAGGTTTTCCAAGGGCATCAGCGAGCGATCCGGTGCGGCAGCGATGTGCACGCCAGACGGAGCGACTGGGAGGTAGCCTGTCTCTGCTGGGCGTTGAGTTCGGAGAGTTGTCCGTCACATCTCAGCTCTAGCGCCTCGCTGCCGGGCTTTGGGATGCGACGTCATGAGCTGATCGCGCCTGACAGATGCTGCTGTGTTGCGTTTGCACGGGCATAGGTGCGCTCGCTGGTTCTCGCCGTGTTCGGGGATGCTCGTGAAAACGCCGCTCGCGTGATACATGTCTACTGCTCGCGTTGCGCTCGGACAAAGCGCAGCGTTCATCTAGTCTCCCGCTTTGCGTAAAATGATACCTGGATCTGCCGCATCAATGCTACCATCTGCAGAAGCTGCGAAACTGTACCAGACTAATTACGTCCGCAACTCCCGCGTTATCGGACTTTTGTGGGCCATCTTCACCATCCTGTTCGGTATCGTTAACGTGACCATCTTCTCGCAGCCCTACTGGATCGGAGATGGCGTGGATACGCCGCAGGCTGGTTACTTCGGCCTTTTTCATTATTGCATTGGAGACGGACTCTCCAGGGACCTGGCCTGCCAGGGTAGCTTCACCGAGTTCTCCGCCATCCCCTCTGGTGCGTTCAAGGCCGCCTCCTTCTTCATTGGAATGTCCATGATGCTGGTGGTCACCTGCATCGGCTGTTTCAGTCTCTTCTTCCTTCTCAGCACCTCCACCGTGTACAAGATCTGTGGCTGGATGCAAGCAGCATCAGGTAAATGTCTTAAAGGACAGTTTATTGTCATTGCTGGGCCTATTTTTAATATTTCATGTTTGATGTCTGACTCATCAATTTATAAGATCAAGTAACTGTCAGTGTGAGCAGCTGAAGTGAAGGTAAGCAGACCATGTCCGTGATCTCCCTGTGGGAGCTGTCAGAAAACAATGCTCTCTGTGGTGCTGAACATGACAAACAATGGAGTTAATGACTTTGTAATGTCTGAACTACTGGTCAAACTAAACCTGCCCTACGTCATTACATATATAAAAAAAACCTTTACCACCAGAACAGCGTCAGTTTTCTAGGGAAAAAATACTTAGTTTATTTATGACTCACATACAATCTACACTTGATTCCATATGCGTGGTATTAGAACTACAGACCATTGTGTTCGTTATGTTACACTGCATTTAGACCTAATGCAAACTGTTTTCTCTAGCATCCAAAAAAACATCAGTGTGTTCAGCTGTACCACTTGCTGAAGTAGTTGCTGTTCGCAACAAACGGAAATGAGGGGGATTATTTGGAAAAACCCCAGCACCTCCGTGTGTTATGTTGGACTGAATTAAGGAAAAAAGACCGTCTAATGAGGAGACCGACGGGCTTTGTGCTTTTGCAACTAAGAGATGAAAGAGAAAGCCAAGAGGAGAGACCCTGACCACAGCAAGCTGGCAAAGGGATGCCTAATGAGCAAGCCTGGCTGCTTAGCACTGTCAAACTGCATTACGCTTAGCTGAAGGTTAAAATCATGCTGCCTTCACTTACCAGCTCTGTGGAGGACAGGTGGCCCACTAGCATCTTTAATGAGCCCCTTACTGTCAGCTAATGTTTTTATAGCGAGGCTGAAAAAAATCACTGCGATGATGGTGATAAATGGCAGGAAAAAGAAGAAGAAGATTGATAAATAATTGCATGATTTTCTTTATTGCTCCCTTTTCTTTTATTGATCATTTGATGTTCTTGAAACATTTTTCCCAAAATAAATATATAACAACTCATGCCAATAATACAAACCGAAATCAAGCGCGTGGGTCACGCAGTGGGCCAGCGACAGCTTGTCGTCACCCTTCTCCGCTGCTAGACGGGTCCAAGGACATGAATGACACAGTCAGTATTCAGAGCACTGTTCTCTGCTCTGTGGCAACGACCGTTCCCCTCGCTACAACAATCATCATGAGTTTCTTTGTTATATGCTCTATATATATATATATATATATATACTAACCCTCTATCAAGGTCATACTGACTGTTCTGGCCAAGTATACGTATATTACTTTAAGTGATACACTCTATGCTACTCTTACAACAGCTTTCAAAAATCCCCTGTGGGCTGTATTTCGAGGGCTGAGGATAAATAACACACAGCATCACAAATAAACACTGTTGCACAGAGGTCCTTTGCAGTGAATGAGCAGTTAATGAGAGCACATCTCTGACCGACATCTTGCAGAGCGTCGTTTGTGAAGCCCAGGTGCAAGTCTGAATGTTTGATGAGAAAGCGTTAGGACACATGATAATAACAGCTCCTGGACGTGTCCTTCCCCTCCACAGCTAACTCCATCTGTGCATCTGTTTACATCCATAACATGCAGATGTAAGACACCTGATGCACCTTACCTCGTTCCTCTACGTTCACACAAACGCACCCTCCTGTGCATCGACTGGCTTCACTAATGTTTTGACCCCTTTTGCTCTCCACTCTTTTCATTAGCTTTCTTCAACTTTATTCTTCTTCACGCTTCTTCAGTCCTCACAACCCTGTTTCAGCCAGTACTGTAGTGTATGTGCCGTTCATTACTACCTCCAGCGTTTCTGTCTTGTAAGTGAAGATCTTCAGGGGTCTGCACACCAATTAACTACAAGGTCGGCAAGGTCAATAATAATTACTTCATCGATTTACACCAACTCCATATACTGACTGTCGTGTCAGCTGCAAAGTCTTTTCTGTATCTGATATTTCTTTTCAAAAACAGACATGAGTCACACGTGTGAATAAGAAAGGTGTGAGCTTTGTAAGGCAGCTCCACAGCCATAGACTTTTTCTGAAATAGACGTTCATTCCGTTGAGTCTGGTGTAGTCGGTTCTTTGGTCTCCTCTGTTAGTGGATGGGAAACAGAAAGTAAAGATTTGCTTTGGAATTCACAATAAAGCAAGCAATGACAAATGCATTCCTGCTCACCCTCGATTTCTCCTGTGATGCCTTTGGTAGCTAATACCTCAGGCATATCTCGTCAAAATGTGTCACCTGCCTCTGTGTTCTGGGACATTTGCATGGTTTCTTCGGAAGTGAGTTAAAGTCTTCCATAAGGATTGTAGTCTTTGTGCTTGTGCCACATGGCTTACATTATGCTGTGAAACAGACACACGGGTCTAACGGGAATAAGCTTGCAGGTAAATCAGCTGGTGAGCATATCTCAGCTAAACTCAGGCACTGAACGCGTTCCTGTTTTTTCTTTTTAGATTATCATTTGAAAAAACCTCTTGGCAGTGCCTCAGCTGTTGACACGTCATTTTTAAAAAGGAAAATTTGCACTTTCACAAATAACAACATTAGGTCCACAACTCACAGAAAACATTTCTGTGAATTCAATTCATCTATTCAATTCATCTGTATTTCTCAATCAATCCAGCAAATATATTTGCAATTATTCAAGTGAGGCAGTTTTGCTTCTCACAGTAACAGCTTGTTAAAAAAACAGCAACAACACATTGAACTCCAAAGATTTTTTACCACATAAGGTAAATCTAAATCATTATTAGATCAGTAATCAGACTTTAGAAAAGTGTCCTGTACATACCCTCAAAAGTATTTTAACTAGAATGCTGTCGCAAAAAAGAGAGCATTGAAGAAATCACTCTAAATTGACTTTAGATGTGGAAAAAGATCAAACAAGACAGTCAACAAATCAAAATTTGAAACTGTCCTTGTCTGACAGAGAACAGGAACATTGGGAAGATAAAGGAGAAATGGAAAAGACAATGATGGTAAAAAGGAAGAAGTGATTTGACAGAACTGTATGAGGTCTGAAGGTTTAAAGGACGACAAACAAGTAGAGACAGAGGCCTGAAAACCGAGCTCAGTGAATGCACACTAACCCTTTGGGTCACCTCTCTCCCCCTCTCTCTCACTCATCTGTTTTCTGTGTGGCTTGCTCTCACTCCCATGGTCCATTAGCTCTATTGAGAGGCTCGTTCTGAATGGAGCATTAAAGCCTAGTTGAATGCAGAGGTGGAACGGGAGCGAGCTTTGCATGAGAGCAGCTGTTACAAAGCAGACCTGTGTGCTCCAGCTCTCCAGAGTTAATGCTGCCAATGAATGCTTTTGTCTGGATACCTTTCATGGCCTGGGAGAGCAGATTAATGCTTGACTCTGGAATACATGGACTTCTTTTGTTTTTTTTGTTGCGTGATTTGTTTCTTTATTGTTTGTAGCATCAGTTCATTTGCTAGACATAATACATACACATCTTTTGTTTGCATGCTAATGCACGAGCATTTCTCTGTCCGGGGCTTGATGAACCTTTTTGGCCACATGCATTGTTGTTCTGAAAGCAGCATTACGCTGCAGCAGAAAATTAGCATACATTTCTATGAAAATGCACAAACAAGTTTACTTTACTTTCATGATATGCCGTCAAGCTTTGTCCATAATTGCATTAAAGTCAACAAAGAGAGAGAAATTGTGCCAGAACATGTCTAATAATAACTTTCAACATACTTTTTTGCCTTCAGTCCTGGACACAACCTCCTGCATCTCAACTCGAAGTCAAGTTGCGTTAAGGTGGATGAACCTGAGAATATTTAAGACGTTTTAATTATACTTTCAAAGTGTTTACCCCAAAAGTTTAAAAATAACCCCCAGTAAATTGTTATTTATTCATGGGTCAGTTCACCAAGTCTGGTGTGACATTGTAATGTGGAATTACCTTGCAAGCCCGAGCAATTATGGTAGAGGAAAGTTTAATGCTACTGACTGATGAATTAGTAGTGAAACCTAACAAGAAAGAAGTTTGCTTGGCATGACTCAACTTCCAAATAACTTGACCTGGACGAGAATCTTAACAGATATTTAGGGTTATTTGGTTATTAACAAATTTATATAGACAGATGTTTCCCTAAAGACCAGAACAAAACAAAAAAAACGTGAAACTTGGATTTAGAGCACATTTGTCAGGTCAAATTAAACATGATTCCAAATTACTGTGTAAATAAGGAAGTATTTCCTCATAAGTTATTGTTAAGTGTGAAGTGTTTCTATTAAGGAAATGAATAATTGTCTTTGGATATATGTAAACAAACTCACGTGGCTGTGCAAAGAAAATAACACATACAGTAATGTAATGGAAATATGTCCAATAACATTAGAGAAGTAAACCAGTTATCTATAAATTTATCCGCTTGCATCTCGTCTAATGATCAAATAAGCGGAAGTCTGTTCGCCTCCTTTCTAAAGCATCTGGGAGAGCTGAGTTCTAAACATGTGCAGGTTTCAAAGTAGGACCATAGCTTATGACAGGAAGCCACGCGTAACTTAGATCTCAGTGACTACCATCAGGTTACAACAGTCTGATGTATTCAGTCACTCGTGCTGCTGCAGCTACGTACAGAGCGTGGAGGAATGTCTCCCTGTAGCACATCAAGTCAGATACCGAGTAGAGGAGATTGGTGTAACAGAGATAGTGAACAACATGGGAGAGTACTGTCTGCTGTTATTAGAGGGAAGGTGCATTATTTCTTTTAACCAGGAAGCTTAAGTGAGAATGACAAACTGTTCCCGCCACAGAACAAATTCAGAGTGAACCATTCAGTGACTGGTCTCCGGGAGAGAAATTATCTTACTTGGTGTATGTTTGCATTTATCACAGAGTCATATATAAGTACAAAAATGTAGAATGACCTGAGCCAGCTACTGCAGACTAAATATTGGGCTCAGTTGTCCCCCCCACCCAGTCCTCCACTCAACACTTAAACCTCAGTCAATTTGCCAGATAGAAGATATTGAAAGTACCCGAACACTTGACAATTAAAAAACGGAACTTTGACAGCCAGACAAATCCAGAGCAGATCACAGTTATGAAGTGTTCTTGCCAGTGAGGACTGGTCGAGTGCCATTATTATATATATATATATATATATATATATATATGAGAGGCAAAGTTAGAAAGGGCAACCTACAGGAAGAGTGGCAGAAAGAGAAGGGAAATGGTCAGGATTACGTCACTGTGGGAAGCCTTGTTAAAATAAACAGCATTTAAGTGAATTTCAGATATCTAGATTCTGACTTGTCAACATTACAATGTGACTAGTAATATTTTACTTTGACACTTCCAAAAAGATAACTAAGATCACTTTTAAATGTTTTTAATTAGAGATATCTTTAACTGGAATTATACCTAGAAATTAATTAATATACTGTATCTGCATTTAGACTTTTGACTAATCACAATGTAGTTTAAGATACCTGGAATCCACATTACAGACAGTCGAAATAACGTCATAGATATCTTTAATTCGACCTCTGACTAACCAGAGACACTGCAGATATCTTAATCGTATATCCTGTCTACTAGGTAAATATTAACACAGCTTGCCATACTTCACTGACTATGTCAGTAATATTTTGCTGCTTGTGTCTTCTTCAGTAACAGTAAAACTCATTTTCAGATTGGAGGGTGTGTCACCCTACGTCCTGCTCCCATTTTGCTCTGGTGCCGCTCACACAACGAGCCTTGAGCATGGCTATGCCTGACCTAGATTAGTGGCTTGGAGTGCTGGAGTGAAGCAGGTGAACCATGAGGAGCAGAAATTCTGTGGTGCGTGACTCGAACCATCATGCTTGGTGATCAGCACAGAATGTGAAATTTCAGACTGATCGTCCAGTCACTGGTGATGGCCAGTCAAGTTAAAGCCTACTGACCTGGGTTGTTTTGGTTCTATGCTTATTAATGAATGCAGAACAATGCAGTGTAGAGCCCTGAGGTCATGTTTTAGACATCAAACCAAACAGATCAATACTGATTAATTGGCCTACACTTCTGAAGTCTGTGAAGTCTAAAAGTTTTTATTATAACTCCCCTGTGTTTAGTGCCTCTGTAGCCCTGCAGGCTCTATAGATCTGCCAGAGTTAATCCCTGTTATCTCAGAAGTGTCCTGACTCAGGTCAGCGCTCAGGCGGAAGAGGCTACTGATTTATTCCACAGAGGGAGGGATGTGGAGGGACAGCAAGGACACTGCGACCAGGCGCATACTTTTCACCCTGTACTTACAATAATGGTATGCATATATTTGTTACATTCAATTTATTTATTCCCTTGGGTTCATTTTGGTGGGGTTTGGGAATTTGTGTCTTTCAGGGAGACGTACCAACTGAACCACAGTAAGTTGGTAGAGGTACACAAAGTCATTAGTAAATGTGCCAATCCTCCACCACATGTAAGGAAAGTGCACCACGAACAAAACTACTTGATGCTGTAAATAACAAATGTCTAAAAATGCCTGACCGACTTTGTAAGGTGACAGTGATGGCGAAGATAAATTGTGTGAAGCGAAATGGGCTGGTAAAAGTGTCACTGCTCTTAGCCACCTTATGTACTGACAGGGGGTTAAGTCATACTAATATTTCATAATTGAATAGTCGGTAATATTTTTGTACAGCATTACCAACTATGAATAAACAAAGGTAACAAACAAACAATACTAACGAACTTGATAGGGCGGTGCACATAACAAATATACTGTATACACAGTATGTAATACTTTGTTTGTTCGATATCTTTGTCTTTTGATAAAGTTTTATTTGAAGTGAAGACAGCTTAATTACTTTCATAGTGGGGACTGTCTACCTGTTCTCCAATAAACCAAACCTATTTACCATCAGTTTGTATGCAGCACACATACAGAACTGTAACACATGAAAAACATGTCGCTTTGTGCTTCAGTCTTTCCCTTAAGCGCTATCATGTAAGAAAGTGGTATAGCTGCAGGCAGCAGTTATGAAACATTGTATTATTAATTTAATGTAATATTTAATTTACTACTTTCACAGAAAATGTTACAATCTCATTGGTTGATGCTCCGCGGCAGCGTCGCTCAATCCCAGTGTGTACTGTTCAGACACAGTGTGGCTAACGTGTGGCCCTTTGCCTCCTTTGTCCCTCAACCACTTGCTCAGTCAATATTTTCATAGAATATTCAAAAGTATCTTTTGATTCCCACTGCCCTTGCCAAGGTTTATCCTCTTTGGATGCACAGTCTGCATCTGGCTGTGTTACATAAGCCCTCCACGACAGCCTGACTCTGTCCTGCTCTGTTCACTGCAGTTAACGCTGCGCTCATTCCTCCAGCCGCACCTCTGTTTTTATATCATGTGTTATCTATTATAAATACAGATTATATACTATATACAGATTTGATGTATTGATATTGATAAGCAGTTCATGTAACTCAGTCCAGCTGTTTGATAAATTGAAAGCCTGACTGGGTTTTCTGGATCATTAGTGGTGAGGATAAAAGCACTGAGTCATATCCATCATTTACTTTTAGGTAGAGCTGAGAGTTTTTTCAGGCTTTTGTTTGATTCATCCATCCAGCTCTAGTCAACCTGATATTTCTAAAGATTTCCTTGTAGTTTTTTCTCTCTGTAGTATAGATCAGTGTGTGTCCTGTAGCCTACAAGCAATCTGTTTTATGCAATATGCTCTTGTGGGAAGATGCTTTGCTGCATTGCAAGATAGTTTAAAAAGTTCTTTCAGGACTTGTTCTGGCACAGAACAGATGTAATTTGATGAAAAAGCCAGGTTTTTCTCCTTGGAATCATTTGAATTGAAATGATAGGTGAGCTGTGGGCATGATGTGGTAGTGCAGAAAATTTCTGAAGCTGTTGACAGTGCAGGATACAGAGAATGCCTGGAAGCTCTATGCTCCCTTCTAGCAAGAGCTTTGCACAACACACTGAAACAGAAATAGATTTGGACTCCAGACAGCTCTTCTCAAGAAGCTTGTTTTACATCTTCCTAGGGAGATAGTTGGATTCTGTTTTAAAAGTTTATTTTGCTCCACTCCTGACACTTCAGAAATATCGTTTAGAGACTTGGAGAGTCTCACCTTTGTGCTGATCCAAGTGTCTAAAATTATGTTAATTATGTTAAACCTAACTGTGCCATGAGAAACTATGGAGCTGGTCATTTTTTATCTTTTTAAAGTGCTGCACTTTTTATAGCAGCTCTGTGCACACATTCTGTAACTGTCTTTTCTTTCCACCTCATAAACCTGGACCATGAAGCAGGCTTAAATGATGACACATTTTCACACTCACATATAGTCTCATTATATAGAGCATGCACTCTTAATTACCCCATTCATCTAAACGTAATTTTTGCACATTTCTGTTATAGTTTCTTCACCATCATTCTTGGTTCTTCTTTGGAGCAGTCTTAATTGTTCAATGTGTAGAGGGAGTTGATGCTGCCCACACTTCATTAGCGTAATCAGTCTTATTCGAAACCCTCATTATTTGACTACACAAAGTGCAGTGATATGACACTTTGGGTGAATTTGAACCCGTATTTGCTTTATTAAGTTATGAGATTGATATGAAGGAGGCCAATCACTGTACAGGATTATGGAAAACTACAGCCAATACCACTGCAATGACATTTGGGAAGCAATTAGGAAAAATAAAATCTGAGTCCCCTACAGAGGTGTCAAAAGTAATCACATTATTTACTTAAGTAAAAAAAAAAGTTCTAGACATACACAATACATGACTTTCCTTCCTTTGTATACAACCAGCACTGTGAGAGGTCATTCAGAAATTCTGATACAACTGTGGATGTTTCCGATCAGGTTCTTTGCTGTCGATTCCAATACGCTCACCAAGGCGAGGTCCTGAGGGCTACTCCGCCCTCAGGACCTCTGTATGACGTAAAATATGAGCTACAGGTGATCAGCTTTCATGATGGGCAATGAATGCGGCGTTCAGTGATCACATACCTTTTCACGAAAACCGTCCGATAGTGATCAGTGGCCAATCGGTCTGAACATAACTAGATTGAAGTGAACACAGCTCATGTATGAGCAGCAGTAAACGTTTTTTATGTTAATATGTTCCTGCAGCAGGAAAACAAATGATGGTGTTTTATCTCCACTGTGACTCTTCTTCTGCCCGCGCGGGATATTTTTCCCGTTTTGTTACAACTTCTTTGTTTTGTGTTTGTTTTATATATTACGAGACGTTTTCTAATAATGTAAGGAGTAGAAAGTACAGACATGTCTCTAGAAATGGAGGGAGTAGAAGGAAAAAGTCGTCAGGAAAATAATTACTCAAGTAAAGTACAGATACCTGAAAAATCTACTTAAGTACAGTAACAAAGTGAATGTACTTCGTTACTTGACACCACTGGTTCCCTGCATAAAACCAATATAACATCGAATATAACTCATGAGCCCAGAGAGAGTGAAGTGTGTAGAGGATCAGACCATAATGACAGGCTCAGATAAAAGAAACCAAACCCTAATAATTCAGTTTGAATTAAATGAAAATCTAGAAACACACAGTTGGTAGAACATTCATTATTTACAGTGTTTTGGGTTTGATTCCCAACATTCTTGTCCACACACTAAAGTGCCCTAGAGCAAGACACTTAACCCCAATCTGTTCCCCAAAGGCGGACCAGCGCCTTGCTGGTGCGTGAGTTACGTGTCACAGGCAAATAGTAAAGCGCTTGGCACTACTACTAAGATCGAGCACGGCTTCAGTCCATGTTCTTTTTAGCAGCGCTGCTGTATATTCACTCTGCAGCACACTGACCCTTGGCTGCACATCACAGCTAATGGTAGCATCAGTTAATGCCACTGAGGCGTGACACACCATCATTCAGTAGGGAGTTTGAACAATGAACTTTAGAAAAATAAACATAAGCCGTTGGTTGTCAAACCATTAAAAATGTTTTCTGTGTGGTCCTTGAATCTTTAGGCCTTGGGCTGCTTCTCTTCAGTCTCAGCAATGTGAGTCATCCAAGCACCACACTGTCATACTGCTCCTCAGCACTGGCAAGAGTCTCAATCTGCCTGGAGCTTATTGCTGAGAACAGCCACGGAGACAAGCATCAGGGAGGAACTGTGACTTTAGGGACAGTTGATCACCAGCCGATGAAGAAAAAAAAAATCACAAGTTCTATTTGAATGCACATAATAATGTTTGTGTCTTTTTGTCTTTGTGTTGTCTGCGTTTCCCATCCATTGTTTATTTAAGAAGAGAAGTAAAAGACTGTAGAAGGAAATCTTTGAAATGAACCAGAAAGATTATGTCCAGGTCAGTGTTTCGCCTGTGGGAGTGTAACATTAGTTGTTACATTAAATCTGTAACTGCCTCCGTGGAGGTTGCCAGTTCAAGAAACACGCTCTTCTGTTTACCACCACTGAAATGTGTCACTATGTGGACTGACAACTGAATAGGCAGTTAAACCACTGTATACATTACACAAAAAAGGGGCTTGTTTATGGCATTTATGTCAATGAATAGCTGTTTGTAGCAGAACTGAATCCATATGCAGTGTAAGATGGTACATGGGTATGTGTGTATGCATAATTCAGTTTGTTAAAGCTGTATAAATAAGAGGAGATAATGGCTTCCACAAAGGACTGTGGGAGTTGAAAAATGTAAAACCCTTTCCATGGCTGATTAGATGCGCTGCAGATGTGTAAGTGATGAAAGGAGCAGTGGATGCACAAAACTGCATTTTCCCATCTGCCTCCCAGAGCAATCAGTGACACGCTGAAACACTGAAAACACCCTCGGTCATGCAGTTGCATTGATAGTGTTCCAGTTGAACATGGCAGATGTATGTGATTTATTCCTCTTTGTATGCAAACCACACACACAAATCCCGTCAAGCTGCTGCGTTGGAGGTCATAAAGACAACCAGTCATATACACTACTTGCAAATGACACTGAGATTATAGGAGGAAATGAGATTCTTTCAGTGTCGATGGGATTTGTTAGTCTCTTTGGGAAAATGAGCCAATGTGCTTCTAACAAATCTACTGCCATAATAACGTTTTGTACCATCTGCCATCGGTCTGGCCCCAGACTTTCCTGTAGTGCTGTTCACACCTAATCTGCCCTACCTAAAGTCTCTTACATAAGCTGCTGTTCACCAATGAGCATTTCTCAGACCAGTTTCCCACTTGCTGAGCTCTTCTCAAGAAGCTTGTTTTACATCTTCCTAGCGGAATAGTTGGATTCTGTTTTAAAAGTTTATTTTGCTCCACTTTCCACTGGATGCTTGACACGTTTTCAACTGTCTAAAATGATGTTAATCCTCTAATAACCTAACTGTGCCATGACTGGTCATTTTCTATCTTTTAGAAACTGGTTGTAAGGTAACACATTATAGTGCAGCACTTTTTATAGCAGCTCTGTGCACACATTTGTAACTGTCTTTCCCTTCCACCTCATAAATCTGGACCAGTGTTCCCAGGAAGTGAAAAAAACAAGGGGTGTGTGTGTGCGCGTGTGTAAAAGAGAAAAACAAATAACTACTGAGAATACCGTGGCGGTAGGGCTCCAGCATATGGCAGCCAGTGCTTTGACGCTAGTGTGGTGCTGGCGGCCGCGCACAGGGCTGGAGCACAGCACCCTACGTAGGTTCTGTCTCTCAACACCTCCTTTCTCTCTCTCTCTCTCTTTCTCTCTCTCTCTCTCTCTATATATATATATATATATATCCCTGTATCCAGACCTCACAGTGCCTTCTAATTTGTCTCTCCTCTCTCTGTCCATGCCTGTCCGAGGCTCTCCTCCTGCTCCCCAGGGACAGCAGAGAAACCTGGAGAACAGTGCTATCAGTTAATGTCTGCCCTCTGCTCTGACTAACAGCTGCATTATCTCAGGCGTGCTGCTGTTTCTGTGGCGAAGATTTGGAGCGCACCATTTACAGTATTAGTGCAGTATCACATTATGCATGAAAGTCATATAGACCTGTGAAGTCAGCAGCTACTGAAAAATACTTCAGTTATACTCAAGTCACCTATTTAGTATTCATAGGAGTATTTTTCACTGTGCACTCATTTTCAGCAAATAGTTCGTCCATCCAATGTAGATAAACTAGAGACATGGTAGTGTTATGGAGATGTTAATTTAATGTTTATATACTGCTTAAGAATAGACATGGAACTGGACATTGTTTTTCTGGTTAACTTTTTGGTTATTTTTGATTCATTGATCAATTGTACTGATAAAATAGGCACAGATATCACATTTTTCCAAATTGATGTAATATTTAAATATTTGAGCTTGTCCAGTTTTCCACCAACAACATATGTTTGACATAGAATTATATAAAACAGATCCATTCCCTAGTAAATACCAGACTTTTTGCTTGATAAATTCTAAAACAATTAACAAAGAAACTGACACATATAAATCATTTAAGCTGCCCTGTAGGAATAATGTATAGCATATACTACCAACGTAAAAATGTTTTGAGAACAGTAGTACCTCAGATACACATGAATATTCTCTTATCTTTTTGGATAAATAATAATAATAATAATAATATTCATGTATTTATGTCCTTTGGTGATGTGGGTAGAGGCTGAGTAACTTTAGATAGTTTTCTCTTTTTGATTAAACCTCTCCTTATGTAAGAGGATGTAGCCCTGTGCTGCACTGTGCAGTTATGGATTACATGACTCCAGGCTTGGACTTACTGTTACAGTGTATGGAGGGGACATGTGTTCCTCCTCTTACCGCATGCTCTTTCTGGAAACAGGAGAGGCATATGTGGCACCCTCTGTCGGTATAATCCTGGCCAGTGCATCACTCTTAGATGTTCATCTGCAGGGATATTTTTACTGCACTACTACATCTCTTGTTCTCTTTTGGTCTCTTGGCCTTGATGCTATCGGCATTTGTTGGTGTACACGTCTTTCATCTGTCTTCTTCCTAACGTCTTTCTCTCTCAATCACTGCACCAGAGATTTGTGAGCCTCTTCACTCTTCCCCTGAGTCACAATGGAATATTCATGATGGTGTTGAATTTAGCCAAAGGAACAAAGGAGACACCCAGAAGGATCTGGAAAGGCTTTTGTTACCTTTGCAGTGAATGCACGATGACAAAGAGAGAATAGTATCTGTACAAACTCACAGTGCACCTTATGTTATTTGGTGTTCTGTGGCACTATCTCAGCTCAGTGAATGTTGTCACATGAACTCCCATAAAAAAACATATTATTTATTCAGCTTTTTGAAGCTTGGTCGTTAGAAATTCAGTATTGCTCCCAGGTGTAAAAACCTTTATTTTAAATGTGTACTGTCTGCCTTTTCTCGAGGCACCATCAGTGAATAAAGCAAGAAGCTTTTTTAAACCAATAAACTGTGAACATGCAGGGGTGCACACTGCTGGAGAAAGCAACTGCACAAATAGCCAGTGGGAGTAACATGTTAAAATAATTTCACCCCCCCAAAACATTTAATCATTTGGTTCCCTCATCACAGCATCACAGGTGCTCTGCACAGGAAAGTTGGGCCTCCTGTCCTCTGTACAGTGCACATTCCAGACTTGCAATTTCAGATGTTTTCTGATGACTCTGCTCTTGTAGGATGTATTCAGGCTGGAGACATCACTGAGTAATGGGCAGCGGTAGACAAATGAGTGGACTGATGGGGGCTCAATCATCTCCAGCTCAACATCAGTAAAAGAAAGCAGCGATACCAAGACTCTTGTCACTCCACTCTCTATAGATGTTTCAGATTACAAACACCTGGGAGACCTCCCAGAGACGGCCTCCTTAAAGACTGTTGTGTATCAGGGACATTGGAGAGTTGGAGAGAGAGGTGGTGGACAGGCAGATGGATTGTGTTTGGTTTCATCTGTTGCAGGCACAAGTGGACCTGTTCACAATCCTCCCTCTCACTGGTCACACTTCGAGGCCTCAGTGACACTCACGCAGGAGCTGAATCATATTCTAGACTCCAGAGGGTCTTTGACAGATTGTGATGCTATACTGCGAATAACACTTGTGTGGCGTGAGTGACATAAGTGAGTCCTTGTGAGGCCCTATCAGAGCCTGTCGAGGCCAAATTGAGCATTGATTGAGCGAGACATGTTTGTCACTCCATTTAGTGGTGGAAGTCTGGAAACTACAAAAGACACAAGTTGAGCTTAAAACAGATGTTGTACAACCATAATATTATAAACATATGCTATATGACATATTAGTTGGCTCATGCAACAATAGCTGTTAAATAATAGTCAATGACAGTTATTAGGCAGAAACGTGCTTCATCTGTCTGCTGGAGTCTGAGCAAGTATTTTAGTCCTCCATCTCTAAACCACTTTGAGCATATGAATTTGTTATGACAGCTGGAGCCATGGGGAAGGTAGAAGAGGAGTCGGGGGGGATCCTCTGCTCTATCAGATATGCAGTTTGTCTGCAGTGTGTGTTGTGCTCCATAATTCCCGTCCTACTCACTTTCTCTTTTACTTTCTGAGCATCGCTCAACACCCCCTGGTATCTTCCCGGACTGTTGAAGGCTGCAACATTTCTGTGACAAACTGCAGTGCATGTACTTTCTGCGTATGCGTAGCCAGCGTCAGCATGTATGCGTATGAGTACAGAGCATAATTAGCTTCTAAATGTAAGAGAAAATATGGAGAGCGACATTATTGTATTGTAAATGTGTCCAAATAAAAGGGGCTAATGCACAAACAAACAGCGAGCAGGGTATAAAGAAATGGGGAGTATGTTTTATTATTGATGCACTGTGCACTCTTGATAATTGTGCAGTCAGCTTTTTTGTTTTTCCAGGTCTTCTGCTTTTCTACTGTATCATCACTTCAGAGGATAAGCTCATCCAAACTGAAGATGAGAGCGATCTTATCCTGTGGGCAAAAACGGAGAGATTTGAGTTATTTAAAATCCAAAGAGAGAGAATGATAGGAAGCTCTCCACCTTTTTTTCTTTGTTCGGTTATGCTCCATAATCATCTCAGTAAAAAAGAAGAGGTACTTTAGCCATGATAGAGGATAAAACGGGTTTCAGCTTTTGACCATAAACCACAACAAGAAGCAGAGAGAAATAAAAATTGGGTTTTTCATATTATAAAAGCAGTAACTACCCTACAAATCTTTTGTTGTTATTGTGTGTTTGTAGTTTACCGCCTCTTCCACAGGCACTCACTGTGTCTACGCACTTATTTCTTGCCTAAGGGAGAGAATAAAATCAATGTGACAGATCAAATCACCAGAGAGGAGAATATAAGGGTATAGCTTTATGAAGCACTTAAAATGATAATTCTTTTTTATTACCGTTTTTTGCCACAAAATAATGTATCTTTCCATCACTACCGCCCTTTATTGTGTCACTTGTTTTTAATCGGTCTTCTCCTCTCTGCCTTCCTCCAGGTGTCTGTCTAGTGCTGGGTTGCATGATCTATCCTGATGGCTGGGACAGCGATGAAGTCCGGCGGATGTGTGGAGAACAGACAGACAAATACAGCCTGGGGGCCTGCTCAGTGCGCTGGGCCTACATCTTGGCTATTATGGGCATCCTAGACGCACTCATCCTCTCCTTCCTGGCATTTGTCTTAGGGAATCGGCAGGATGGTCTCATGTCAGAAGAGCTGCTGGCAGAAAGCAAGGGTGAGAACTTACAATGTAATCTGATGGATATGTGATATTTTATTGATGCTCTTTGGGAACATTCATTTGTCACTTATGTGCACTGACACATGGACAGAACTACTTCCAGCCAGCATGTGAACGTGATTGAGGCAAAGCGTATTTCAACCACCAAGCCACTATTTTCTCCATTTCTATGTTCTAGTGAAATTATGATAATCATTTCTCAACATGTAAATGCAACTAGAATTGAGTGGTGATTCCCTGAAGGTGTTAAATAATGTATTAGATTATATTTCTCAAAAGATTATTCTCAAAATAAAATTTCCATTCAATTTGTACTATATTGGCAAAAGCATACACTTTATATTAATTAGCATTCATTCAAGCTAGATGTAAGAATATGCTCGATACCGGAGACTTGATTCATCATGGGACTTGCCACCAGACAGAGAATGGAAAGTGGAACTAAGATTTTGATTAGATGAGTTCAATATATGACAAAACAATAAAATAACCACAAATAAATATCGATGCTCTTTTATTTTTACCCTTTAATAACCACTCCCTTATTGTCCACTGTCATACAAGTTTTTCTGTTTTTCCTCAGTGGTAACTCTCTGAAGCAACATTTATATTAAATATATGTTTATATATACATATTTTATACAAACATATATATGTTTAGGTTTTGCCTAGATACATTTAAAAAAGGGAAAATACTGTCTTTCTGGTCCACTAGGTTTAAAATTTAAGTTGACTCATCCAAAACCCCAATGACCTTCAAATGACCAATATGAGATAAAGGGACAATAGGAAACATCTATAGACAATTTAATATAAGATAAGAAATGAATGGGATTGTCACTATCTTTACCAGTCAATAAATAGCTTTACTTTGAAACCCCAAAATGTGTCATTCTTTGGTTTAGAAGCAGCAGAGTCTGTCATTCACTAAAAACTCATTAGAACTCTCTGGCTTTTATCACTTATCTCAGCCCTGCTGCCATCTACTGGTGTTTCTGTGCAACGCATCTGGCAACGTGTGAACATGGAAGTCTATTAATAGTCTGACCTTGATAAGCATGTCGCAGCACTATTATATTTTTCTATCTGATTCTTTTTTTGCAGAGGGAGGCAATGCTTAATCGAATCTATAGGTAAGTAAAGACAAACATACATCTTGGACTACGGTATTCTGTATATGTAGATATATCATAAGTCATCTCTGATTATGTAAGCAATGTGAACAACGTCCTGATTCTTTAATATTTGACAGAGATAAAATGTCGCATCTGTCTCTGTGGACAGTAAATGCAATGTATTTCAAAGGGTGAGAAATACAAAATAATAATAAAAAAAAAATAATGACATCGCAGCATCAAACTGTGGTATTATGTAATCCTCCCAAAATGTAACATCAAAAGTTTTTGCTCTGCTCCCTTGTGGCTGGTTTATTATTATATCATTCGCTGTTTACTGGTGCTATTAGATTGTTAGTAAATGTAGAAATATGTAAATCGTATTTTGCTATTCTGTGTGATACTGTATTTTAGAGTATGTGAAAGACAACAAGACAAACTTCGGCTACTTTTAAATGTAATAACATTTAGAGGGGAACTGGGAACCTGCTAACAACATGAGGTAGAGAACAGTTGGTTTAATCTATGTCTTTTTAATGTAGATTATAATTTTGTGTAAAAGTGAATTAGTAGTAGTAGTGGTTACTATATCTATAAAAGAAATGTGGTGTAATAAAGTAAAGTTGCATACAGAGGAGAGTGGAAAGACAGAAGTGAAATAAAAAGTGTCTTTTACTGAATTATTCTGCCATTTCTCAGGCTCTTGGATCTCCACGTGTCCGTTTTCATAAAGTACTAGTCCCTCAACATCATCTTCAAGGACGTGGAGATTATGGAGGTCTCCAGAGGAGAGGAATATTATTGAACCAGCCAGCCTGCCTTTCACGTCTACCTGCCAAAAACCCCACGTAACCTACCCCTGAAGTCCCTCCATCCTGCTTGCAGTCCTGACCTCATCCCCAGCCCTTAGATAGAACCCAATGCACATTCATCCCAGTGTGTCAACAGCGCTAACATTTAAACATCATTGCATAGACCATGGCAGGGGCAGAGACTGTTATTCCATTGAAAAGTATGGACTACCTACTACCTAACTGAGAAGGCACAGGGTTGACATTGTACACCTGCAGTATGAGCACAGACACGGACACACATGCCACCTCACTCTTATACACAAACACAGCTGTGTACATGACATACAGTAGATACAAACAATACATTAACAAACTGTAATTACGAATATTAAGCTATGTTAACACTTAGCCGTGTGTATCACCATCAGAATGTGTGTTATGTTTTATTTGTGAAAATACGAAACTGCTCATTTTCAGAAAATATTTGACTGCTGTAAATCTATTGTGTTTCATATGTAAGGTTTGACAATGAAATGAACGTTTTAGTTACTTGTTTGGCTCTTATGCCTCTTTGTTCCTCTTCATTTACTAGAAAAAAAACATTTAAGACTGTTTTATAAGAATATTATCATCCAACAAAAATAAAAGTCCTTGTATTACAAAATATGTACAGTGAATATAAAAGATGTTCTAGGAATTTTAATGAAATCCATCCAATGCCCTGCTAGCTAACTTTGCACAGTGCTTCAGTTTAGAAGAAGTCTAATAATTTATAGTCTTTGCTATCTACACTGTGATGGAGCTATTAGGACTTGTCTGCTGCAGGACTTGTAGCTGCTGTGTGTTGGTGTGTGTGTGTGCGTGTGTGCAGGGAGGTCAGTGGCTGTATATGAGTGACTGTGTGTGCATGCATGTACGAGTGTCAGGGTGAACGTGTTGCGTGCAATCGTTTGTCAGGCTAAAGAACCGATATGCCAGCCTCACACACAATTGCCCTATTGTGTAGCTAAAGCGGACTGTCTCTGTTTTTGTCTCCAGCTTTCTCTTAATCTTTCTCTCTCATTGACTGTGTTTGTTTTGTTGGGACTTAACAGGGTAACATAATGAAGTTGGCAAGCAGCTGGTGTGTTCAACTGAGGATTGAACTCAAGCAGGGCCTGTCCCAGCCTCACCTGTGGATATGTTTCTGTGTAAATAGATATTCTATACATACAAACAATTAGCAAATACAGAAGGGGACAAATTAACAGCAATTAAAGAGATTCCTTTATGAATATATGAACACTTAATAAAGGTTTTCACTGTAAAACATTGCTGGATTTCTTCTTTATTTCAAAAAAAGAAAAAAAGAAACAAAAATATCAATAGAAATTAAAGGCTGTAATAGAAATATACTTATAATTGACTTATAATTGACAAAAAAATAATAATAACTAAACTTTTATCTTTCACTGACTTTGGTTTGGTGAATGGTTGTAGTTTATTTGTGGAACACAGTATCCTAAATATTACTGTCAAAATATAAATATACAAACACAGCTCTGAAAATGTGTTTGAGGCAGATATATACTAGATGAAAGAAATAGGCTGAGAGGCTGCTCACTTTATCTTTTCATGTGCACCGTGTTTATACAACACTCGGCTGTGGATCTGAAACAAGCTGAATACAGAATTGTGCATTTGAGATACAGTATATAACAATTCAATTATTTGTTTTTAAAGTGCTAAAACCCACATTCAGTAATTGCATGAAATGTTCTTAACATATACAATATTATTATTATAAGAAAATGTGTTTTTTAGGAAATAAAATGTGATCGTAAAAGATTAAGCCCACACAAGTCACATTAGCCTTTTTGATCCAAGTCACATGTCTAAACTGCCAAAGAATGTTATGGTGGGATAAACATGGGAAAAAAGTAAAACAATCCTGAGTTTAGACATTACTGCATTGTTCTCATCTGGTGAGACACACAGCACAACGATAACTGGTTTACTGAGGTTCTGGTGGCTTTGTAATCAGGAAAACTGACTATCATTACTAACATTTATAGCACCTAATACTGTCAGCCTTCCAAATCAGCACTTGGATTTTTCAGAGTGGGTTCATTATTGAGTGTGGTTGATAGCCCTCAAGGGAGTCTTTTAAAGAAACAAGTACGTGAAAGAAAAATAACTTAATCTTGTTTAACTGCAGCACAATGGCATGCAAACGCAAATGCAATATTTTGACATAATGTTTCATTGACAGGTTAGTTGTTGGTCATGAGTCCCGTCAAAATCAATCAGACTTTGTATAGATTTGCACGGGTTCATTGAAAGTTCTTTGAAGGTGAGAAACTGATAAGTGGGAGGAACATATATTTGAACATTAAAAACAAACAATCTGACACTGATATACACAAACATTCAATTTTAATTGCTGAATGCCCCACCACCACTTCCACTGAAAGGATTTCAGCAAAGCATGTATCAGTGCAAAATATGATCTGATCTGCTTAAAGACACATTTAGAAAACCTGCGAACCTGTCCTGTAAGGTTTTCAGTGGAGGTGGCGACTTTTACTTTACTCTTTTACGAGTCCAACATTTCACATAGTGTAGTAAATGTGTATGTCCTCTGGCTGTAATTTGGTGGAATGTGCCTTTAAGGGTTGAATCCCGGAGAGGAAGCGGGATTCAAATGTGTAGCCCCGCCCCTTCTGTCTGACATCGCGGAAACAGAAACCAAACATCAGCCGAGCCATTATGGGATCGGCGGAGTCAACGCACAAAACTCCGGCTACATGTCGACTGTGCAACGAGACGACCCTGGAGCCCGTTACTCTGAGATGTAACCACCAATTCTGCCGACGATGTATCGAGGACTTGTGGAGCACCACCCCGAACGGACCCTATCACTGTCCCCAGTGGAGGTGCAGCACGGTGTACCCGACGCTGCCGTTTGACAGCAGTTTGTTTGGGCCGCCCGCCTCCAGTCCACGGGCTCAGCCTCAAAGCTCTGCAGGTGAAAATAGAAACACAGTAACGCTAAAAAAACAAGTTGGGTAACCTTATTCTTTAGCTTTAATGTTAAAACAGCCGTTTACAAGCTGGACGGTGTAACTGGCTGTTGACGCAAGCTAACTGCATTAAGCTAGCAGCTGTCTCCAGGTTAGCGGACGTTAGAGGAACCTACCCACTAAACAGACTGGTGCATAGCTTTGTATAATGTTAATCTAACTCCGTCTGGCGAGAAATGTAATCTGTCGTTATCCTATAAGTTACAAAGTACAAAATAACCGCGACCTTTTCTAGATCCCGACTGTCGTTTTTCAGCCCTGAGCCCGGTTCTGAAGGTATTTCCGCACTAATCCTTCTACCTGTCCCGATTAAAACTAAACTAATAAAAGTATGCTGCACTAAAATATATGTACAGTCCGTTTCTCGGATAGCTTGTATAACTTTTGAGTATAAGTTGTTGAAGCTTCGTCATTATTAATAAGGGTGAATATCACCATATGATAGATGCAACTGTTAAAAGTGTTATCTTCCCCTTATATGTTGTTGTTTGTCAGTTGCCAACAAAACAAATAAGATGATATAACAGCACTGATATTATAATTACCATGTTAGAAACTATTAAAATAGTGTTTTGTGCTTTGGAGCGCAAGACTGACATATTATGGTATTTCAAGGTTGTTAATTCTTAAATGTGACAGAGATCCAGATAAATCAAAATACTAGGCTAGCCTCAAATGCTTAAACAACAAAAGGGAAAATAAGAAGTGTGCATTGGCCCGTTTCATCATGTTTTATGCAATTGAAGGTCTGGTGTAATGTGTGTAATGCTCTAGTTTTGTTTGCAGTGTCAGAGGTTGAGGCTGACAATTGTAGTTTAAACAAGTAGTCGGTGAGAGTAAAGGTTATTTAAAGGTAGTTATTTTTGTGTGTTCTCGTGTAGGCTTTCTGTGTTTTGCACAAATCAATGTGATTTTCTTTCCCTATTTTCCCATAATTTGGTATGTATTTGTATTGTTTTGTCAGTCGAAGCAACATCAGAACTCAAAACAGTACAAGAATAATGGATGGTCACTGATTGAACTGCTGCTGCTGCAACTGTAGACAAGACTTTGTCTGCAGGTGTTAATGGGATGTACTGATTTAAAGTTGCTAACCCAGAATTTCCTCTGACCAGCATTGCTTTGTTTGTATTCTATTTTTAAAGGCCCATCCAGAAACAATGAACAAAATATATTTGATTCAATACTGAGGAGGCCCTCACTCTCCAGCCAACTCCTGGGGAAGAGAAAGGCAAGCACGCCTCGACAAGAGCAACCTGATAGAAAGCGATGTACCGTGGACTCTTCCCATGGACAGTCCAGTGATGCGACTCCCACCACTTCCTTCTCACATAAACCTGAGCAGTCAACAAATGTGGAAAGATCTAAGAAAGCAGTGGACACAAAATCTACACAATCTGATTGTGGTGATGGAATATCCTCCGACAGCAAGCCAGTACCTGCAGGTGACGTGCCACAAGACACCTCAATACAGCAGAACCAGCATAAATCAGAAGAGGTCCTCTCAGTGGATGACTCTGACAGCTCAAATGAAGTAGATATATGTGATGCACCACCTCTTGCAACCCCAAGGAAAGACACACAAGTCACAGGAACTCATGCATCGCCAATGAAACCTGTCTTACCTGCCAACTCTGATTCTTTTCCTGCCGTCTCAACTCTAGGAAAAGACAAAACTCATGTACATCATGCCAGCAATACACCTCTGATGTCCCCCAAACAACCTGCTACTACTTCAAGTTCCCCAAGTCACACTGGCGTCTTTTCCAGGTCAGGCAGCAAAAATAATATCCCAGTGCCCTGCCATTACTGCCCTAAAACTGGATACCAGCCTGCGGTGAAGACATGTCTGGTTTGTGGTGCCTCCATGTGTACAGAGCACCTGCGTCCCCATCTGGACTCCCCTGTTTTTCACAACCATACCCTTGTTCCTCCCATGGAGGACATTTCTTCATGGAGGTGTCAAGACCACCAGGAGATAAATCGGATCTATTGTCGGCAGTGTGGCATGTGTGTGTGCACAGTGTGTACCGTTATAGGCTCGCATCGTGACCATGTCTGCATCAGCATCAGGGAGGCGGAGGCTGAGCTAAGGGTAAGTGATAAGTCATAGAACAACGTAACCTGCAGATGCTTAGCAGTTGTAGGTAAAGGTGAGATGCATTTAAACTTAGCTTTAGCAATAAAGTAGCGATTTAAAAATAAAAATGTTTAAATTTCTATTCACATTTTTCTCTAGGGGAACCTGAAGGAAGAGATCCGACAACTACAAGACACTGAACAGCAAGTGAAGAATAGAGTGAGTGAACTCACAGAGATGAAAGAGACTTTCACAGTAAGGGAATTTACTCTACTCTTCTAATGCTCTGCTATTGTCTACATTTGTTGCTGATATTGTTTATTCTTACGGTGACCTAACATGTAGTAAAATAGGTGGACTAATCCTAACCTTTTGAAGCCAGGAAAACTACAAGCATCACATCATTTTAGTGTTGTATTAAAATTCAGTGGCCCTTTAATTCATACAATCAACCACTAATTGGTGATAAATCTAACATGTGTTCCACACTGGACCTTATGTGCCCAAGGAACAACACTTGCACCTTGCATAAGAAATTACATAACAATAAATTATTAATACCTAAATCTACTTAAATAGTTGTTTGGACAGCTGCTAGACCTGTGTCTGCGCTACTACGGGGTATCAGTGTCTTGTCCAAGGACACCTCAACATGTAGCTTTGTGGAGGCAGAGAATCAAACCGCTGACCCTTAGGTTGGAAGCGACTGCTCTACCCACTGAGCTATCATGCCGCCCTAATATTATTCTTCTGTTGTCTTTATTGTATTATTGACCTTACTATTGAAAACGTTTGTTTATATATACTGTGTGATAAAAAAATGCCTTTTTTTATTGAGAGTATCACATTGCAAGAAAATGTACATTTTGTCTTCCCAGGTGGTTTTAAGGGGGGCACAAGAAGGAGTGCTGCAGCAGTACACAGCCATCAGAGAGGCCCTGGAGCAAGAGGAACAATCAGCACTTCAGTGTGTGATGAAAGAGAAGAGCAGGGTTCTGGGGGGGCTAGAGCAGAAACTCGACCAACTCAATAGCTCCTTGCAGTCCATCCAGCGAGGCCTCCACACCTTGGAGGAACTGGCTGATGCCAGGGGAGACCAACGCATTCAGGACCAGGCGTTTATCATGGTGAGTTGGATTTTAGGAAGATCCATTGTTCATTGGTAAATGTGGAAGGCTTTTTGTTACTAATATAAGTAATTGTTGTTCTCTTCTGTCTCACACCACAGGAGTACAGCAAGGTCGCCAAAGTGTAAGCTGAACTTCTACCTTCTTGCTTGGAAACAGCATTTTACCAGAATCTACTTGTCTGGTCATTTGTACCTTTTTATTTTACTTGGCAGACACTTGTATGATAAAATCTGCTGGCAGTATGAGCTTGTGTCCCCTTTTCAGGAGTACTACTTGTTTCAACATCTGATAGTTCTTTTGTGTACTGTATGCTGTCATAACCGGCTGTAATAACAGGCGACAAAGATAAACGGAATAGAATTTTTACTCATTATTACTGAATAAGGTAGACAAAATGTACATGTATACAAGTCTGAACTATAACACGGGACCGCTATAAGATGGCGAACGTGAGCAACTTATTGTCGCTGCTGTTAACACATGTTTTGTGTTACATAATGATCCGACTATAGCCGCTGTCAGAAACAGACAGATTTGTTAGATCGTGCAAACGGTTAAAGGGTTGCTGTGATTTGAAAACGCTGAAGTGACTGGTCTTGCGTCAACTTGGCGGTCTAATAATTTCCACTGAACACTTCTCTACTTATATTCTGTTTAATTTGTGTGTGTGTGTCTGCAAAGCGGCGTTGAGTTTGTATAAGGCACAATATATATATGCAGATAATTATTGTTTTTATGTTCTCTGTTCCTTTTCCCCAGGGCTAGTAACTCTGGGAGCTGTGTGAACCGGTTTGAGGCTCCAGAAGAAGTGGATCAAGCAAGACTGAACTGTTTGCATAGGTGGACTGAGAAGCGGCTGGACACAGTCGTCATTACTGTTCCTGGCAAAGACAGAGACTTCTACAGACTGTTTTGTGAGACAAATGTTTTTCTATTCTAAAGCTGCATCTTACAGATAAATCATCACAATTAAACTAAATCTCTAGATATATCACACACTGTTGTCTTGCTCTTCTAATTGTAAATATACATACATTTTTTCCCTTCCTATGTACAGATGGTACCATCCCCTACATGGACGAAGATACTGCGCATCCCAAGCTGCAACTGTCTGATAACAACAGGAGGGTGGTGTACAGTGAGGCCCAGCAGGTCTACACAGACCACAAGACTCGCTTCAGCTCCTTTCCACAGGTCCTGGCCTCGAGTGCCCTAGAGGGGGGCCGCTGGTACTGGGAGGTGAATGTGTCTGTTGATGATGGCCGCTGGAAAGTGGGGCTGTGTGAGGGTCAGATAGAGAGGAAGGGTCAGAAGGACAACTCTCGTCTGGGCTTCAACGGTTTCTCCTGGTGCCTGACTTGTGATAGAAGAAAGGTAGAAGCTCTTCATAACAAGGTGCCAGTTCCTGTGGATGTAGACGGTCTGCACAGGGTAGGAGTGTTCCTGGACTTTGAAGAGGGTGTTTTATCATTCTTTAATGTGACACCAGGGGGCAGTATAGATTTAATGCATTCCTACAAGCACAGGTTTGCTGCCCCTCTTTACCCAGCCTTGTCTGTGTCTAAGACACAACTGACCATTTGTGATCTCTTCCAGTCGTAAAGCATACAGTGCTAGCGTGTCTGCTGAATATTTTTCCAGACACATCAAAGCCCAGTGCCTTTCTAATGTGTAATGTGAAAAGAGTTCTACAGTTAGAATGTGACATTATGTTTGATTCTCTGGGATAGTAGTAACTATGTCGTGCTCTGTATATATCGCTATAGACTCTGCAAATGTGATTTTATATTAGCCGATCTAACTGGAATCATCAGGCAGCATATTATTGGTATTGGAATTTTCATTTTTTATGGTTTTTATGTGGGGGTGTAATAAGCACTGTCAATGAACATGAAATTGAATAGTATAGTATTTCTATTTTGAATGTATGTTTTAAACGACCTTCGTGTCTTGTCGACACCTCTTTGATGTCTTAAATAAAATGTCAACATTTTATGAGCAAAGCCTGCATCCTCTCCTGTATCAACGCTCTCTATTTGCGTTTAAATGGAAACACAGGTGTTTATGAGTGGGTGGTATGTTTCTCCTCAGCAGATGACGGTTGGTGTCGAAACTTTGGACTCACTGCCCCCACAGCATGTGAGCTTTACTGTCAACAAACACCGCCTTTGGCACAAACTCCTTATAGCATCACAGATCGCTACCGCTGCAAATTTGTCCTTCTCTTCGTGAGCTCTGAGCCTCATTTACTCTGACTGGAGGTACGTTTTCTTGACGTCATTGAGTAGTGGTGTTTACACAAACTCCTGCAAGATCACTGGAAGAACATCAGCGTGCCAGTGGTTCCTTTGGCAGCTGGCTAGGAATGAATGTGTGAAGTAAAATTCACGATGGCCAAGTGTCTTTGAATCCTCAGAACCTTGAGTTATAAAATAAATGTAACTGAAGAGGACTGAATGAAACGGTTAATTGAGCTAGTAAGAGAGCTTGTGGAAATTAATCTTTGGGAGATCTAATCACTGTCTGCAATTATTTTGTCACAGTTTTCACAAAATGTCTGCTTCCCTTTCTAACAGACGTTTATTCATCATCATTTCAGGCACTTGCACAGGCTCCATGCAGGTGCACTAGTCAGCTATGGCAGCAATTTCACACTTGCAGCCTGAACCAAAGGCAGTCAGAAACCCTCTATGGGCTTTGCTCTCTTTCTCTTCCCCAGCTGGCACATGAAGGCAGAATGAAAGACATGTCTGGGAGGGACAGAGGAGGGGACTTAGTACAGTCAGGACAATTAAATTCTCCTCTCCTTGTCGATCTAGTGGTCTCTCAAACTCAGCTGAGCTCTCATGCTTCTCCAGCCTTGTTACCATTAAATGAGATTACCTAAGGGCTTATAGTGTCTTGGCAGGGAACTGTGTGTCAGATACTTATTGGGGAATAAAATGTATGTGATGAAGTATTGAAAGCACTGACAGCTTCAGGGCTGTTAACAGAGCATCACTAAATCATGGGACGAGCTCTTCATTAGTGACCCCATGAGTCTCCTTTATTGTGAAGGTAACAGCCCAACTTGTCAAAATGCCCTCACATAGTCGGATACCCATAACTTCTTCTGGCTGCTGCGGTGAAATGCACATGACAAGTGTCAAATGCTTGACAGTGTACACTGAGATACTACTGAGGAGATGTAGCCCTGTCTTGCAGTTGAAAAGGCATTGAATTATGAAGATGGTAACCTGGGAAAATAATCTGATATTGTGCGTTGTTCCTTTTAACAGTTGTTGTCTAAGCCTAATAAAAATCAAATGCACACTGGGAGTACAAAACTAGTCAATAAAAGCTTTTAATCAATATTTCATTATAAGCAATCTACACTCATCCACTTATTAGTCTTACATTAGTTTAATTTGTTTATGTAAGAACTGCCTTTCTTCTCCGGTCGATTTACTCTGAAGTAGTACATTAGTGGGCTGAAGTGGGTCTCATTTGCGAAGCTTTCCTTGTAAGTGCTCTCCTTTAGATTGCATGCTTTTACCTCCCATTGTTGTCAGAACGAGCGAAATGGCATGAAATTGCCAAGGTCATAGATTTTCAAACTAATAGGCAGCCAGCCTTCCACTTAAACTGTCTTCTTAATGTCACAAAATGTCACTTATTCACTTCGAGCTTTTTCTGATTTGTGTTGATCTTGTGTTAGGCTGCCGAGGTTATGAAATTTCAACTTTCAAGCTAATTTTCAGACTTTGATATATGGTACAATTTAATCTGTGAAGCTAATAGTGATTGGCAGCACAGCTCTTGGCTTGGGAACAATAGTCAATCCAGTTTGCATTGTTTCATGGGAAAATCTCTCCTTATTCACTTTTTACCTGACTCACTGGAGATCAGCAACCTTTTTTTTAGACAGATGATTCAACAAGTCTTAAACAAGAGGACAGGGGTAATACCTTCTGAATACTAACGTGTGGGGTTAAATGACCTGAGTTTTTCAAAGATGGAAAATTATTTTTCTGAACTTTTACATGGAAGAAAGTGGATGCGCAGCTACACAGTGACCATGTGTAGTGCTAATGCAAACACAAACTAGGGCTATGGTCTTGACAAAGCATAGAAATAGATGACTATTAGTTCTCCAACATACTCCCTCATTAGCAAGGAAGGCTTCAATACTACTTTCGTACGTCGTGTTAACTGCTCTCACAGCGAACTGTCTGGTAAACAGGGCTGGAACCTGAGCGATGAGGTAATTGGATGTATGCTAATTTGGGTTTGTGCTCATTAGAAGGCATATTCTCATTACAAGTATGACATCTTCCTCCAGAAAGGGCAGGAATCAGTTTGCATGCAGCCCACTTTACAAGCTTGTCAACAGGCAGCAGAGGTGTGAATGCTGATGCATAATGAACATGTGAATAGCAACCATCCTCTTTAAGATGAACAGAACTGGCCAGCTGTTACTGATCCGATTTATTGACAACGTGCTTGTAGCCATTACATCTGCGGTTTACTACAAACCCCCTTTAAAATGAAACATTGATTAGCATCTCGCAGCGAAAACACAAGAGACTTTCTCTGTGTTTGCTTTTCTCTTTTGTTTGTACAAACGTATGAGGCTGTTGTTATTTATCATTTCATGAATTTAGGTGACATAGTACAATAATAGAGACATTAAGCATGGTCTCATTTCACATGGAGGAGTCTTTGATATGGGACCTCCATTTAACTTCATTGTAGAGTTGTAAGCATCCAAGGGCACAAAACACATTTCTATAATATATGCTCACTTTTGATTAAGGAATAGATTTTTATCATTACATATTATAAGATTTACAGTGCCCACCATGTGTAAGTATGACCACCGGTCGGCAAAGTCTGTTCCCACACCCGTCATACCCTGTGGCCATATCTCCTGTTGGCATGGCAACAGTTGGTGAGCTCAGGTGTCTCACGTGGCTGACCCAGTCACCTGCCAAGGTTGGCATGATCCTTGGAAATCTGAGACAAAGGACATGTGGCCTTTTTTGTTTAGTGGCATGTCTGTTCCCTTCCTTCACCTTTCCCCGGGCAAATCGATTTACTCTTGACTGTTTCACTGACAACACCTCATGACTTTCACGAGTGCGTTCATCTGTCGTAGAACTAAATTGAATAAACACCTAATGCACATACCTGTTTGGCTTTGATCTCTAATGTCTAGTGGAAACATACGTTTTGTAGATGCTTACATTCAGGATGTATTGTTTGGAACATTAGGCACGCCCTCTGCATCACTGACTGTCATTCCGTTTAAACACTTGAATGGCAGATCACATTTTTAGTGTCAATCTGTCTATCTCGAGCTGTTATCTAGTGGAGATGCCCTTCCACCATTAACGTGTCAGTATGTTAAGCTTAGGAGGAAATAACAGCAGCATCTATTTCAGACACTCTCTGCTGTCAGCCATGGTGCCTGTCTGTCTCTGCCTCCTCCTACTCCTCCTCCATCCCTCATACTTTACACCATCTCCATCCCAACCCCCATTTGTCAACTCTTAGAATATCTGCAGTGTCTGTAGCATTATTCATTTTTTGTCTGCCCTGCTGTTCTTTTCTTTTAGCCCTCTGCAGGAAGGTCAGAATCCAAGGTCAGTGGCAGATGGAGCCTCAGAAGGTGGCTCAGATTAAATGTCTTGTTCGACATGTTAGCGGTTAGCTGAAGTGAGTCGGGGCAGAACCGTACTGTACACACTGTATGTTCATCCATTTCTCAGTTACACCTTTGTGTCTGTAGTCACTAATCTATTTTCTAACACAAAACTATTGTACCATAACAATTCTAATCTATCTCAAATCTATTATGCACCTAAAAAAAACATATTCATTTCACTTCCTACTATGCTCAAAGATGTGCTCAACATGTGTCAAACGTGTCTGTATCCTCCTCCTCTAAACAAAGATACCATCTAAACTTCCACAGCACTTCTTGCTTTAATGGGCATCAGTGTATTGTATTTAATTAAAGTGGAAACAACAAGAGACACACTGAAGAAGGCTGTATAGCTTGAAAGCTTCCAGGCTGAACACACACGACTCAGGAAGGACTATTAAATCTAGTAGAAGAAATGATGAGCCCCTAGACTTCTTGAAAGATAAATTGGACCTTCTCTGCAAAAGTCATAGATCACACATGGCAACAGGGCAGTATAGTCTGTAATATTGTCACTTAATCCTATATGTTCGTTCTCTATCGTCCCTCTTTTTCATGGCTCAAACAACACATTATCCTAAGATCTAGTGTAACTAGTATTAGCAAGAGAATAATGTTTGTGTTTGACCTGTTCTTCCCTCAGGGTAATTCACATATACTAAGCTGAATTGTCAGATTCACACCATCTGTGCTTATTTGTAAATGTTTTGGCTTCTTCTGGGATTCCATTATGGTCTTAGTAGGATTTAACGATACAGTGTTTGCAGAGATCAACTGAACCAGTTCTGGGCTTTAATCATCCTGCAATTTGATTTTTCGAATAGGCACATATGGATTTCTAGATCTTTCTGTTTTTTTCTTTCCAAGGCTGCAGCTTTCTCAGCACACGGACAATCACCAGAAAAACTGTTTTTTGTCTTTTAACCTCATTGCATTGCAAAGAGCTCGACGTGCACACGGTTGCTGTATGTATGAGCTTAATCATGCCTGCGATGCTTAGCAGTGCCTCTGTTGTCTCATTAGGTCTGCTCTGGCAATAAAGCAGATGACTGAGTTTGAAAAAGGGGTTGTGCTAGAAAAGACCTTTGTTTGTGTTTATGTATTACTAACGGCCAAAATCAAGCGGTGGATTGAGAGATTGTTTACACAGGGGCCGTGTACCTTGCTCCTGGAAGTCTTTTATAGTGCTGGACACACACACATAAAAAGTGTCACATATAGTTGAGTAACAAGGAAAAAGAGCTGGAAGAAATTCAAAGCCTGCCAGCTTTTTATTGCCATTCAGTGGGTGTCAGTTTCAGGGAGCTCCAGGCGTTGTTGAACAAAGAACCCAACACTGGTGTCAGACAGGCGTTAGAAGCTCCCCAACCTAGTTGGATGTGAAATGTTAATGTTTGTTTAGGCCATACATGCCAGAACAGTACATTTCAAGTACTGAGATCCACAGTCTACTCTGTGCAGCTTTCATGTTTCATAGTGCCACAGGGAAAACACGAAGAGTTATGGTACAATTACAAAATACTCTAAACAAACTCATGAACACAATTAACCTTCGTCTGTTCTGTGGCAACCTGAGCTTTAATGGTAACTATGGGAGATGTGTCATCACTTTTATCTTCCACCCACATTATTAAAATATCATCCGGGAGAGCTCCTGAGTCCAAGCAGGTGCTGAGGCACTGAACTTGTGAATGAGAAAGCGTTTGGCATGTTCACGTTGCAGCATTGTGACTGAAAGATAAACCAACTAGGCTTGTGACATAGTGCAATCAGGCCTTTCTGCTATGAAAGCATTGCTCTCCAATGTAATCACGCAACGCTTTCATTCTGTCCTGACTTCCTCCTGTGCCAGCTTTGAGCTGTGTGGAGTATTTTTCTGCAACCGTTGCAGACAGGGTCTTTACAGTTTGCAAGGTAATCGGTGCTGTAGATGCATCAGTCACAATGCTATTATAATTTTTATGAATACTAATTATATGAATGAACACAATGCATTCAGGGCATCTCAGGTCCACATTTCTCCAAAGCCGCAAATCCTTATTTTATGGGCAGTCTTTTTGTCTTCGTAATGAACAGGCTGTTGTTCTGCAGATTTCAATGTGATAGAAACTTTGTTGGGTGTTATATTTAGTTGTGTTCTCAAATCCCACAGCTGTGCATGCTCATTTCTTTTTTATTAGAACTTTTTCTCTTTGTTTGACCCCTTATGAATGTCTGTATTTCTATCATGCTCATTGGTTTCCTCTGAGACGAGTTTATTGATTTATTCACATATCAAATTTAGTCTTGTGGTGAAATTTGAATAATGTCTGTGTCTCCCTGGGATGGCTGACTGGTCCCAACTAAAAAAACAGTCTGAATCCATCTACCTTCTTCCCTGCCTATTATGTGCCTTTATTTTAACCTGGAATCCCTCAAACTTACTTTGATAAAGTTCTACAAATGATAAATAGACACTGACTTACATAACACCAGATTTTACACCTGGGAAGTTCATATATTTCAATCATTTTAGTTTTGCAGACATAGCAAAAATGTTTTTCTTTCAGGCTACTTTGTTTTACAATCAGTGTGTAGGTGGCTGCAGTGGTCAGTGAGTGCCTTCAAAATGCATTAGATAGAATATTTTATTTAAAAATGAAACACTTCAACAAGCACTTATCAAACAGTCAATCTAGAAAGAAAGCAAGCATGTGTGTAATGTAAAAAAGGGTTCTTATTTCCTATATATGTGCTGTAAATGTGCTATAAAGCTTCTAGCTAAATCCATTTTATCAGGTGTCAGATATAAAAAGACAAATCCTGCTTTGTTTAAGCAGTAAGACAGAACTTCTGTTTTAAAAACATTATTATAAGAGTCAAGCAAATAGTCAAGAAAAAAGTTGACTCATCTGTTGTGTTTTTAATATATTTCAGTATGGAAAGGTAAAAAACCTCACACTCAATACAAACGCATCTCTCTATTTTAATTTTGCCATTTGTGAACCTTTAATGCGTTAGCACAAAGTGCACTGGGACCTGTTGCTGACTATCATCAGCTAGAAAGTCTGAAAAATAGTAGGATGAGCACAAAAGTCAGTAGGAAGGATTCTCTCAGGCTCATGTCTGTACAAAAAAGGTATTTTAGAGTTACTTCATTTTGTTCCAAAGTGGATAACAGACAACACAGTCATACTGTGCGTGTTTCTTCAGAACGTGGAGCCATCATGTTTCATTTTCAGTTTGTTTCTGTACAGAAAATGATCACATTGACTTTGTTTTTGATTCTACGGCACTCTGAGGGAGGCCATACCTTGAAGCGCTGAAGGGAGCAGTGCAAATGTAAGAGAAGTCAGCTGTCCTTCTGTATCCTCAGAGAGCAGTCACATTTTCACCAGGCAGGGCGGAGACTTCTAGAGTCAGCAGTCTCGTCTTACCTCCTGCTGCAGAGATACAGTACTCTTAGTCCTCTCACATCTCATCAACGCACCTACCAGCCTGTCAGCAGGACAAAGCAATTTGTGCCTTTACGTGGAAATGTAAACCCAAACTTTTACCAAAGTCTTCTTCCAGGACAATATCAAATTGTAATGACCTTGCCCCTGTTTCTTGCGCACCTTTGGGCCGTGGTGTGTTTGCTGAGGTGTGAACCCTGACAAAGACATCCCTGTTTGCCTGCAGACAGCCTCAGCTTTATTCTCTCAGCTTGCTATAGATTCAGAACAAGAACAAAACTTTAAATCCTCGTCCTTTATCACTGGCAGTGAACTGGAGAATCTGTTTCTCACGTTCTTCTGCACACATTCATTCCCCTGTGGACCACAGTTCAAGCTGCTTTTTCAGTGGGTGAATCATATTATATAAATATACCTAGTCCCAAAGGTATTTTCATATATTTCTAGGACTGTGACTCATAGTAAATGTCAAGATATATTGTTATACGTGATAAATTGGCAACACTAGCAACACAGTAATTGCTGACATGCAAGTATATTTTTAACTTTTCTCCCTGCTTACATTTTGTCACGATCTGTTTTGCTTGTTGATAGGTTAACCTTTTATCAGATCTTGGCTATTAGGGAAATTATGTTTTCAGGTTGTGTTTGAATGTTCAAGTGGCCTCAACCACTTTAATGGCTCTTTAATTCTCGTATCAGCATGCTAACAATCATAATCATAGTGTATCACAATATGAATATGTGCAGTTTTGCACTAAACACAAACTACAACGGATGCTAACAGGAATGTAAAACATTTGACTATAAAATACTTTATGCAGTAAGTAGCTAATTCAGCCTGCTGGCAGCTAGAAAATAAAATAACTGAATTACAAGATTCACCAGGATTCATCCACTGGACACCACGGATACTGAAGCGAAATGTGTTGCATATAGTAGAGTCACCTGTGTTCACACTGTACTGCTACGTACTGCTTATGATTTTTATCATCGCCTGTTATTTTCCATTCAACACAAATGACAGTTTAAATTGCTGTGATACTCTGTGCTGCTGCACACTGCCTTATTAAACACTCCTAGTCTGTGTAGTACCAACAAAACAAAGTGTCCCCATAAATTATTTAAGAAGTGCTCAGTTTCTGTGCATGCTGCAGTGTGATTGTATTGTGTGTATCATGCAGTGCTTGGGATGGAAGGAAGAAGCTATCCCGCATCAGTTATCAAATTATTCACTTCTTACGCTGTGCTGTTTTCTTGCTCAATGAGGAAACATCATATAAATAACTAATGCAGGAAGCCTGTCGTCATTGTGAGGCTGAAGTGTGTGCTGATCCTGAGGGGTTGTTTTTACAGCGCACACCCCGAGCAGAGGTGAATGTCACTGAAGTGGTTTTGATCAATTACACATCATTATTAAGGTTTTATAAGCTCATAGCCACATTTGTTCCTCCAGTCAGCTAATGGCACAGTCAACACCTCATTTCGCTTAAAATGAGAATAAATTACTCGTAATCAGTTTTTAATTAGGTTATTAGCATTTCTTTTCTACTTTCAACGCTTTACATCAAAGCTTTATTTCCTATATGTTTTTTTTAATTCACAGTAACACCCCTAGTCATTCTTGTAAAACATTTCATCACATAAAATCTCACCTGGGTCCTTTTTAATCACTTGAGCCTCTGTTGTCAAAGCTGTGAGGTACAAATGCCCTCAAATCTGAATCAAGCCCATGTTTGAGTTAATAATTTTCCACTGCTTGGAGCTAATAAGTTCCCTAACTCTAATAAGTTCTCAAATGAGATGTTGGCTACAGCAAAGAGGAAATTTAATTATACATGAAAGAAGGGACACCATTGTTTCCATAAGAAGACTGGCTTATGTGTGAAATATTTAGTTGAATCCCACATACTCTGCAACAGCAAAACTCACATGAAAAGACAGTTTCCATTTAATACCAAATCATGTTGTAAGGAGCAGATTTCTACGAGCACATTGACCTGCTCTTGTTTTATTGTGTCATGTCATTCACTGTCGTGGAAATGATTCAGTGAAAAGGCAATTCAGCCCCTAATTCTCTTTAGGACTGGATAGAGAAAATAATGGTTAATCTCAAAGCAAAGGATGAACCAGGGAAATAATTAACTGGATGGGCATTTGTCCAGCTCAGTGAAGCCGGGTCAATGAGCCTGCATGTAGATCAAGTGGAGAGAGAGGGGCTGCATCGCAAAGCTGCATTTAACTAATACTTGACCTTGGCCTTCTTTCACATTTGAACGACTGCTGAACAACAGATTCTCACTGACAACATGAGGGAGCATTAAACTGCATTTCTGAACAAAGGTTGAGAACTGAGAGCTGTTGCATGCCTGAGTACTCGTGTCCTGTCCTGGCATCTAGTTACTGGAAAACAGGTAACTGATTTTTGCTTCACATTGCTTACAAAGGATGACATTCCTGCACTTTGCATGCATAGTGGTGTTTTGACCTGTAAACAAGATGACACTTTTTGCAATAACCTCATGTGCGGCCTTTTTTCACTAACCCTTGAGTACATTTGCAGTAGTTCAACTTCTTCCAATCTGAAGTCATTTGTGGCTCGCATAGCTTTTAAAGTAGTCTCCCCAACACTTCTCACTAATAAACAGCCGGCAGGGGCACAGATGACTGCTGCTTGTCATGCACCTGCTACGCTTCTCTTCTTTTCCAACCCCTATCTTGACCACGAAACAGGCGTAGCCACAACAACAGTTCTCTTGATACAGTAAACCTCGGGGAAAACAGCCACGTTGAACAACATTTCCTCAGTTTGATCATCTTTGTCTCTATATGCTCAAAAGTTCAGAAACCCCCTCTCCTCTTCATGTTGTACTGTGTCTGCCTCACACGTCTTTTCACCTGTCTTGACTGGCTTTGGGAAAGTATTGGTTAAGTCTTGCTCTTTTCCAAGAAGCCACTGTCCTCATTGATTTCTCACAGTCTTCCTGTTGTGATGATTGGTTTCAGTTTTTTAAGCTTGTTGGCAGGAAGCCTAAATAATCCATTCCCTAAAATGAAACAAATATCACAATCTTGCTCTTGAACATCACATCCAGCTGCCTTAAGGCAGGGGAGGATTAAGAGAATGAGATTTTTAAAAATATTTTTTAGGCCACAATATTAAAATATGCATGTTATCTGGTACATTAAACACATCCTGGAATCCTGGAAGTGAGATGAAGCAGTGGGGATGTAAATCTGGAAGGCTGTTTTACAAGATTTACTGAAGAACTCTGATGTCTGGAAGTGAGCTGATAACAACACCATTGTGTCTCCAAGGACCACTGAGGTGTCTAGCATGTAACTAATAATCCGTGACTACTTGTAATCGACATTGCATGGTGGTATTGAGGAAGAACCCTAATTTTCTTGCATTAAACTAGATGATTTACAGTTTAATTGGAGTAAATGTATGTATGTATCCTCCAACAACTTCTTTTACTTTCCTGCAGCAAAATGTGTGAGTTAAACTTTACATTGCTTGGCAGACGCTTTTATCCAAAGCGACTTACAGGGAGCTAGCGCTGGTTGTCTGGCTCAGGGACACGCCTGGTAGGGGATGGACTAGGAGTCAGACGGGGTTTGAACCTGCAACCTTCTGCATCCCAGTCTGATGCTTAAACCATTGAGCCGCCTGGCTGCCAAATGCTAAACGACAAGGTCACTTTAAGCCAGGACTATCAAAGACAACTCAACTTGCAAAATAATTAAAAAAGATTCCACTTTCTTGTTGATTTTACATGTTGTCTATTGCATGAAGGCTCCTGTTGTAAATCTTTTTTCCTTTGTCCACAATAACACCCTTTTTCTCATCAATCTCATTCGAGAAAGACTGGACAGGAGTGAAGAAATTGAGTTTGTGTTATGAAAATCTGATTGGTTGCTGCAGGTTGGGGGTGGAAGAACAACGATGCTTGGTTGACAGGTTTGAGTGTGAGTGAAGACAAAGCACACATGCCTCCCACATACCAGCCCCTTTCTTAGAGCACATGTTCTCTCGCTCATTGCTCAAATTGGACACAGAACATGAGCATGTTTCTCCTGTCTACAGGCTAAAAATGGTATGCATTGAAAAATCTTAGAATAAACAAAAAAAGTGAAAGAATTACTCCCTCAAACCCTGTTCTCCTTTGTAATGCACTCACACATCTTTGCTCCTCTTATGCTTGTCTCCTGAGATGCCTGCCATCTTCTGCAATTCCTATCTCTTCTAAACTGCCCCTGCCTGTCAGTCACCTGTAACCTGCACCCACTGCAATCATTCCTCCTTCTCAAATGCCACTGTTTTCTTTGAATGTCCAATATCCTGATAAACAACTGAAGGGTGGTTGAGGTTTTAATGATGGTGAGTGAAAAAGCTGTTCTGAATACAAACATTCTTCATAATCCTGAAATGTAACACCTACATAAAATTATGTTTTATGACTTTTATGTGCAAAAGAACAACACCAGACAAAAATACATATACATTTTATCAAATGTTTTAAGACTGTAAGCTTCTGTTACTGCTACAGCTATAGTCTAGCTACCTGTGTTTGTCTTGCCTGAAATCACGCAAATAATTAGTAGAGTTTGAGGATTGCTATACATGCAATTACTTTTAGCTTTAAGTATCAAATTTGGCTATATGAAAACAAGTTAATTCAGGATATAATATACCATTCATTGTGACTTTTCTTTGGTCATGGCAGAAATAGACTTGGCCCACTTCAAACTACCATTCAAATGTACAGCAGCCTGTGTGATGTTTCTTTCAGAAAAATATGTATGCGTTGCCATAAAGCCGATCTGTTTAATGTGTGCTACTCCTGCCAACCTCTGTGTACCTTTTCCCTCCCACACATTTCATTCTGCCTCTGCCAGCAAATCCACAGAGATCCTTCCTCCAATACGAATTCAGCACCCCTATTAAAAGCTGAGGAACTTGTTTTATTAGCACCTGCATGAGTATTGTTGATTCTGTTACAAAGTCTTCAATGACAAATAGCTCTGTTTTTTTCTATTCAGGCGCAGGAGAAGAGTGTGGCAGGAGATAGCTGTTATTTCTCAAGGTGTATTTGTCCTGCAATACTAGAAAATAATTTATGTTGAAATGCCACCAGGCATTAAAGAAGCTCATGTAAGAAGTTATAGTGTTACTCTTTGAAGAAGTAAATGAGCTCTGATGCTAATAAAAGGTGAATACAAATCTTGATTATCACATCACTGTTATAAATATATAATTCATGGCTTATTTTTTCACAATAAAAATATTCAACTTCTGTAGAAATGTTCTTATTTTGAAAGAAATCGGCATTTTTATAACATCAAATTGATCAAATTATCTTACATGTTATATACATATAACATATACATATTATAACTTAAAATGTAATGGATATCAAAATCCAAACTTATTTACATTTTGGTCCTTCATGGTTGAAATATAATAGCCTTATTACAGTTATTCAGATGTTTCATACATGGTCTGAAACAGTCTGAAAATTATAAAACATAAGGGTAATGAGAGCTAACACAGGTGCCACAGTAGTAGAGTATTTTTTTTAATATAAAATGCTGACTGATTGCTATTATGTTAGCACAGCTAAAAAGAAAATATGGAAAGTTTTTACAGTAAAATTCACTTTTTAATTTCTATATGTTTATATTGCAGATTACTGGTTAATTTCATATTTCTTTGTGGTGCTTGTCCACACATTACGGCGTGCGCTGTGATGTGAGAGCGGGTCATTACGGTAACCGGCAGCCTCGGTGGGGTGTTTGGTTCTCCGGGTTGGTGAGAGCACGGAGCGCTGCTATGAGCCGTTAACGTTACACTCTCCTTTTTCTTCTTTCACGTTACCAGCGGCGTACATTTCATCCTGAAACTAACTCTGGACACCTCTGCGCTCCCATTGTAAGTTACACATTTAATATTTTGGTCTGTTATCTGTTTCACGAACTACATTTATACTTTAAGCTGTGTTTTTGTATCTACCAACCCCTTGGAGAGTTAACAAGCAGTAACTGCTAGCTAAAATTTCAAGTCACTTTGCGCCGCTAGTTCTGCTGTGGCACTTTAATTTGAATTGTGACTTATTCCTTTTAAAGCTGTGGTTTGTTTAGTCAACCTTACAAAACCTGGAGAAGAAGTTGTACGAGCGCGGTGGAAACCGCAGTCAGATAAACCGCTGAAGAAAACAAACGGTTGCGTTATTTTCCTTCGTAACCTTAAGTTAAGGAGGCAAAACCATTAATTTATTGATTAAAATGAGCTCCGTAAGTGTATTAACGGCTGAGCTGATACGTCCTCTTATTAGCGATCAAGTTATTAAATTAAAAACCCTGTGAAGAAATGTGCAGTCATTACTCGATGAGACGGACCACGGTGTCTCGTCGTCTTTGACCCGTTTAAATAATGTCACTCTCTCCACATTTCTGTCATCATTCATGAACTGTAGTCCTTTTTTTAGTTTCAAAATAGGCTGCTAAGTTGGATCCGCGTTAGGTTTCCCAAATTAGGTGGGAGAGTTGACAGGTTAACAGGTGGAAACGGAGTAGCCGATGTATTAGAAGGGCTCTGAGAGCCAGGACACAGTGCTCCACAATGCTCCACAATGCTTACAGACAGAGCTGGAGAAGGTACACAAGAAAATGACTAAGACAGGAGACATGCACTGTGGTGTGCTGCACTGTTTGAATCTGGTCTTTTATTTTTAAAATCTTATTAAAATGAAGTGCTATGACACTGAATGCAAAGGTGATGGGGTGTCTGGCATAGCTGCTCCTGAGATGCAGATTATTCAGTGTATGAGTCTTAACAGTTCAGGATGTTGTTTGCTGTGTCAAGACTTGTCTCGTGAAGTGCAGTTAGGCAACGCTGCAGCACACTCAGAAAAAGCAGTCATGTTGGCAGTGGTGTGAACTGAGCTATAGCTTAGTGTTTACCAGTCTGTGGGGAGAGAGTCTTAAATTTCTCATGAGGGTTGTTTGTTGATGCCTGAAGTGTAAGCTCAACGCATTTTCCAACCCCTCGAACTGCTAAAATGTAGTGTTTTAGGCGAAAAGAATAGACGATCAACTGTTGTATTTTTCCTCAGAATGACAACACTGCCCAATGCATGACTGTGCATCAACATGCCCACGTTTGTAATGCTGGATGCAATTCACCACACCACCTCTGACCCAAGAGAGGACAGGTTAAACAGAAGGCAATAACATCAGTAAAGCAACATGGTGGCTCATACATACATATTATCTCAAAATGTGGAATGAGGAGAAAAATTGAGGATTTTATTCCTCCCCATGAAGCCTTGTAAATTGCTTATTTGGTTTGTCTTTTTAATGAACCGAGCCTTTTCCCATGGCAGCAGTTGCACAGTCTTTCTCTAATTGCCTTCTGATCAGGAATCAACATTTTGTCCAGGCTCTGTGGGCGAGCGGGGGTTTCTTATTGGCTGTGGACAGTGAAAAAAGGCAACAGGGCTTCCTTGTGTGCATTGTGCCTGTGATGACAAAGTTTTTGATCTATGTGGAGAATTATGATAAAATTGCAGTGGAGTGGGCAGTAGCTGATGTCTGTTGAGCAGATACTGTCGCTGTGTTGATCTAGCCATCAGCAATTTTCCTCAGTTATGTCTTCAACAGCATCTGTATTATTTTTTTCAGACCATTAGATATTTTCACTGTTGACATACTAGCACTCTATCTGAATACAGAAGTGGATCTGCTAAATGGGTCAGATCCTGCCTGATGATGACCTTTTAGACTGTTTTCTTTTTCTGTGAACGGTTTTCCATGACTGCAGGATATCGTCACCCCAGCCATCCGTTTTTAGCTTTTGTTACATGCTCTTTTCACTAATGGCTCTCCTGCTGAACAGCATTGTCCTATAACCGAATGACAATACCTGTCTGACTAATGGCGATACTACATTATATCATGACCTTGCTCTTCAAAAGGGTCAGATTCACTGCACAGGTACTATTCATTCAAGTACTAGCAAAGGAAGTGAAAAATAAAAGGTGTTTCTCTTTGGAAGTTTTGAATATGTCCCATGCTGTCCACCAGGCTGGACAGGTCTTGGTGGAGCCCGACTATGAGGCTAAAATGCTCCTTGGAGATGTAAGCAGTAGCATGTGTAGATGTATATATGTCTTGGTGGAGCTTTTGTGAAGAGGAATTGAGGCAGGCAGTGGCACTCTGTACAGCCCTGGGCAGTCCCACAGGTCCTTCACCCACTCTTGGCACATTGCTTGCTGTGTAGCCATAGCAGATGGTGACCTCTTTTTTTGTTTTAACCCCTCAGTGATTAATTAACACTTTCCTCACAGTCCACTCGTGACATGACTGTAGGTTTTATAATTGTTATGTTTTGGTATGTTTAGGTTCTACCAGCATGTCTTTGTAGACCATTAAAGACAGTAAGAGTAATATTTTTGCCACCTGAGGTATTTGTCCCTGACACACCAGACACAGCAACACAAGGTGATTTTTCTCTCAACAGCTGCTGTGAAGCATCTTTGCCTCAAGATCTTTATTTCATTTCTAGGTTTATGATACAGTGACAAAGGGTAGATTAGTTTTACAATTAGAAGACTCAACATGAATATTTTGTAATTGTCCATATATTTATTCATAGCAACAAATATGATTCACTTCGCTAGTAAGCTATATTTAGTTTCATCTTTCACTGCTGGCTTCTGGTGTGTCTCTGGGGACTAAAGTACCGTGTACCAGCAATATTGCACTTCCAATGAATGCTTTCTTCCTGGCATCTTGACTTTAATTTCCTTCTTTCTGGTGTGACTGTGGGTAAGCCATACAGTAGGCTTTAACAACAGCCCCATAGCTTTTGTTTATTTACAGTGGACAAAATTAGAGGAACTAAGACCATATGTTGGTTCAGACCTTGCTGTTTAATGGCAACAAAAGGTTGCTCAACTCATTGATTTCATCTGGGTAAGAGAGAAAAGCAATTCCATTGTTGAGTGGTGGTGAATTATTGTGGTCATTTTCTGTGTATATTTGGCAAGTCATTTCCCTCAGGCAGTTGTCTGCTTAAATTCAGCAAAACCTCATTTGGAACTTATTATCTTTGATAAACACCTTTCTTTTGTAATATTGTATAACATGGAGCCCTCTTTTGTTTTCTCTTATATAATGGTTGAATGACTTTCCCGAACTACTCTGTTTGGAATTTGCCATATTTATTCCCAACTGTACATTTAATCTTAAAACATGCTTTAATTTTTACAGGGTAAATTTCAGGGCATCCCACAGGCAGACAAATGGAGTAGTGGCAGCAGCTACATCCTGTTCATCAACTAGGGTTAGGAGCAAGGTGTGCATTCCACAACTAATACGCAGACTTCTTTCATGATAAAATTACTAATATGTCTGGCCAGACTGACCAGCAGTGTTTTCTCAAAGCTAGTCCAGTGCAATAAAGGAGTACACAGGTTTCCATCCAAGAAACACTACAGTGCCTCAACTGATTTCACTAATTAGTTAGTGTGAACAATCAGCTAACATATTTTTGTTCCGTGCACTGTGACGCTAAACAAATAGTAACCATTCTCTGTCTCTACCACAGATAATTGTTTTATTATTACCATTATTTATTCTGAATTTCTGAAAAGCATGTTGGAAGAAAATAATGGTAATACTAATAATATCAGGGGCTCTTGTTTTGTGCCAATTCACTTCTTGGCATCCTGCAAAGTGTGCCATACGTTTGCTGTTACAATACAAATGCAAATACAAATCCCATACCTTCATCACATTCACATGGTAATGTATATCACATTATATTTACATCCATTCATTCATACTAGACCTTTAAAAAAATGCTCAGCAGTTTATCGTAATAGAGGCTGCCGGTAAACCTGGTGAGAGAGAGAGGGAGAAAGTGATGTAACGTACAACAAAGGTCCCCAGCCAGAATCCATGATGGTTGGTCCATGATGAATGTGCAGCTGCTATACTGTATGTGCTATTTGCTAAAACCTTTTGGCTACAAGGGTGCTCCAGCATTATGGATTAAAAAAGCAATCTATTATTCATCAGCAATAAATCACATCTTTCATCAGGAAGGTTGAAGTAATGCAAATGTATGCAAATAATTGGTCATTATCAGGTATCCTCTGTTGTGCAACGTTATTGGAATTCAAGGTAAAATATAAATGGTTTCTGAAGCCAGCCTAGCTTTGCCATGCTTGCACACATGCTAACTGACACATAAACACACATAACAGTCACGTCTTTCTGCATGTGACAGACTCTCAAACAACTTTGCTACAAAAAGTTATTTTCCTGCTCTAATAGGACATCTTTGGTAACAGCTTTGAATCTTAACTTCCTGTTCTAGGTGCTGGAGCATAAGCAGCTCTAACACATTGACTTTGCTAACAATGCTCTATCGTCAAAACATGACCACAAAGAGAAAAACTATGCCACCCCAAAGTGTCCCTTTTAAGAAGTAATCTTATTGACTTATGTCAATAAGTCAATAAGACAAGATAATGACAATAATGCTTTATGCATTTCATGGTTGAGGTACCTCTGCTAAGAAATGATTATATTTTCAAGAGATCATATAATGTGTAAAGGGAAAGAAAATTACCACTGCTGTGCAGCTGACATAGCAGGCTGCCTACCATCTCTACTAACTAGTTTCCTGGGAGGAACCTTTTCTAAAGACGTTTGTTCCATCACATACTATTTTGTTTTTCAATAAAAAGTTCTCAGTGGTTTATCCTGCATTTGTACAATTGATCATTTTCATGACAGGCCAGGAAAGTCTGTTTTCAGTTCACGTTGTTTACTTTAATTATAACTGAATTAACTAACTGATTTTGCATTAAGTTAGTGAGAAATTTGGAAAATCATTTATTGCATCAGTTTGGTATTTTTACATGCTAGCATTTGTCTTATTGTAGTAAACATTGAATTAGCTATATTGCCCAACCTTAAGAGTATTTTGATAATCTGTTGATAATTAGTTTGTTGAGTGACAAGGCAGAGAAGTGGGTGCTAATCAGCCCAGGAGACAAATACAGCCTTTTCTTTGATTAGATATTCACCAAATTGTGCTTGAACATTAGCTGTTTTGTGCAGGCATTGATTGCCGCTGGCTATGTTTGATTCCCTCATTTATTTCTGCGTAAACTCAGCTGAGCCCTCGTGGCATTTGTTGTCCTCAGTAAAAACCTGATTAGCTAGCTGCGTGGGTGTATTAACATTTACCAAGGGGCAGCTTTGGCATATCTAAAGATGAGCTTACAATATAGACTGAAGGTAATGACTTTAAATAGGAAACCTTTTTAAGGTTGGAAGTTATGTAAGTAATGTATTGTATTTACCTATGGAAATACTCACAGCAAGCATCAAATGTGTTATTCAGTAACGGTCTTCATTTACTGGCTGTGGTTTTACTGTTTATTATACTGTTTAACTGACATGTGATAATTAGCCTAAGGTCTTCACAGAGACAGAATACCCAGAGCAAAGTTCACCCACAATTTAAATAACAGACTGTCTGAGTCTCCTCTGGCAATGGTTAAATATGACTTAATTGCATTTAGGGAGAAAGGGTGATTTCCCTGCATCAAAAGCCAAACAAACACAAATTCCCAGACAGACTAGAGATTTTGTCAAGATTTAGAGTGGCAAGCACGGGAAAAAAGCAGTACCTCTTAAACTTATAAGACTTTTTTTAGGCCTCTGTTTATGACTTCTGCTACGCTGTAGGGCATGTTACACTTCCTGATCAAGTACATAATACTTCCAAGAAGAGATGTAATGACTTCTTAAAGGAAATCACTAAAATGTCCTTTGTTGTCTGATGCCTGATTATTTAGCACAATTCATTGCTGCATTACTCCCATGTTATCCCTGTTGTAAGAACACATTTGTGTTGAATGATATGATGTTTAGATGTACTCTGCATTTATAGATTTTCTGTTTTATGCAGAAATCGGAGAGGACGATTGAAGTTTCAGGGAGGTTACAACATGCAGCATGGCTAGTATTGATTTTCTGTCTCAGAACCTTTGTTTTTTTGCTCTGCCAGCAATGTGAGAGAGACAAAGAGCCTGAACAGAAATAAGACTGTTATATGCTTATGTTTATTACAGTTTATTAACTGTAACTGAATTTATGTTTTTGCACAATATGTTAAAATAGTGCCAAGTGATGGGTTGTACAAAAGGGCAAGTCGAAATCCCTTGTTCTTTTAAGCAGGGTGTAGGGCTACAGCTATTGTTTATTTTAGTTAGTTCCTGCGATAAATTGAGTAATTGGATAAGATACAATTCTGCTTCCATAAAGAGCAGCAATGAATACACACAATATGATAAGTCTAAACAATTGGTTTACTTTTTAGAAAAATCTGTTGAATAAAAATTTTATTGTTATTGTTTTTATTGCAGACTATTATCTGTCAAAACTAGACTCATGTACTGCATTAACATTTTACTGCATTGCCATTTTACATTCTGGTAATAAATTTAGCTACTACTAATACATATAAATAATGCCTTTGAGATACTACAGAACTACAAGTTTCATCTAACTACAGCTCAGCCTGACTTCAGCCTGTACTGTCTTCTTGGCTTTTTGGCATTGTGGGAAGCAAATAATAAAAAAAAACTCCACTGGACACATTTTGATAAACAAAATGGCAATGTTGTCTTAACGATATCGAAGTAGTCCAGTTTGGTAGATTTTACACACAGAGCAAACAACGGAGGTTGTCCTTCTAATTAGAAATTAGAAGTTAGAAGGACAACCTGAAGCATAGCAGAAGCAGAGCATTGTGTGGCATTGTTATATTATTTGTAACAAATTAAGACGAGAAACATTTGTGTGCTGCCAAAGCCATTAAAGCTAAAAGCAACCTCTATAATATCACAAATGATTTACTTGACTCCATTAAACAAACAGACAAACTCCCATAAGTGTGGGTCTCAGTGAGCTTTTCTACTTGCTTTTGCATTGAAAAGTGAGCTGTAAAGCAGGGAAATACTGGATTACTGGACTGGCAAAAGTTGTCATTCAGTTTGCAAGTAAACATCAGTCCTGGCTGCTCTTAACAGCCTGATTTGTCAGTCACAAATCAGTGCGCAAAACAGTTTGTTGTGAAGTTGGAAGATGGAGATAGATTAGTATTATCCTCGGATAGTAAAATTGCACTGTTTGGTGATATAATAATACTAAGCCAAAGAAAACACATTTTATGCTGTTTTATCTGCAGTCACTTATCATGTAAACAGCCCACACTGTTGCCAAATCTTCAAGTTTGTCACCACAAAAGATATTTTTAGTCTTGTGGCCTATAGCTTACCAGCACCCACACATAAATGTAGGTACTGTTGAGTGTTACTGTTGAACTCTCTTGTTTGCTCATTTAAACATTATAGGCAGAAGAAAGGAGGTTTATTGCTGCTCACCTGTGCGTATATCAGAGATGATGAGAATAAGATTATGTGACAAGCCCTAATACACATGTTAAAAAGAGATAATGAGATAACAAAAATGCAAACACATGGTAGAATGAATTGTGAGTTACTAGATGCCAAAATTAATTACATGTTGGATATTTTAAGGATCCCTTTTTGACCTTTACTGGGCAATTAATTTCATGTGAAGAGATCCTTAGTGACGCAAATTGAGCCATCAAATGAGTACTCTTCGTCATTCGGCGGGGCTGCTTAGCAACCAGGTAGCACTTCAGCAAAGAAGACAAGCTGAGTAAGGAGGGTTCAAGTCGGAGGCTCTAAATAGTCATATTATGTCACCTTAGATCCATCCTCTGTACAATCAACATAGTTTCAATTATTGTGACTGGTGCTAATGATAGTTTAATTATAATAGAACACAAGACTCACTGGTAGCACATACTGAAGCATTTCATATGTCATCACTTCAGAAATCAGTGGTAGCAGATATTGCAATTTAATTGCCGTTCACGCTCTCGGTTCAGGAGGTGGGCAGCCGCAAAGCTCTTTCATTTGCGCTAATACTGACTCACTGGAATGGAAAGAAAGTAAATGCCCCAAGCCATGTGTGTTTTCTTAGAAACATAGAAACATCTGCTTTATTTTTAGTGAATTAAAAATATTTTTGATTTAAAGAAAAAAAGAATGAAGATCAGAGGAAGAGCAAAATTAACCACAAGAATGAGCTATAGATAGTGAATCCAACTATTATTTCTTACATTTTTTGCTCTATGTATGTGCAGTGTTTTAAAATTCATACATACTTATAAATACTTGAAATCATTTGTGGGATTAGCCCCTGTTGTTTCCCCAGTGCTGACATGTATAAAACCTGCATTCACGTAGTGGATGATTCTCATTTTGTTATGAATCTTTTTTATGTGAAAGAGTTCACAAAATATTTTACTTTATGGCCTGAATCTCTGTCGGGGGCAATAATTATGAATAATTAATTAAGTTAATGCTGCTTACACCTGCATAAATGTGCACAGATGTTCTCACTGTGGAAATGTTCATTTGTCAGCTTTTACGCACAGGCTAGAAACATAACAACAAGCTAAATATCAGCTGTACAGTGGAAAAATTATTGAAAATAACTGTGTGTCTCTCACAGTGTGTCACTCCTGGAGTACATCGCCCCGCCCCCTTGTATAATGGTAGGGGAAACACTCCATAATGATTTTCATTATCCCTTTCAAAACTAAACTCACATTTTTTTTAAAGTTTACAACGCATCTGTTGCTATGTACCTTTCAAGGCTAATTAAGTTCAATTGTTAACTCACAACTGAGAAAGCATTTGGCATACGCTTGCAGTGACATGTAATTCAGCTTAAGCCATAAAGCTGCAGTAACACTACCATTTTTACGGTGATGTTTTTTGTGTGGTGTAAAATCAGTGGTTACCTTAGAAATACTTACATTTTTATGTAAGATATTGGTAGTCCTGAGGGGAAAATACTTGTGTGTGCATTTTTATTAACTAATACCAATTTGCTGTGCATCATTAAAGCCTGCCTCATTAGATCATTTAATTAGTCTTGGCTAACAGTTACCCCGGACAATGAGCATTTGACATCTGGTATTTTCAGCTAACATGCCAAAATACTGGCAGGGCCTTAATTTTTCTGACCTAATATGGCCTAACTGTCTTTTTTTTTTTGAGCTACAGTATTAAGCGTAGTGTCATTGACATGAATGGGGTGGTAAATAAATGTAAAAGTTGTAAGCCCTCAAATTGCTTTACACCGCTTCTCCTTCATCCATTCACTCACACGCTCAGACATCAATGGCAGAGCTGCTTTGCACCTGACTGAACACACCAGGGGCAACTTGGTGTTGAGTATCTTGCCCAAGGACATTTCAGCATATTCCTGCCTTTACTAGAATTGAACCACTGTTCTTATGATGTCTGCTCCACCCCTGGAGCCACAGCTGTCAATTACTAGCATACTTGTATAAAGCAACACAGTTCAACAGCACCACAAACTAATACTGAAAATATTAAGTTTTTTTGCTATTTATGTTTTGCTATAATAATGAAAAGAAAATCTGTTTTCTAGCCTTCCCTAGTATGCAAATATAATTATTGCATATCTTAATCATAGTGACAGTGAAATAATATACCACTGCAGAGATGAGCAAATCAACAATAACCCTGTTAGTCACTGCTTAACAGTAAAAATAATAATTAAATATAAGTAGTTATAATTAAGGGTTAGCTGTGTCTCACAGCAGAGACAGATTTTCAAAGCTTTGTGTCGGTTGGTTTTGCTTCTTAGAGAAGCAATTCATCTCCCAGCCGCATGTGCGCATTAAGTGTCAACTCTGCTTTACTGCATTTTTGCTGCTTCTGTATTGTCCTGTCGGTGAGCCTGCTGTGTCAAGATACTAAACACTTGCTGGCAGCCTACCTGCCTTAATCCCCCACATGGGCCCTTTATAACACCATCTGTCTTTTCTGCACACTATTATTATTATGTTCTGATTGTACATGGGAAGATGAGTAGAAAGTCAAGTCATAGCTGGAATCACGGTTTGTTTTTGCTGCAAATTATTTATAAGTGTAGCCATTGGATTATCATTCTTATTCTGTCAATTATTGCAGCAAGTTGGTGTCACATACAGTCCCCTTAAAAGTTTTGAAATGGCAACACCACAGGCGGTCAGGCCCAGCCACCCAGAAATCTGGCCCTTCCATGTAGCATCAGTATTATTATTGAAATTATCTGGTAGTTGAATCGTGGCAACTGGTTAGGTTTTAGCATTTTACCTCTAATCCAAAGTGGGTGTACAATGAGGTGGTCATTCAGTAGATACGGCTTCACTATGTGACTCCAACTGCACACCGACTCTGAGACACATGCGTTAAGGAGGGGATTATGCACAAATTGAGGCTCACGCAACAGACTTCACATCGTGGCCCATTGTCCGAGCGGTACAGTGTAAGTCACAAGTCATGGCCCAGTGAATAATGTCTTCTATGCCACGTCACCACAGAAACCCCTGCATTATTCTTTTAGCCCTCTGCAACAGAAATGAAAAAATTATTATATGTCGGAATAATAAAGACCAACATAAAAAGTCCTTGTTTTTGTTGTCCTGGACATAAACGCTATGTCCAGTAGATTTCTGTTAGTCAGTTTGTCCAACTATTGTCCTTTGTCTGGCTGACAGATACACACACCACAATTCTGATGACGGGAACACTGAAGTAGCTTGAAGTCGGCTTCAAACCACCACCATTTCGACCAACCACCATATTATATCTTAAACAGAAATCCATTCATATGGTAGCTACATAGTCAACACCTGTTACCACAGTAGTAACTTTGTATTAATGGCGTTCTAGTGGGTTTCTGAGTGGTTAGAGAGAGCTGACATATTTGATGGTTTGTTATTAACCCTTTATTTTTATTGCAATTTTTATGCAGTTATTTTTTTAAACCTAAGATTAATACAGCAATGCTCAAACCAGCACTACAACGTTCCTTGCTTTCCTCTTTGTATTTAAGAAGGAGTAGTTATATTGCAAGGAGGAGGGACAGGGTCCTGTCTCTAATAAAACTGAGGCATGTAGCAATACCATCACTACCATCTCATTACTGTGTCAATGACAATTGGGATACTCAAAACCAGTAAATAGATGTTAGTAAGTCAACCAGTGAAAGGGTACATTCCCTTGCTGCAGTGTGATGTAATGAATTACAATTAGTTAGGGGAGCTCCAAATTCCAGGAATCATTAGGACTGCTTCATGCCATAGTAACTGCCCCTAGATGATTTAACAGTATTAATCTGTTCAACCCAGTACAATAATCCATTGACAGTGACTAAGGAGCAGTTCTCTTTTCAGTCCACAGCAACAGATTGCCTCTGTCTGGTATAAAGTACATTTTCCAAGACATGCATTGGTGCCCTGTTCTGACTCAAGATAGGAATTCACTGCCTTTTCCACTGTCATTTGTTTATTACTAGCTGTCATAAGCATCACCTTCGGTGTCATCTATTTTCTCTGCTCCTTCGCCATAACCGAACCTCATTAGCAGTTTCCACTACATCAGAGTAACTATAACATCTGACAGGAAGCAAAACCATTACTTTAGGTGATTTCAGCATCATTGGATAGTTGGGTACAATCTGCAGGATCTTTCACTCCATTTACACAGTCTGATCTCTGTTATAGCTCTGTGAGCAGTGCCAGAGCCATACTGACGTCATGGTCAACTGAGTGTGACAAATGTGTGATCACAAAGGCCATAAGAAGAGAGACGGCTCCATTTAAGACTTGTCATGTTCATCTTTCAGGTTTGGTGCCCCTCCATTACATGAGGTACTAGAGAAGTTAAAGTATTTCAACAGTCAAGGTGTCAACGCCTTGTTTGAGACTAGTTGTTTAAGCTACCGCTTTTAGCAGTGCTTGATTGCTGCTATAATGACTTTGTCAACGCTGTAATGAGGTCCATTCTTCCCTTGCTGTCTTAATTGGCTGTTAATAAACCACAGAGCACACTAACAGCCTTCCACTAACTGCTCTTCACATATTTAGTTTTTCTTGCAATTTGTCCTATTATTCAATATTACTTCAGTTCTAGACCAAACTGGAATACTGTGGGATTAGTTTTTACTTAAAAGTTGTTTCGACTTTTTGTCTATAGCATGACTAGTACGAGCTGGAATGCAGGGTTATAACATATCTCAGGGTTACAATATTCTCTAAGTTTGAAGTACAGCTTTTGATTTTGAAAGAATTTTTGCAACAGATTATGGCATATTATTAAGGTGACCCATGTGCTAATACTGTTCTGCAGTAACTCTGGTACTTTTAGTTGATCAGAATTTGTGATGGTGCTGCAGATATACATCTATCCCAAAACAGATGTTGTTTTTTCCAGAGGTGGTGGGAGTGAATCACTTTATTACTGCTGCAAATGAATCTAAGGTTATTGAAGAGATTTTGAGCATTTCACAGATTTGGAATGGAGTTATCACAATAACCCAGTTTCACTCTCCGTAGGCACTAGACAGTCATATTGGCCTGCATCAAGGACAGCTGCCACTTTTGTCTTGGTTGGATGTGAGGGCACATAATTAGACAGGTTTTCTTCAGAATATTTTTACAGCTACCTTCCTCAGCAAAAAACACGTTGATTAGGTTGTTGATTACTGTTTTCTCTACATAATAATGATGCAGTTGTAATGGTAAGACATGGTTTAGTCCTTGTTTACAACTTTAGCCTCAGCAGCAGAGGCAAGGCTTAGTCTGTTGCACAGACAACACAAACAAGCACCTCTTAACACTGTTAGGACATCTGGAATCCAATAAGTGTCAGGGTTGCTAGGTCTAATTCCATCAGAATATGGGAGACTGGATCCTCATGTCGTCAGCTTAAAGTTATACTGCACTGCAGCTACAGTAATTCTCAGGGCAATGAGAAATCCACAACATCAACAGTAATAACAGTAACATAAGGGGTAGCACATTCATTAAGATCAGCAGATTTTTAGAAACAAGAGACAGACATGTAAGAGAGGATTAACAGTTTTCTCTTGTTTCTGGAGTCTGTTAAGCAAAGGTGTTGTTCTGTGTGTTATCTACTCTCAGTACTATGGTGCTGCTAGATATCTCAAACATGGTTGCAATGGGATTTAGTGACTATTGGTCAAATGTGTCTCGTTATTTATGGTAAAGAGCAGGAGATGAGCAGGCCGTAAAGTCTGCTTCTTATTTTGAGTAGCACATTTGTTCACAGTTGCTCCTTCACACCCACACTAGGCTTTGTTCCTATGATACAATTAATTTTTACACAGTGTCTTTCTAGTCACTAACCAGATTTCTCAGGGAGTTCACACCTTCTCCACAATATCTTTTTCCTATGTTTAGCAGCTTTTCCTTTCCAAAGCACATGTTCAACAGAGAGATTGTTGTTCGTTACGGACTCAGCTGCTGGTTCATTCTTCATTACGGCTGGACTGGCCTGGCCTCTTCCCCTCACATGTCATTTATCATAGAAGAACATTTGAGTCCTTTTATGATAAGACTCAGTTTGTTTATCCCACGGGGAGGCAAATGCAGTGATATTCTTACTCGTGCAAAGTGACTGCATAAATAGCAGGCTTTCTAGCTCTTCACCATTTTTTTTCTCTAAAATCCTTGAACCTATTTTATTCGTGACATTATCAAACATGCAATGCTTTTCACTAATCTGTCTTTACATGCAGTTGTTTGGTGATATTCATGACAGTGTTGTACAATAAGGAATTTACCACCCTTTACTACTAAGATCTGTTAAATGAATGTGTTATATTTTAGTCAAAATTTTATCATGTGTTATTTGAACTAATGTATGATGGAAATGGAAAATAGAAAATCTAGAAAACTATAATTTCTTTAAGCTGGTATCAAATACAGTTTACATTTGCATTATGAGTAAAGAGTCTACCCCTCAAGCATTGAAAAGGACTGGAAGTTACAGGAATGTTTGAGCTGTCACTGGGGAAACGTATCTCTTCCTGTATTCACATACACTAGAGATATGAAGATTTTAACCATTTAAGGCTGCTTTGCTTTGTAACAATACACCACCCATGCAAACAGTTCCCAATCCTTTGCACACTTAATATGGTCTATCAGGACAGCATCTCAATTTATCTTATCTGACAGTTGAACTTGTAATCACATGCCAACAAATGGACTCCTTAAATTCCGCTTCTCTTCATTCATTCTTTACAGCTCATTAAATAAATCATAATTACTAAAATCGTAAAATCATTGTGTTTGTCTTTGCTTTTGTCTTGTTTTTCCAGCTTAGTTTGGTTCAGTCACACTGTATTCAACTTTTAGTTGTAGTTGTTATTTAAAAGCCTGACCAAAAGTCCACATTTAAACTTTATAAGAGCTTTTATTAGTGTTTTATTCTAAGAAGAAATCAGTCATTAGAAAGTCATCAACCTACTCCAGCTGACTGAATACCGATCAAAGTCTCCTAATTTGCCCTAAAACATCGGTTCTGACAGCAAGACTGACAGCTGAGTACCAGTGGCTCTTAGAGACCTCATTATCTAAGGTGATTTCAATCATGAAAGGTGCTTTCAATAATGAAGAAGCAATCGGTCCGTTGGTAGTTGCTAGGCAACTGCATCAGGATTACGTTGGCAAGTCAAGGAGCACTGGTAGGGAGATTCAAAGGGAGAGACATGCAAGGGTATTTTACCATGTGGGAGAAATGTGTGATTTACCAATGCATGCAGTGAGGTGTCTTATTTATTGCTTTTATTTGGTAATGGTGGGGAAGCGCATCTATTTTCAAGGGACTACAGTGTCATTGTTGTAGTTTGGTATCATCTATAGAGATTAAATACAATGCACCTTTGTGCTGTCAGACACAGAAGTGAGAGGTAAACTTTCAAAAGTCCATACCCATTTTCTTTGCTAATTAAGATAAAAAGTTTATATTGGTAACATTCGAAAATAATAAATAAATACATTGCAGTCATGTAGTACAGTGTTTGACTGCATGAGTACCGAAGTTTTCCTTCTCCTTTCTTGTCCTTTATGAGGGCCTGTTCCTGGTGAAAGGTAAAGAGATGAGACAGTCGAGTGCCTAATGCACTTTGTTGGCGTCCATTGGAATGGTTGACAACAAAAGCCTGAACACATGCTGTGTAACTCTTACTGACCTCTCCAATCCCAATACCTATGCATGCCACTACATGGGAATGTTGTCAAGTTTTTCCATCTGTTTCTGAGACACTCAGAGTATTATACTTTTTAGGAAAAGGCTTTATTTAACATTTAAAGTCAGTAATCACATTTGAGATACTGAAACCAGCATGTTTGATTAAGTATATTTTTACATTTGTAAAGTTACACTTCAGAATATCCAGTAAAATTAGAAGTTAAATATTAATCCAATCGATTCTGCTGGTGCTATTGTTAAAATCTAAAAAGCTGCTGTCGGTAACAGCAGCAACAACATATTTTCTTTTTTATGGCTCTAATGTAGCTTAGTTGTGCAGTTGGGTCTTGAACAAAGCATATATTTATAGTTACGTACTAGGTGTCTCTAACTGTGATTATACACTTCCTGTTTGGCTCTTTGTATTGTTTCCTGGTAACACTGATTGTTTTTTTTAGTTCAATCACTACTCTTGTTTTACTCCTCTAGAGAATTGCCCTGTGGAGTAACATCAATTTTTGGACAGGCTGTCCTATGATGAGAGTGAGTGTGTGCTAGCATGCAAACATATTTGTGCTTCCAGTTGAACCACAGTGGAGGTTACATGTCGATCTGTCTTAATTCAACTACTGCCTTTCCCCATTGAATCCACAGGCACTATTCATTAACACCCATCAATAGGAGCAACACAGTATCATGCTTTCACAGTTATCAGTCAATATACATGGAAAAATACAAGTGAAAAATGTTAATGATATTAGTTTATTATTTCTACTTTTAGTAACTTAAAAAGGAATGTATGCTTTATAAAGCATAACAAGAATTTCTCTGTCGACAGTTATTAGGATTTTCTTTTTTCTATCACAAAAATCTAACAAAGTTCACTGAACTTTGGTCTGTTTTCATTACATCAGCTCAAATGACATGAAATCACGTTGAGTCCAAAATAAGAAGAAAGTATATGATGAAATCCTTATTGTAGTAATGGGCCGTGTCTGGTGAGGACACGTTGCTGTGTCGACTGTGTGAGACTATTGGTCCAGCTCAGCTCTTGTTACATGTGTGTGCAAAGCTTGTGTTACTCTCAGATCCATTGAGTATTTGAGCAGCCACCTGTGTCAGGTAGCTTCCTAGCTGGCCTACAGGACATCTGGCTTCCAGTCTGACTTATATGAAAGGTTTTATAGGATGCTGGTATTTTAAAGCCTTATGTTATATAATTGTATTACATAAGTCCTCAAGGGGATTATTTGTGGATTAGTATGCACCTCTGCCTGTAGAGTTGTCTTCTTTTGAGGGAGAACTCAACTGATATTTTTTTTTCTAAATTACCTGGGAAATGTAATGAATGAATGTACCCTCTCCAACATTAGTCCCACACATACAGTGCTTGCCTTCCTAACTTCTGTGTACCTCTTTTTCCGCTTTATTGTCAGGTGTGTGCACCATGACGTCAAAACCTCACCCCCCTCTGATGAAGAAACACAGTCAGACAGACTTGATAAGCCGCCTGAAGAGCCGGAAGATCCTGGGAGTTGGTGGCGAGGATGATGATGGTGAAGTGCACCGCTCAAAGGTTAGATCACTTTATATTCCAGGTATTTGTATGCACTATGGATAGTAATGGAGACGACAAAGACAACTTATTAGTGCATAAGAGAAACAAATGACATAACATCATCCTTTTTTTGTATTGTAATCCAGATTTATTACAGTGTTTTTGAGTTTGGCACATTAATTTCCCTCAGGGCAAAAATAAAGTGTTATACATTTATAACCTACCTAACCTCATTATCAGGCAAATGGATTAAATTGCAGAATTCTCAACCACAGATGCATTCATAAACCCAAGCATGAGCTATGGATTGCTTTTAAAAGCTACAATGGGCATCTAATTGGCCTATCCCTCTCATAGTGTCCCATTGTGTGCATTTGCTCCTTATGCTTCAGTGAATCTAGATCACATAATCCCTTGAGTTCCCAGAGCTCCACTGAGATATGACTGTCTCCACAGGAAGATTCCTTGCCTCACATCCTATACTATATTCTGCACATTCATATGGACAGATAGGACAGTGAGATATATACCAAAACAAAAAACAACAAAACAGTTTTTTGTATATAACAAATGTTATATAGCACAAATAGACCAGAAACACTTACCATATTCTCATATGACTGATAATAATTTCTTGTTTCATTTCACAAGGCTCAATATCAAAATTCCAGTCTTTTATCAGATTGCATAAGAATGAGAATAGGCAGAGCACACTGTTCCTCACTGAAATATTAATCAGGCAAGTGGGAGAAAGGAACAGAACAGAAGGAAGCTACATACAGTTGGTGGCTGATGGCTTGTGATGAGGTGTCTGCCCCCTTTTCTTAGCCCTCCTGGGTGTTTGTTTTCCCTCTCAGTGTTAGAGTGAGAAGCCTAACCTAGACATCTGCCACACAGGTTTGTTTCCCGGAGCATTCTGATTCAGACAACATACATAAACTGATGAATAGACCTTCTAAAATAAAGATTGTATGTGCTGTGAACATTCTGGGTGTTAGACACTGACTCTACAGATAGAATAGTCATCCGTCATCTGTCTGTGCAAAGCACAGCAACACAATACTTTGCTTAATGAGGAATATTGTTGGTGGTTGGTGGCTTTCCCCATTTGACTGTGACATTGTCCTTAATTTAGAAATGAAATTGTTGCTCTTACATTTAATTGATCGATTGTCCCTCTTTCATTGTGCTGTTACTTTTGAATTGTGCAATTTGTCCTTGCTAAAATAGTTTGTGTAAAAGAGTCCCATGGGATCAAAATGTAAGTCTAGCAGCATAGGAAGAGCAGGTTAGGAAAAGAAACAGTTGACTTTATCCCTGCAGTCCATGTAAACAAAAGAGGGAAGTGCTCCTGTTTCCACTGACTCTCTCTTCCTGCTTTTTTTCCTGCTCAGAGATAAGAATGCAGTTCCTCTTACTCATATTCTAGTGAGATATTACCCTTTTTGCCTGTTGTTACTGGCAACATGTTTAACTCACTCGTACAGTACTTTAAAACAAATACAGCTGCAACCAAGCTCTGCCAGTATAAGGTTAGGCCTTGATAAACGTTCCACGATGTTACGCTGTGTACATCGTTACCTGATGTTCATTTATGTCCCAGGAACAGAGAGACAGAGAGAAATTAAAGGGTGATTGTTACCTTTGTAAACTGACATCACCAACTGATAAGATCTGTCAAAGGGATACAAACCTAACTTAACAGATTACCTTCAAATTGTCAAGTTGCAATTTACCTAAAAACATTTTTATAGACGGGCAAATACGTCTTCATGTAAAATTAGCAGAAGAAGTAATTTAAGGTGGACAAATTAATTTCCACAAACAAACAAGTTGCAGTGTAGGACAAGCATTTGATTTCTAATCAATTATAATCACACTGCACCACCAGGAAATTTGACCAGTTGCCCCTCAGCTAAGTGAATAAGGGTGGATTTAAAGCTTTGGTGAAGATGCCGGACATGCTGAACATGCTGAACATGTGTTATGACAGTCTCTCATGGTCATACAGCAAGACTACAGGACCAGAATGTTATGGTGAACATGTGTTATGACAGTCTGCTGCCGGCATACAGTAAGACTGTAGTACCAGAGAATAATAGAAATAGACAGAGAAACGCAAGACTGGGAACTCACAACCTGTATCCTAAAACACAATATTACTCCAGAAAATAGCACTTTGGTAATGTTTCCATACTGCTAAACCTTGCTTCCATCTGACTGGAAATGACCATTTGTTCTCAGTTTAGCTGACTGATTAATGGCATAGTCAGACCACAGCAGCTGTGATTAAGCTCATCTTAGCAAACAGTATTATATATTCCTTCCTTTTCCTATTTCTCCCTCCTTCCTAAACTCCCTTCCCCTTTATTCCACCCCATGTCTGCCCCTGTGCCAGTTAATCAGAGTATTTCTCATGCCAGTCATGAATATTTATGAGTTCCTGTCAAAAATGGCACCTGAAAGCATGACAAAGAAAGACTGATTCATCTGGTCATGTGATCACAACCAGCACAGTAAAATACATGTACGGGAATTCAGCCAAAAATCAATGGATTTCAATCATAGCACATTAAACCTTTCCATATTTCCCCCTCTTCTTCTTGTTACATCATAAGGTGCTAGTACTACAAATATATTTCAAAAGCACCCTTGCTGTCTGTTAGCATCACTCTTTTATAATATTGTGCTTGAAACTATGCTGCAAGTCAAACCAACAGAAGGATCTTCACATATTTTGTAGTGTTGTGTAGAAATAGCTTTTATGTTTTGAGGAAATCACTGTGTATGAGTGTATGTTTGATGTAGATGAGCCATTCTAGGATTAGAGTTAGCAGCTGGCAGCTTTTAAAAGCTCTCATCACTTTGCGTTTGGTTCAGGGCTTGTAAAAAGGGTTTCAGGAACTGTCAGGGCTGTATCCTAAATATGACCTTCCATCCAGCTCCTCCGAATGGCAGGACATGGTAAACATTTTTCCTAACTAACAAATGATTAACTGATACATTCATTGTATTGATTTTGAATAAAACTTTTAGCAGCTTATTTTGATACTTTATTTACAAGTTGCTTGTGATATAATCAGAATTCGTTATAATATTTTTAGATCCCTTCCTCTAAATACATTAATAAATTACAATAAGATATTTGTCATGTCATGATTTCATAGAGCAACTTAGTAGAATACAATTTATGAAAATGCTTACTGATACTTACATGATAAAAAGTGATAAAAGGCAAAACCCTTGTCAACCTTTGTCTTGAATCTTTCTAGAATATGACATGAATCATTTTGTTTCATTTACTCTGACATTGTTCTGGCTCATCAAGTAAGAAGCTACTTTCCAATTGGTAGTGAGTTCTCCATAAACACTGCTAGTCAGAAAAATGATTCATCTTCCCTGCCTGAGTGGTTTTCATGCTTCAGTGTATTTCTAGTTTCAGTGATGCTATGTCTAACTGCAACACACACAGTTTTGTGGGAAGGTTGTTAAATGAGGAAGAGAAATCAGTGATGCTAGGGAATTTTGATAGGATCATTGTAAATAGATATAACTTTAAATATTTGCCAGATTATATTATTCAGGTCATCAAACTATTTTACTATGACACATATACAACCTACATATTTCCAAACAGGGGTTTTTAAATAATGATTTATTTGTTATGGTAGAAAAGCTGTTCAAACCTGTCTGGTCTTTTGCGAAGAAGTTATTTCATTGGACACACTCAGGCCTTATTGCTGCCAGACCTGTTTATTCAAGAAATCACTTAAACAGAAGCTGCCTCATAGTGAAGCAACATATTGAGTTAAAATTCAAGAACAGATGAGTGTAGGTATTTGACATGTATCAGTCTGGAAAAGGTTGCAAAGGCATTTTGAGGGCTTTAGGACTCCAGCGAACCACAGCGACAGCTATTATCCACAGATGAAAAACTTGAAACAGAGGTGAAGAACTGGCCAGACTATCATTATTACTCAAAGAGCACAATGACGGCGAATCCAGAGGTTATAAAAGAAACCAGAACAAGATCTAGGGAACAGTGGGCCTCCCATGCCTCAGTTAAGGTCAGTGTTCATGATTCAACAAAAACTAAGGAGACTGCTGAAACATGGGGTCCATGGGAGAGTTCCCTGGCAAAAGGACTGATGAGCAAAAGAATACAAAGGCTAATCTCATGTTAGCCAATAAATATCTTGATGATTATTATTGATTATATTCCAGGGAATAACAAGGCAAAAGTTGAACGTTTTGGTAAGGTTTGTGTTCTTTTATGTCTGGCACCCTTCAATGTGGCTAAATGAAAACTATTTTGCAACAAAGAGTGGGGCCAGGCAGGTTTGAACAGCTTGTTATCCTTTATAATAAATAAAATAATTGTCTTTTAATAATATTGAAATTGTTTGATGATTCAAGTGCATTTATGGGAGACCTATAATTCAACAAGACCCACTACTGTTCGCTTATCGCCACCAGTTTGCAGTAGATGATGCATCTACCCCCTGTATGCATCTACAGAGCAGGCAGCACTGTGTTATGTTTTTTTAATTATCCAGTGCCTTTCACACCAGCCTGTCCTGCTGAGAGAGAAGCTCCTGAAAATGCAGATAGACTCCTCCACAGCCTCCTGGAATTACTGATTACCTGACCGACAGACCTCAGTTAAAAAAGTTTGTACGGCTGAGAGGATGCGTAGGTGATCAGTATAACAGGAGCACTACAGGGGATTGTCCTCTCACCTTTCCTCTTCACCCTGTACACCTCTGACTTTTAGTACAACACTGAGTCCTGTCATCTGCAGACCTTCTCTGCATTCACATTCTCAGATGACTTTCCTTTTTTTGGGGTGTATCAGCGGTGACAAGGAGACGGGAGTACAGAGACCTTGTGGACCAGTTAGTGGAATGGTGTGGGAACAACCACCTGACCTTAAATGTGACCAAGGCAAGAGAGATGGCTGTGGACCTCAGGAGGAAGAGAACCAGTTTTCACACCCTGTTCATTATGTGTAGGGGTGGAGGGGTATAAATTCCCTTGGTGTTCACCAGAGGGGTAGCAGCAGCAGAGCCAGAGACACCAACAAACTGATCAGGAAGACCTTTAGAGCAGGTGGAGAGACGGCTGCTTATCAAACTGTTAAACATCATAGAGAACACCTCACATCCGCTCAACAGCCTGCTAAAAACGGCGAAGCAGCTTTGGCTGCTCTGTCTATCGATCATGTCCGATCCTATTCTATTGTATCCTGACGAGCCGAGCCGAGCCGATCCGTTCCATTCCATTTCCAAATTGTGTCTTCAGTGTGTATATACATTGAATATATTGAAAATGCATAATCTCTTACCACACTGATAAATGCTGCAACAAACAATTATTTTCAGTATCTATTAATCATTTTTAATAAGGTAATTATGAGCTAAAAACTGATGTTTTCAAGTTCCTTGTTTTGTCTTGAAAATGTTCACTTTGAGTAAATAGATTTTCTTCTGGCATAGAGTTGGTAGCTATTGGTTATTCATCAATTATTCACAGCAATGCGTTATGACATACCTTCTTAATCTTTAGGGGCTTAATGAGGGGGTGAAGACATTTACAATCTATAATTAACACCTTGAAAGGTTCTTCTATGACACCCATCCTCTTGCTAATACATTTCCCATGTAACTCATTTCCTTTTCTTTTGTGTTTTCCTTTTGCTCTCACAGATCAGTCAGATGCTCGGAAATGAAATAAAGTTTGCAGTGCGAGAGCCCATTGGCCTAAGGTGAGATTTTAACTGAACTGCACAGCTCACAGTTCATCATTTCCAGTTATAAATGTATATGTGCGTGTGTAATATGTCATAATGTCTCTTCAGAGTGTGGATACTCATCTCAGCAGTGGGTTTTACAGTAATGGCCCTGATGGTAAGTGCACTGTAAACTTGAGATTATATTTATACATTATATTTATATTTGAGTAAAATGGCTTTTTATAACTCATGTTTTGCACATTTGCATTAACATACTGTGGATTCTTCTAGATCTTGATTTGGATCAGTACAGCACATCTGGAGAAACGTCTTTGTCAGCGTTACTTCCTAAAAACTCAAGAAAATTCAGTGCTCAGGCTGTTTTATTATGCTTTTACCTCACAAACAGGAAGCCTCTGCTAATCCTGCGGCTTTTCAGGTTCATTGTGGGGCCTTTTGGGGGAAGACAGAATGCTGTTGCATGGATTTGACAGAGCTTTGTTGTGCTTTTGTTTTCCAACATAGGCCCTGGTGTTTCCCAACCAGCTATATGAGGTTGTGTTCGAGGAGGAGCTCTCCACAACAAGCATCTCTGTTCGCCTGTATGGAGGAGCACTGCTCAGTAAGTCTTTAAGAATCGCACAGAAAATAAACACATAAGGCTATTCATGCTTCCTCATGCAAGGCTGCAGTACAGTGAATATACTGCTCCTATGCATGAAGGAGTACATTCACAGTACTGCTGCGAGGCTGACACGCAATATTCTGGGATTTATTTATATCCATGCTAAAAATATACTCTGCTCTACTGCACGTGGTCTCTTGTGATATTGCCTCCAAATGCATTCATTATAATTCACACACAAGCATTCAAATAGTGTACAAGAAGCTTTCTTCCTGCTGCAAAATCAGTCCTCTAGGCTGTGAACAGAGGCTTTATAATTTGATTCGGTTCTGGATCTACAGTTCACTATGAGGGCATGATAGGGGTACAGAGATCCAATTCTCTGGAAATCTCACATCAGGGGCTCCAGTCACTTCTGTTGCCTCATATATCAGGTCTGAATCCAGAGGGAACACAGTGTGGGGGATGACAGGACAATGTATGTACTGTGTGTGTGTGTGTGTGTGTGTGTGTGTGTGTGTGTGTGTGTGTGTGTGTGTGTGTGTGCTGGCCTGTAACAGAAAGGAGGCTATGTATTACATTTAAGTTTTACAGCTCCCTCATTAAATTAGGCTCCTTCATGCATTACTATCCACAGGAGACAATCAATGCTCATAAATATTCCAGGTAATTCTGAATGTGTGCTTTGCTGCCCTCACAAAGAAGTTATTATGAAAATGTGAGTGATTATTTTAATGGCCTTAGTTTGAGACAAGTCTGTCAAGCTCCAGCATGTTAGTAAGTCACTCACTCACTCAGTAATTACAGGGTTTGTTGATGGCTTAGAGAAGAGGCACAGTGTGACTGTGACAGAAAGGCAGGTAGCACACAGGTCACTTCTTGATGGGAAAGTAACCAGGGGAGACAAATAAAAGAACAAAGGGTGGGAGCGAAAGCTGAGCATATATTCAGTAAAGTTAGTAAAGTCTCATATTGATCTTAATCAGGCTGTAACATATGCCAGTACATAGGTCTTACATACACATAGAAGCAGCCAATATTTCATCAGTCTAATGTGTTTATTCCTTGTTCGTCCTTAAGAGGCTACATACTAAACTGACAGATTTCTTATACTGCCAAATCTCAGCTCATCAAAAATAACCTTCTGTGTGATTACTGTTTTGAATGAGGAGAGATAACGTTGGCACCTTAAACAAACGTAACTGTATGAACGAAGCAGACTTCAGCCTCCTAAAGCCAACAAAAGATCGGCTTCTTTATTTTGAATGTCAGCCTGGCTGTGGGGATTAGCAAAGAATAAAAGATGATGCCTCACAAGACAAGGATACTGTCCATCAGTCCACCCACCTTGCTGCCCACTGCTGCTCGTCTCAGTGCTCATAATAAGAGAATGAAGAGGGAGAGTGGTGGAGAATAAAATGTTTGGCTTCTGTCAGAATCAATAAGTGAAAGCATTCAACACAGTCAATAGGGCAATTATCCCCAAGTGTGTACATGGTCCGGCTGGGCAGCAGCAAGCAAATTATTCTCATAGTAGTAGCAGAACGTATAAGAGTAAATGAATAAGTTTTCCTTGTCATGCCCCTGAACCTTTAAATTCTTTTTTATCACATTCTTTTCCAGGCCTGGCTCTCATCATGTGGAATGGTCTGTACACAGCCGAGAAGATCATCATCCAGTGGACTCTACTCAGTGAAGCCTGCTACTTTGCCGTGCAGTTTCTAGGTGATTACATTTTCCCTTCATGTAGTTCTACAACTCCACGTGTGTCTATTTGTCTTTTAGAGCTCCAGAGACCCTCACTTATTTTGCCTCTGAGTTAAGACTACATTTAGTTTGTCTTTGTATGTTATGTATGTGTTGGTACTGCCCTCTTCTGTTCAGTGTCTGGCATCACAGCGTTACGTTTATTTAAGGATGGTTAAAATGTATTTCAAGGATATACAATACTCGCATGCCTGTAGACTGTTCATTTAAGTTTGTAAAACAATTTCCTGACAATTTGAGAAGATCTGTATGTTGTTAGACTGACGTGTTTCTGTCGTGTTTGTGTCTACCCTCTGTAAGATGCAACATACAGCATACACAACTGAGATGGCTTAAACAGGCCAGAGGATGCATGTGCATGTAGGACTAACGGTTGCTCTGTGGTTTCAGTGACAACCATCACCTTAATAGAGATGGGCACCCTGCCCAACCCTGCGATGCTCCTGCTCCTCAGTCGAGTGCTCTTTCTGGGGGTCACCATGGCTTACTACTACCACCTGGGCCGTAAGCCAAAGAAGATCTGAGCTGACTATGTGATACTTCCAGGGAGGGGACAGCTGAGCACAGATTACAAATGTGGGGTCAGAAGGTTTGGATTATTGTTTGACTGGAGCTTGGAGATCTACTTTGCTCATGAATGCTCCCCGCCCCCTTCCATGGGACCTAATCATCGTTACCCCCAGTATTCAACAAACGAGCACATCCCAGACTTCCCAACACCACTGATAAACCTTATGGTGAAAGTGCATTACACTTTCTGTAGGCTGTGAGATGAAGCACACACATTCCTCTTTTGTGCAGTTCTGAGTGCTGTTATTATGAAGAAGGGACTACCCGTTTGTAGTTGATCATTGGATTATTTAGTATGTACAGTACAAAGTAATTTCAGACATTATTACTATATCGTTCATATACAGCTGCATACTTTTCCGATTCAGTGTTTAGTGTTATATGTTTCATTAAAAAGTTGTATCTTAATGCTGTTTGTTCATCACTGTCAAGGACCAATAGTTTGTGTTTGGGTTCACTCACTGTTTGTTTGCTTAATTGACTGAACCCTTCCATGATTTTGTGACAGTCACAATGATCAAACTGAGTAGAAGAAGATTCAGGTGGGTGCAGTCAGACAAGCTAATTGTGATGAGAGACGATGACCCTTTTCTTACACTTCTGACAGCTTTCTTTCTCTAAAGGTTAGTTTTTACTCTCAGCTATGCCCATCATTCATAATCAGACTACCCAAAACAAATGCTGAATCACAACAATTTTCAGGGACAAAGTTATATTTTGTATTCCTTGACGCTTCGGTCATGAGGTTTTACCAAAGTAAATAGTATTTGTTTTGTATAGAAATTTGACACTAGTGAGATTAAGATATAATGTTAATAAATGCATAAACTCACTTATAACATACAGTGGAGGACTAAAGGTGCACTTGCCTCCTGGTTGTCTGTCCATTCTTAGGCATGACTTAAGTCTGAGTATCTAACAATCTGATCTTTACGTGTGTCACAAGCCAAGCATGACAGTGTGCCGGGTAAACAAACCTGAGCTGATTCCTCTTAGTGATGTAGCACTTTTTTCTTTTACATACATCATATCCTTAGTCTTGCCTTAAAACTACTTACAAGTATAGTCATCAACACTGCATCATACTTCTTGTATATATGTAAATAAACGTATTTACTATCATGTGGTATTTTTGTGAAACAAACAGGGAGGTTCTTCAGTATTAGTTAAATGATTTTCCAAAGGTAATCTTTTCTTGTTGTGGTGTATTTTGTACCTATTTAAGAGACATTTGTGTTTTGACATCATGCATGAAAAATAATCAACCAAAAGAAATAGCTTGAACTGTGCAAGCCGTGTAGCAAGCTGCAACTAACACAGAGCTGATGAAGATGTCAGTGGTGGTGAAAGGATGCTTAAGCCAAAAGTGGCATAAGGTTAAGTTACCAATTTGTTTAGTACATTTTCTACCTCCCAGTAGTTGGCTAACTTCAGGTACGTGAAGTCTAAGCTCAGTTAAACAGCTGTGCCGAAATCTCTTAAGGCAACAGTGGTCGCTGCAGCACCAAAGGCCAGTCAGAAAGACACTCTAAAGATATCTGATGTATTCTGTAACCTTAACTTGAAACAAACTGCAGTCCTCCTTCAAAGGTGGTCCATATTGTTGCAAATGACCATGTGAAGTCCTGCTTTAGAAGGGAGTGGTCTTGAGGTGACAGTGATTGGGGGTTGGAATTGCGAGTCCAATACTGGAGGCAGATGTGCTTGTTACTACTTTGGAAATGTGAAACATGGGTGAGGTCTCCTGTACTCCCTGAAAAGCAGTAATTATCCTTTTTCCAGTGTTTAATTAGATGTAGCTCCCCTGAGTGACATTGTGTGCACCAACCTACTACCCTAGTCTAACTAACATAGTAATTATGGAGTTCAAGAAAAATGTCATTCAATTTACGTTGATACTACAGACCACAAATCATCAGCCTTGTGAAATGTTCAAAGCTCTGTAAACCATGTTATTTTAGGAGAGACAGACAGTTTCCAGGGGTACGGACAGCAGAAGGGAGGCCCAGGCAGTTCTTTCATCCTCCTTGTTCTCTGATGTAAATTCAGAATAGAACATCGTTCGTTGTATCCTTGAAATTTGATACAAATAGTAAGTTAAACAGTTCATTCCATTTGATGTAGACTCAACATATATTGTACTGTTGTGAATAACATAGCAGGTTCAAGTTGTAGCATTGTGTTTCTATGTATATATGTGCAATATTATACCTTAAAAATTGTTATGGATTTCCACTATTTTAGTTGAAAGAAAAATAAATAAAGAACACTACTGCTTATTTTAAAGCTGTGCAAAGTGCTGCAGTCAACTTTGTTCCTTGTTTTCTTTTCTGGAAGTAGTTAGAGCAGCAACTATTATTTTCAGTCAATGCTTATTTTTTTCTCAATCAAATCATTGAGTAGCATACAAATATCCAATACTAATAGTCTGTCCCTGATAATGTTCAGTTCACATCCAGAGAAGAAAAAATAAGAACTAAAACAAATCAACAATAAAATATTGTTTTGTCAGTTGATACGTGTGTATACAATTTCAAATCATTTAAAATATTGTGACTGGCTTCATTCATGTCTCTACAGGAGTTATGCCTCACATTTATCTCCAGCGCTCATTTTAAGGGCTTTAAAAAAATCTTTTTTACTGATGCCCAGCAGCAAGGGCAAAACTTCATTTTTAGGCCCAGGTATAGAGTCACTCATATCACAGCACACAGCTTAGAGCAGCCCTGAACAGGTATTCTGTTCCTGCCTACCTGCAGTAACCGTGAAATTAGAGAGCCTTCGGCACTTGTCCTGTTACATTCAACAAACCTTACCACACAACAACCTCCAGCTTTGTTTCAGCATGCCTCAACAATGAAGAAGTTGTTGTGAAATCATGGCCTCTTTTAGTGTATTCTGTTTGCAGGGTTTGAAGTCCCTAAAAACATGATCATCTCAGGTTGTCTGCTAAGATCTTTTCTGTATATTTAAATGGATTTACTTGGTGTAGTCTGCATGTTCCATTTTCCCATGCTTGCGCCAGCACTGTGGCTCCTCTTTGCTGTAACACACACATTAAGAAATGGGTGAAAAGGGTGATTGTGTGGCACAGGAAATGTGTGTGTGGTTAAGGCTGTTTATAGGCAAAAAGCTGCCACGTGTCCCTGTGTGTTTGCATTCTCTCCATACTTTCCACCTAATATATAAAGACCAGGTTTATTTCTTGGAGCATGGGGATAAACAGAAATTCAGAATTGCTGACATGTAATAATTTAAGGAAAGTATGACACATTGTGTCAGCTTTGACTAAATGTCATTTTTCACAGACGCTTGTACAACATGGAATAGAAATATGAGTTCAAATAAATAAAGTAATTATAAACTATATGACTTACTGACTTTATGTCACCATCAGATTCAAACTGATGATAGACTCTAATCAGAAGATTAATAGTGAATGCAAAGAAAGCATGCAAGCAAGTCTTTACACTTTTTAGACATATTAGATAATTACTCTGCCGTAGTATAAAGTATATTTACTCTGCGTTGGTATAAAGGCAGAGTACTGCAGTTGGCCTGGGCGGAGCTATTCTTTTACTTCCACTAAAGTTTATTAGTTTATTCTCCTCATCATTTTCTCATTGAATTAAACATCATTTGTTTTTATTAGCAGTTATTCTATGGCGAGTGAAATGGCCCAGTCAATAGAGAAACATTAAAAATAGTGTAAGAATAAAGTGGCGTGACGGGGAAAACAAACTCAGCACTCGGGGACGCATCCTCTGCAGCAGTGCCTGGGTTCTGGGTTCTGGGGTCTGGGGTCTGGGTGGCCCCTGGCGGAGAAGCAGTGGTCGGTGACGAGGCCGCAGGCAGGCAGGAGAGGGTTAAAGCAGCTTGTCGTGGCTGCCGCACGGTGGGGGTGTGGACATCTTTTTTTTTTCCTCTCACACATTTCTTTTTCTTACTATCAGAGACAGTTTAGTCGGTGAACCAGTAGCTGAGACAGGAGATAGTGGATCTCTCAGCCAAGTGTTACCATCTCTGTACAAGTCAAAGTAAGTTTTCATCGTCTTTAACGCTGTTTCTGGATTCAACCAGAACATAACGTTGGGAATTTGCTATTGTACAGAGTCAGCTTTTGATTTTAGACACTTTTGTGTAGCTCAAGGGTACGTGTTGATGACCGGTTTTCTTCCAGCTAAAGATAAAGTAACCGAGCGGTTTTTAGCTAACGTTAGCTTTGAAGAGACGTTACTTACAGTTGACGTTAGCGTAACTTTCTCCAACGTTCGGAATTTGTGACGTTTTTGTAACCGAATGTAGTGGATTTACCGCCAGATAAAGTTACACAAAGCGGTGAAATAAAGGATGTTTTACCACGCCGTCGTGCTGTCATTACATTTGGTCTCCGTAAACACGAGCAACACGAAAAATGATTTAGCTTTCGTACATCTGAGAAAAGCGGTTGTAAAGTTACGGAACCAGCATAAACGTGACGTTCTAGTTGTCTTAGAAAGACAACTAAAGACTGTCTTAAAAAGACAACTAGCACATTAACTTGACTATGCTTCATGTTAACTTGAGAAACATTTTAAAGTGCATTTACACAAAATCGGGACTATGAATTTAGCCAAACCAGTTGATTGAAAGCATGAGAAGGCATCTTATATAAGCCAGTATGAAAAGCATTACCGGTACCTTCACTGTGGGGCTTTTATGAGAGGATGACACATCTCATCACAGGCTTGATTGTGTCACATTGTACGTGGACCCTTCTTTCTACATGATTGATGATGGTGAAAAACATTTTTTGCATTGTTTAGCAACAGTCCTGTTTGTACAGCTACTTAGCCTATCTTGAAGTCCCCTGTACTCTGATCTTGAAAGAGAGCAGCCAGAGAGTTTCATAGCACAGTTTTTTTAAATCAAGGATCCCAGCAGAGGTACATGTTGGTCTTTGTTGTGTTATCCTTGACTTTTAACAAGTATATAGAATGTGGGTCCTCTAAGACTAACAAAGTCGTTTCAAGGCTTTTTATGTGATGTGTACGTGTTATTGTTTTTTACATTAATTATTTGTTTATGAAACATTCAATTTACAAGATTATCTGATCTGCTCTGTTAATACTTATCACAGATGCTTCATAATTTCCACTGAATTTTGGGAAGTTACCTGGCAATGAACCCCTGCTGGGGGATTTTACCCTGTTCTGTCATTATATTGTGAAAGTATTGGAGTCCAATAGATGCTATATTGGGGATCCCCCACCACCTCATACAGCCTTATCAACTGATGAGTACACAATTTTCATCACCAAGAGAAACATCAACAAATAACTCATACACTCTGCTGCAAAGTTCAGTATTGCTCACAGTGTTGAATTAATACTAATAGCAGATTGTATATATATATATATATATATATATATATATATTATATATAGTTGTAGGTTGTGTCTTGTCGCTCAAACATAAATGCTACTTGGTTTAGTCATCAAAGCACTGCTCTAGACAATAAGCTACATCCTGCCTGCACAGAGGGATATATGCCTTTGTTGCAGATGTTAAACCAGGATTGTGGTATGGTGTTGAGGGATTTAGTGCCAGTGTAGGAAGGTCTATACCAGCATGATAACCTATTATGTGTAAATGGGTCATGTACTAATAGGATGGGAGTAGATGGTAGATGGAGACTGGCACACAGCCTGGATGTTATGTGTGTACTACAGGGCTGTAGTTGAGCCGTGCTGGGTCCATTACAGGCACAGTCACTGCCATCTGTCACTCATGCTGTCTTTGTAATCATCTCGGTACCCCATGCTTCTGAACTGGCTCTTTGTACAACAGCACCGCTTCAAAATACTTTTTCATGGTGATCACGTCTTTTGCCAGATCATCCCCCAATGACTAGGTGTGAGTGTGTGGGGGTGGGGGGGGACAGTGTGAAGTCATGGAGTTGGGAAATTCAGGTGACTCGTTTTTTCAGATTTAGTTTTTTTATCTTATACCATGTGCCCCAGACTTTTCATTATAAACTATAAAAAATGTTGAAAAAAAGAAACTATATTGTCTTTTGCACAGCTTACAACAGTCCCCTTTTATTACAATTTCCTGTTGTTCTGCTTTAAATTTGCATTGAATTACCGGTGTTTATTTCCTTTTTGGAGCAGATACACTTTAAGGAAATTCACATGTGATTAGATTTTCTCTAAAGGGACTCTTTTTAAATGGCCCCACAGTTTGCATGAACGTTCTACAAAAATGTGACTGTATTTGGTTATGGTTTGGCTGTTAACCAGCAAACAGTACAGTTGGTTGACTAGTGTAGCATACATTTTGGTGGGCCTGCTAGCCTATTAAATGTGGTGGCACTGAGGGATGTTTTAGGAATTTATTTTACATGGACAGAGTCAGTAAACAATAACTAAGCCTTTTTTAATCCACACTGCTGCTCACCATCTAGACATAAAGACCAACAATCGTCTTTAAGGATTATCTACTTTGTAGGGCTGTCTTCTGTGTGGTTTGGGCTTTGTGCCGTGTTCAGTTTTCTAATGAGGAAGCATGTTGGTATTCATGTTAGACTAGTATATATGGTTTATAATAGGCACATCACCCTGTTGAATAAGCCTGGTATACATATTAGATATTACAACATCCCATTTCTTATTTTAAATTAGCTTCAGTGCATTTTCCATTGCAGTGATAAACAAATCTATTAAAGCTAACAACTGTAAAAACATTGTTTCACCTGCACACACGGTCAACAGCAAGTTTAGGAAGATAAAACTCAAGCAGACAGATGTGATGTAGAGATGTCAGCAAGTAAATAATCTTTTTTCCTGCAGGTGATTTGACTATTTAAAACATATTGCAATATAATTTAGCTGTTGTTGTTGTAGAAAGGGATGTTTGAGTTTCAATAAACACTTTTACATTATTTACTGTAACTAAGCGCCTGCTCTGCTATATTAAGACCTTTATTTTTAAAGCGCTATATACGTTTCTATTTATTTTCAGTGACATGTACTTGTCAAAGTAGTTAAACAATAATGTTTAATCAAGGAATTTAAGGAAAGTGTTTTAACTAAATATCTGTGAGGGCTTTCTCAAGTCTGAGAAAGTAAATAAATGTTTCTTTATTTCATGAAAGAATACACAGACTCTAAGCTGCAGGTGATGTATTTGTGTATAATAATAAATTAATTAGAAATATTAAATCATAATTAAATAATAAATAGCACAAAACTAAACACAGCATTACAAGCTTTGAAAAAAAAAAACGTACAGTTTGGGCTTTTGAAGAAATGGAGACAAGACAAGTAGTGTGTCAGCTGATACATGAGACTATACCTTTAGACTCCTCAAATAACCGCAGAGGTTAGTGGTACTTTATTTTCAGAACTCTGCATGAACTAAGAGGTCTGTTATATTAACAGGTCAAATTGAGTTTCACCATCTGTGCCCACTGCATGTGTTGTGCTGGTTTGGCCTACTAAATGCACGTTTACTAAAGACAAGTGTGACTCACAGGATATATATAGAATATAGAATATACTGTATGTATGACTTTGAGGTCAATTGTAAAACTGACATTGCTGTAGAATGTCTGACAGTGACAGACGTCAGCTTGTGTTTAAGTTCCGTTTGTCTCTTATGTGGTAATGTGACATGTATCATGCCCATTGAATAAGGCTGGAAATGGTTGTAAATGAGCTATTTCTGTTGCATCTTTGGCTTAAGTTACGTAATAACATTTACTTTCAAACACAGTTTCCAAGCTCGTTGCTGCTAGTAAACACACTTGTAGAGCTGCCTAGTTTCCCTCTTCTTGTGATGACAATAACATGTCTAACCACATGTGCTGTCATGGCCTTGACGCAGTACTCATGACTCTCCCACTCATTAATTTGTGGTGGTCTTTCCTTCATGCTGTCTCACCAGAGTGGTTCATCTCGTTTGTCAAAAATAAACCAGGACTCATCAACAAACCTGCTTTCAAAAGTGGACAATATTGTCATACAGCCTAATATCCTACACAGCAATGGGCTAGTGGTTCTCTAATAAAAGAAGAGATTAGATCAGGTTTGGCTGTTTAAGAGGAGAGAAATGTGCCTGTTGAAAATGAATGAGGCTACTGTTGCGTTAATCGTGGCCCAAACTGGGCAGATTGCTAATAAACAATCTTTTTAAAGCAAGGTTGTCTCAAGGTTAGCTGCCTGATTTTTTTATTTTGTCTTTTGTGTCTTCTCATGTTATCTTGTACAACTACACTATATCATGGTAGTTTCTTCCGATGTTTAATTTAACCAGTACATTTGTTGATTTCTGTCTTCCAGAAGTGCAACAATGGGGAACGGCTGCATTACAGTCACCAAGTACTTTCTATTCCTCTTCAACCTTCTCTTCTTTGTAAGTAAACACGTCACTTCTTTGCGGCCCTGCTGCAACAACTGCACACACACAGCACGCACTTCCACACCTATGTCACATGACATCCATTTTGTAAGAAACCGTTTACCTCAAATAAACAGCTAGGATTGAATCGATTCACGTCACACAGAGAATCATATGATGACATCAGGCTTTCTTCAGGATAAGTCTTAGTCAGATAGTTGATGTAGGGAGGTGTTGCTGTATCTCTGCTGGGAGAGAAAGACCTCCCACTATTCCTCAGTACAACCAGGTAGAGACCAGCACATGGTTTCTGTTTGCTTCCTCCTCTTTCACAACAGAGTCCAGGGGTTGCTAAAACCCCAGACTCCAAAGGAGTGCAGACATTTCCAAAGACTCTGTGGCTATAAACCTGACAAAGGACACATTAGGCTGGGGAAAGCCAGGAAGTGGTGTGCTAATGATGGTTGCCCTGAACTCAAACGTTCCTCTAAATGACTTCTTAACCAGAGCTCTAATTAATGTTGTGGGGTTATGTAGGGGTGGCAGTACAAAGGGGAAGCTGGTGAATCAACAGAGCCTCTCATCTATGCATTTAGCCCACTCTAAAATGTCCCACAAAAACAAAGACCCTATTAATTACATAGAGAATGGGAACTGCATAATCTCGTTAGGACTAACCACAATGTTGTAGTGTATAATGTGATGTTTTATCTTTTTCGCTGGTAATTGCTCTTTGATTTCCACTTAAAATTGCTCAGGTGTGTCAATCTAGTATGACTGCTAGATTTCTATCTGTATGATGATCTGTCTACATCATTTTCTTCTCAAGTAAAGGGACAGATGTGTGGTGGCAGTTTTCCCAAACTTTGTTTCACATTAAAACCATCATCATTTGGTAGAGCGGAGAGCAGATATGTGAAAACAAAAGCCCCTATCCCTCTGTCATTATCTGCATTAACATTTACTCATCCTCTTTACTTCCTCATGTTACTGTGAGCAAAGACGTTTTAGAGTTAGAATCTGATAAATCCCAGATGTGAAACGCAGAGGAAGCAAAAATGAGCCCCCCATTATAGGACGTGCCTTCATAGCTTCGGTGTTTGTCTGTATATGAAATGTACTACCTGATAATTTTCTGTTTCCCCTCGACAGGTTTTTGGAGCACTGATTGCAGGCTTTGGACTATGGGTTCTCTTTGATAACGAGAGCTTCATTGCTGTTCTACGTAAGTGTTTTAAAACTCAGACACCCGCAGTCCTGCTGTTAAATGCTTAAGTAGTACCACAGCAGCAAGCATTCAGCACCTTTGAACTGAGTCAGTCTAGCTGGTCTGAGCCCAGTGGCAGTAGGAATACGTAGTGTTTGTCAGCTCTTAAAACCCTTGGCCTGCTCTGCACAGCTTATGTGGACTGTATCCCATAAGACTCATTCCAAAAGAACCACAAGGGATGTTCACACCAGACCAAGAAATGTGACTCACAGATGAAACTTTATGACTTCCTCAGCTGCTCAGAAAAACTGCCCTGTAGATATGTAGACACCCACTGACACACATCTGTTGAGATCCAGAAGAGTAAGTCAGCCATCTCAGATTATTCTATTTTTGTTGAAAATTGAAACTAAAACAGATTTATTTCCTCACATGTTCCACAGGAAAATATTTAAAACTCGCCTTGCTTAGACGACAGAGGTGTACAAGCAGAATGTCCCATGTGTTATTTAATGTATTTTATAAATGCTGTGTGATGAGAAAGAAACCAAACCCCAGTGGTACAGTGTGATGTAAGAGTTATCACTTATCAGCTTTTACTTAGACAGTAATGTGTCTCACACAGAAAGCATAATAAAACTCAGTTCTAGTGTTGCTCCAAAGAACAGGGAACCGAGGATGGAAACTCTTAGTTGCCATAAATTGTGTTATAAATACTTGCAGTGGATTCATCCCAGATGGAGCATTGCTGAGAGCAAGAGTGAAGCTTTCTCCCTGTATTAGAAAGAAGAATCCCTCAAAATGTTAACTAGCAATTCAACATATTCAAAGGTAAATACAGAATATACGTGCATATATATTACACACACACACACACACACACACATACTTACAGCGCTAGCTCCCTGTAAGTCTCTTTGGATAAAAGCGTCTGCCAAGCAGAGTAAAGTATCAGAACTGGACCAAGGAGCAATGAAAGAGACTGAATGACCAATTGAGCATCTATGGGATGTGCTGGACAAACAAGTCTGATCCATGGAGGGGTCTACTGAAGTCCACGCCTCAGTGGGTCAGGGCTGTTCTGACAACAAAAGGGGACCAACACAACATGCAGGAGTCGATGGAGTGATGCAGGAGTTGATGAAAACTATACTGAAGTGAGTGTTCAAGCGCTCAGACCGACTCCTTCGTTGGTCACTGACCAGAATCACTCTAGGTTAACTTATCTTAACACAATACATCATAGTGTTCTTCGTCCTCCAGAGGCCCAGTTCTATTGTTATAAATCTCCAGCTGTTTCACCAGAGATAGTGGAGACTGCTTCACAGAGGAAATCCCTTCCTGTTAGAGGTTTGACCTTCTCTTCTCCGTGTATTTTTATCCCCCGTATCCAGGGTGGGTCGACCTCAATCTCTCCCTATTTCCCTGGGTTTCTAACTTCACTGGAAAACTCTTTCCACTTTGTAGAGACACAAAAGCCAAAGCTGCAGGCAGCTCTGTTTATTGACTTAGTGTGTTTTCTTCATTTGTACTATTCCCCGACTATAAACAGGATCTTTATGTTTTCAGTTTCCATTCTATATGAACTTTATTAATAGAGGCTTTACAGCTGTCCCAGTGACTGCAGGGACTTTGAAGATGTTTTTGTTCATGTCCCCTACTTTTGCATCTTCCCCTCACCGAGTACTCCTCTATATCAATACAGTGCTGTTAATAATTTACCCTAGTGAAATGATGTCTGGAGTTTATCTTGCTGGCACTTTCCCGAGCACAGCTTGTCTAAACAAAAGTCAGCCTTGGAAAGTAGATCTTTGAGTCAGAGAATGTGCTAAAGCAGCATTTGGAAGTATGGTGCAGATCTATTTAAAAGCTGTCAACAGTCAGTTTGGTTGGCAAATGTTTTTAGATTATTCTTCTTCTATAAATGTAGAGCCTTACTGTATGCCATCATGTCAACAATTACTTTTTTTTCTCCAAGCTGTATTCATGCTAAATGTGTGTCTGTGTCGTGCTTCGGCAGCTTTCTTGAAATCCCCATAAGTCATACATCTTTAAATGGAAAGTTCCATGGAAGTCTTCCACTCTAGGGTCTATTAGATAATATCTAGCAGAGGCCTACACAGCCTGGAAACGGCCCATAATACATGCTGGCTATGAGAATGAAAGTTTTAGTAATAGACAGACGAACACAGGTGCTAGCTTAAAAGCTGTACGAGTGTAGTTCCATAACACTGACAGTCTTGGGAATCAGCCTGAGAGGCCATCATTTTAAAACGATTTAGTGTAGGATAGATACTGGAGCTAGAATCCAAACGTTGCTGCTTAGTGTGGTTTACTGCAAGCCGCTGCATGATGCCAGATTGGCAGCAGTCCAGCCAAACAATTGATTTATTAAATGCCAAAGATATTTGGAATGGAGGCACAGTGGAGAATTGTTCGAGTCAGCACTAGTGGTGTTGTTCTCTTTAACTTCAGCATGTACAGGTAAGAAGGTGTACATTTAATCACCAGGCTGCATTTCACAAATCGATCTCAAATGTAGTTCCCAGAGTTTATAATCCTAGATCATTTGTTTGTGATCTCAGAAGAAAATATGTTAATGGTCTATTGTAGCTAAGTATATCTCTAAATAGCCGTTATGTTTTGAGCAACAAACTTCTACTAAAACACTGGGCTACATCTGGGATGGCATCTAGGATAAGGTATTGGTATTGTTCTCGCTCAGACTTGTGATTGTTACAGTAGCACTGAGACTCATGTGTTACAGAAAATCTCCAAGTACTTCACGTCTATAGGGACGCCATAGACATGTGTTACTTTTGCAAACACTGGGTGTGTGTGTGAATAAGAGGCTAAATAACACGCTTCAGTAATGGGTTGGATATGGAACATGAGGTGTGCTTGTCGGCCTCCTTTTAAAAGTTACCACATAAACATTCTGCATACTTTTAGCTTTTAGTTACACTCAAGCCACCACAACATGAGCTGCTCTGTACATCCAACCATGTGCATGCATGTAATGATCTGTTTGAGGGAGCATTTATGCAAGTAACGTTCCATTGAGTTCATAGAACAGCGTTGGAGGAGTTGCTCTTCACCAAATAGATGGGAGTGAGTTCTCCAACAGCTCTGGCTGGTTTGCTTGGCTCAGAAATCTCTAGGAGCTGGAGCCACTTCACAGAGCTGATATTCCAACTTCATCTGCAGACTGAGCTCTGACTCTGACGGTCACAAAACGCCTCTAGTTTATCTCTTCTCCAACCTTCCAATCTTCAGTTTTTCGTCCTTGCACAGTCTCCTATAGTTCTGTCATTCTTCATACATGAGAGGAAATCATTCCTCTCGCCACACATGGACTTGTCTTGGTCCAACTCTCCCTCTGGTGGCATATTAAAATAATCGCTTCTGGGAGCCAAACACTACAATGTTGAATGTTTTCTGAGAACTGTTTTCGACTTGTTGCAGCCATGTGTTAAAGTAGTGTTGCATGTAAATAAGATATTATTTTGTTTACCAGCACACACTGTTTAAAGTAAAAAAGATAATATATCTGATTCTGTTACTTTATCATGGAAATCCATAGATGTGACTTTTTAACTAAAAACTAAAAAATTGAATATGAACTGTTGCTATAAAACTATTGTAGTAAAAGTAGTATGTGATGCTTGTATAATTTATATTGATGTCTTGCTGTATGTTTTCTACAGAGGAATCATCAGACACGGTGAAAGGAGCTTCCTACATCCTCATTGGAGTGGGTTCCCTGTCAATGGTCGTGGGCTTCTTTGGCTGGATAGGCGCGATCTGTGAAATACGTTGTATGCTGGGTCTGGTGAGGAACTATTTCAAACACAACCTGATTCGGATGTTATTTTTAACTGCCCCCCCTTGTCCTACTGCTACTAATGTGGTTTTAATAAAGAAATGCAATCCTCAAAAAGAACACAGCTCTTTTCTATGGTGTATTTAATGTCATTGCACTAACATTAAGAACACGCCACAGCCATCGTTGACATTGTGTTGATTTAAAACACCTGCTAAGAACACCTGATAGATTCCTGCTGACAGTAAAGCGTGCGTGGATTTACTAAGTGGAGGGAGTGACTGGGATAAAGCCAGTGAGATGTAGGGGCTACATCATCAGTGTTAAACCTGTGGGGTTAACTGAAGAATTGCTGTGACCTACTTCCTCAGTGACAGTGACCAGCTGGCAACAGGCCATCACCATGAAACGTACTAACAACATAGAACACATAAGTCTGTGGAAGGATCTTTATTGACTACGAAAATCTAGAGGTTGTGTTCTCAAAACACAGTTTAATTTGAATAAAGTGTCTGCTTAGGAGATTTCTTCTTATTGTTTTGTAATAATAATAATAATATGATGATATTTGAACGTACAATGAAATATTTTACACTATTTAATGCGTGGGAGCAAAGGCAGTGCCTAAACAGTTGTTTGTTTATCTCTCATAAATAATTACAGCCTAATATTATAATTTTCGCTCTATATCTTTACATGCTCAGTATGTCGCTGCGTTCACCAGTCAGTATCTAACTGTGTGACTCTGCTGTGTAATCTTGAGCAGGTAGTGGACGGTGGTTTATTGCATTTCTGCTGCTGTGAAACGTAAGAGTGAACTACAGCTGTTTAACCCACAACTTTGCTGAACTTGGATAATTTATTGTAAATGCATTACTAAGGATGATCCCTTTAACAGTGTTGGATATTCAACGCTCATTTAATCTTTAATGTACCTACCATTTTCAGTGTTATAAATACTTAGATTTCTTTTTATCCCCCCTAGTACTTCACCTGCCTCCTGTTGATCCTCATCGCGCAGGTCACAGCAGGAGTTCTCATTTACTTCCAAAGAGACCGGGTAAGATACAAGCTTCAGTGTACTTCCTTTTCCTCCTCCTCTTTTTATTCTTTCTTCTCTCCAACTTTGACCTTCTGCAATCTTTATCTCCCTCCTACTCCTTCTTCCACTGGTACAGCTGCAGTGTAATGGGTATTAGTTCCGCCCCTCGTTGCAGCTAACAATTGCTGCATTTAAAGGCGCTAGCTGAACCTGATTGTGAGCCCCAGTTCCCATCCGGTGATCAAACATTATTTTGTGATGCAGCAAATGGAAAGCGACAGGATGTTGGTTTGTGACTGATGTGACAGTGAGGTAAAGCAGGTGGACTGAATAAGATGCATGACAGCTGTAGAGGAACTAGAAGGTAGATTATTATCGTTCTCTTTTTGGGTTTTTCTTGTTTCAAGAGTAGGAGAGAAGGCAAACAATTGAAGGCTGAATGAGCATTGCTAAAGCAGCTTTTGTATGCTGACATAATAAATTGGTATGTGTAACGCTGCCTTATCTATGTTGGTGACTGTCACATCAGGGAGTGAAGTTACTTTCTGTGTCAGTCATATGACACAGTGCCCCCTACAGGAGTGAGCGATTACGCATCAGAGTTGAGCAAAGATGTTAAAGCCTCATAGCTGAGGAAATAAACCGACTGAAACACTATGTAAAGTATAATCAATAGTTGACACCTGTCTGTTCGTACTATACAAAAATGCCTACATATTTTAGTGTTAGTAACATAAATGGTACATGTAACACCAAACCACAATATTTGAAAATACAACTGAATATCACATACTGTTATTAGGTTTGTGGAACAATATTAGTAGCTGAACCAATTTTTAAAATATACAATAAAAACATTTTCTCAACAGTCTTTTTAGTCAAACTGGTTCTTATAATGTATCTTTAATAATAGAACCAGCCTTGTGTGTTTGATTCCTGTTTGTGTGAAGGGAGTGTTATGTTTGAACATACCAGCCTCTCACATTAATTTAATACTCTGACATTCCTTCTTAGGCCATAAATCCATATTTTCTTGATATATTTCATCCCTGGAGGACTCAACGTAGGTGGAGGCTTTTCAGCTGTTAGCTTTCCAGCATGTTTGTATGTGTGTCTGTACCCTTAGGCACACTCCCTGTGTTTAAGGCTCACCACATGGCAGGGTGGTGCCCTTTCTCAGAATCTCGCTGATCTCCAGCAGAGCTCTGAAGCTACATCGCTGCCACCAATCTGTGGTGTTACACACATAAACATAGTGTAACTGCTGGCCTGCTTGTGCAATGTTTAAACTCTGCACAAAGATTCACAGGGCAGTGCCACCTGAGATGTTGCTTGATGTAAATTCAAACATACACATTTATACCTACCAACTGTATAGTACACTGCAGTGAATCATTTAAAAGTAGCCAGTATTTGTGTGTAGCATAAACCCGTCAGTGTTAAATTGATGTATTCTCATGTACTTTCTAGTTGAAACATGAGATGGCCAACATCATGCGTGGTATGATAATCAACTACACTGGCAACAGGACCACAGAGCATACCTGGGACTACATTCAGAGAAAGGTGAGTTGATTTCTATTTATTTTTCTAACATCCAAAACACAAACGAAAAGCCAATGTGAATATCAACTTTAATATTCATGTTCTAGTTTAAACATTGCTGGCAAATTTAAAACTATGGGATTGAATGTGTGAAATACCAATATAACAGTTTGCACAGCTTGTATCATTAATATCCTGTTAGTTTAAAAAAAGAGCCCATAACAAAGCTGTTGTCCTAAAATTCTAAGACATTTAAAGTAGCACTTAACAGTAGAGAGATTATCCTTTTTAACTTAGCTGTAAAAAAGTGCTGATATATCTTAACTAGGAATTATAACTGACGCCAAAGTAAGTCAGCGGTTTCTCTGATCTCTCACTTATGACACAAAGACATTAGACAGAACCATGCTGACCTGTCACGTAACCAGAGAAGACTGTTTCTACGGATTCCCTGTGATATCAAGACGTGCAAACAAGTTTCATATGACTAGGTTTTGAAATCAGTCTTTGAGTTTCCTGCCACTACTATGATGCAGTGAAGCAGATTGAAGTGTTGATATGTTCGAGCGTTGCTGTGCAGCGACTTTAACATTGGTTAGTCATCCCACAGACCTCGCACCATGTAAGATTTATTTTGAATATATATTTTTTATTAATTAATTCGTGATTATCCTGTCTCACTGCTAATGGATTCAAACTACTGTTGCTTAGAGGTGCACAAAGGTTCATAGGATCTACAACTGAAGCTATTTGACCACTTTGAGAGCGAAGTGAGGGAAATATTGTATGTGTTTTCTCCTCAGGTGAACTGTCCCATTAAACTAATGGGTCTATAGCAAATAATATTGGGTCTGAAAGAAGCTGAAGGCAGTGCCTCTTGTTTGCTCGCTCTCTCTCTCTCCCTACCTCTTGTTCCTGCTCTTGCTCTATTTCCTGCCAAACCTCTTTCCCCCGATCTCCCGGAAGACGGCAGCCAACAAGAGATTGTTCTCAAGCACCACAGTACCAATGCTCATTCTCTGAGACAAAGAATTGTTCATTCCACTCTCTGTTTTTGTTTCTCTATATCTCCCGATCTTTCATATCATCAGATCCAGTGCTGTGGGTTGACTGGTCCAGGAAACTGGACTGAAAACCTTTTGATCAGGAACAGTTCCCAAAACCTCTACCCATGTTCCTGTCGTAATGGGTCCCTGCCTGGCACCGACATGAAGGACGTGGGTCTATGTGAGCACCTGTCCCAAGATGTTCCCGTCTATGAAACGGTACATATTCTGCATTCCTATTTCTTCTTTCTTTGTTGGCGTGAAACATGTGATGTGTGTCCAGTCCACAGGAACCAACTGTGAACATGCTCGTTATCTTTGTGTCTGGACTGTGCCTGTGGCTGATGTTGGTGTTTTCTTGGTGGACGGCGTGTATGCATGTGTCTGATATCTTCGCTCGTTACATAAGTCAGTTTGACCCGCGTTGTGTAACAGCTCAGTTTGGCTTTGTGTTTACTCTTAATCAGCACAGTGAATTCCACCAGTTAAGGCGTGTTTTGAAACCTTTACTCTCCATCTCGCCACCGTTTCCCTCGGCTCAGCTTAGCTGTGTTATTCTTCCCCTCACCGACCCAGTCCAAAGCCAATAGTTGTGTTTTGAAAAGGCTCTTGTTCATGTCCGGATGGGATCACGTAGTCATTCTTCTTTCGTCCGTACTTCAGCTTGCAGTTCCACTTTTTCATTGTGTTTCTTACCCACGGTCTTTCTTTATTCTCTTCTTCAGGGTTGTATAAGCAGTGTGGAGAAATGGCTCATGGACAACTGTGGACTTATTTTGGGAATCTGTGCCTGTGTGGCAGTAGTGGAGGTACAGAATCCACCGCTCTCCCCACAAAACACTTTCATGACATTAGGCTCAGGAAATAGAATTTATTGACATCAAGTATTTGTTGCAGTAGAAATAATTATGTGATACAGTAGAGGTGTATTGGCTAAAATGTGTTCTTTACATATTTGGACCTCACATAAATAGAAATGTTAATGCTCCATAGCTCACTTTAAAATCTGCTAACTGACTTGACAACTCCATTTCCACCAGCTCCTCGGAATGATTCTCTCCATGTGTCTCTGCAAGAGTGTTGTTCAGGAGGATTATACCAAAGTACCGAAGTACTGAGCTGAAGACGGAGCAAGCTTCACCCCTACACACAGATGGATGAACTCTTTCCCTCTCACATTTTTATGTCCACACACCCACACCTATAAGATGACAGCTGTCTTCATCATTTCAGCTTCTTATGCCTTGACAGCTGTGCATATTTCCCATCCTCCATTTGTCTCACACACACACACGCACACACACACACACACACACACCTCTGAGTCACGCTTGACTCGTTTGGACATGAGTTCACAACCTTTGTTGTCTTATCATTTGTGTTTTTAAATAGACGTAACATTTTTATTGGAAGCCTGAGAATTTGAGTTTGATCATCTACAAATGTTCAGGTGTGTTTAATATTTTTCTTGGCTTACCTCATGACATGAAGCGCTTAACATGTTAGTAGTGCATGCACTTTAGTGACATTAAGTCAACAGAGAAGCAGGGCGTCTTCTGACTCTGGGGGCAGCGAGATGCCCATGGTAGATGCTCACAAAGATCAATGCCTCTCTGTGATCCTTCAGCTGGTATTTTTAGTGGAGAGGGTGGAGAACGTGTCCAAAGTACGGCTGCTGTGGTCGAGGTTTTAGCTTGTATCATGAGCTTCTTGCACGGAGTTACCCTGATATTAACCTCTGTTTATACCCACCACCTCCTCCTCCTCCTACCTCCCACTATTCATCATCTGTTAGTGACTCTAAATCACATCTGTCTTCTTCTTGGGTGTGTCTTCACTGGTAACCAGTAGCATTCCCAAAATGACTAGTTTAGCATGTGTGTGTGTACCATGTGTTAAGTGTTTTATTTTTCTTAGTTCTTTTTTTTATTCATGTGTCATCTGTTTTTTCTACAGCTGTATATATGACCTTAGTAATACATTACAGCACTGAAGTGCTTGTTCAGCCCTCTTATATGGGAACTCTGTCCCCCCCGGCTCTTGTTTTAAGAGCCCTATTGTTTTTTATTTCCTTTCTGTTTATGATGTACAGAATGTGGCTGCCGCAGCAGCTTGTCAGCACTATTTTGGTCTGGATCAGAGGAATTGGATCCCTTTAGAATGAATCCGTCATCGTTCTCGAAGCTATATTTTAATTTCATAGCACAAACTGAGTGCACAGACATGATGACTATCTACCCCAGACATCCGTCTTTTAAGCTCCTCCTGCTTTCATTTTTTAAAAATATGATGTTTACATATCTTACTGCCACAATGTAAACATCTGCCGAGTGTTTTCCCTTATCTGGAGGATTTTCTAGACCAGCAGATGGTGAGAAGCTTACAGTCATTACATGTTTTCAGTAGGTACTGTGACCAAAAAACGTTCGTCAACCCATACTATCTGTGAGTTCTCTTACGCTCATGTAATCTCAGTCCTTCCACCTCATTTCAAACGATTTTTGTTTTTGTTATGCCATCATTTCACTTTTATGTTAACAGTTCATCATGATTCAATGGGAGAACAGTTGTGTTTTGCTAAAAAACCTCCATGTAATGATCTGCCAAATTGAAATATTAATTTAAACTTAATGAGAGATGAGGGTTTTTGTTTTTCTAAATATTTTTTTTATACATTTATAAAAAAAAATGAAAGACTTTGTAAGGTAAAAACTATAGTTGTGGACAATGAAGCCATGTTGAGAAACAAAATTAGAATTTTCATTTATGCACAACTATTAATAAACTTAAATTCACTAGAATTGTTGTACAGGTATTTTTTTGTAATTTCAGTGTAATCTGTTAAACCTAAACCAGTGGTTTGCCAGTGATCATTTTCTCCTTTTGACGTGTATCTGTGTAGTCAGATGTCTGGTTTTCTACCTAGAGCAACCAGATGATGGCAGTACATGCTCACCTCTCTTACTGACTGAGACTGAACAAGATGAGCAAAATTAGTCAATTGCATCATATAAAGTATAAAATAAGAGATTATTCATCAATGGATTAATTCAAACCTATTTAAGATTTTTTGTTTAATTGTGGGCTTCATGCTAATTTTGTAGACATCAGCGATGTCACTACTTTCCCAGTTCTTCTCTTTTTTTTCTGCTAATTCTTTCTTTTTTGATTATTTCCCAATTAATGCTTTGTATATTTCTTTCTTCATTTAGTCTGACTACCCTGTGGCTCAGTCGAACAAAGAGCTTTATATCCATTTATTTTTCTACAATAACATGGATTCTGCCTTTGCAATAAACACAAAGAGCTCCCCTTGGAAGGTTTCAGTGCAATGGCTCTTATCAAGGAAAGGGAGGCTCATGATGTCATGCCATGCCAGAAGCTAATACCTCATCAGTGACTTCTTGAGCAGTGTTTTTACGCAGTATAAAACAGTCAAGGACTTTAGTGCGCTAATCTACTATTGTCTAGACACTTAACCTTGGTATATTGGGTACAGATTTGTGTTTTCTCAGATTTTTTGTAAGTAAGTGAACAAAGCCAGAGTTTTTCAAACGGCAAACAGCCTCTCCTTTAAATCAGGCTACTGAACAACAAAGGATGGAGGCTGCATAAGGGTAGGAAAGATTTGACTATCCCCACACTGGATGAAAACTCCAAAAACTGGACAAAACAAGTCGGCATTTTGTCTTTACTGGGTCATTATAAGGCAAACGGCCACCACGACTAAATGAAAAAGTCTTATTACTACGTATTTGTTGGCATTGCTCAGTGATCAAAGCTACAATATTCAGTGGAGTGAGTTAGTAGCACGTGCTGACGACCAGCCTGGGTCCTTTGTTGTGTGTCATGCACCTTGTTTGTCCCGTCTTCCTCTTTTCATTCTATAAACCCCATTTCCAGAAATGGCTGGTCATCTTCAATAAAAACCTCAAATTTGTTGCGCTGCACATTCTTTCCTTTTAATTACACTTAGTTTGAGAACGGAAGACACTAATTGCAGCCATTTTGAAAGTGGAATATTTGCCTGTTCTTAGCGGACTATATCTCCTCTTCATGATGCCACACCTTGTTCATGTTCAGCAGGAACACAGATCCTTCCTGTAGCTGGCATGAATGGATTTTTCTTTCACACTCTTTTGCACTTTGTTTTGGTCCATCTCATTTGGCCCAGAGAACCAGACAGCGTTTCAACACAGTTGATGAATGCCTTTCTGGATGCAGCAGCCGACTGTGACAATGGTTTTCCAGAGTAGACTGAAGCATTGGTGCCCAGTCTCTCTTCAGTCTTAATGCCCGTTTTATGAGGTGCTGCAGGTACCAAATTCTATACGTTCTTATATTTCCTAAACACTGAAACTCTTTCTTTGTTAAGTATAAAGACATTTCTGGAAATTAAATTTGTAAATAGGACAAATCAGTATTATTTTTACTGCTTCACTATCTCACCACTGGAGAATAAAGAGTGGAGCAGAAATGTGTCGGTTGTCACTGATTTGTTTCATTAAGCAAACATTTTGTTCACCAGTTCCAGCTTCTAGACGTTTAGAATTTGCTGTGGTTTTGTTTTGGCTTTATTCCTATTAGATATGTCGTTGATATTATAAATCTGAGTCTTGGTTGAGCAAAACAAGACATTCATTTAATCCTAATTCTAAGTAAATATACTGTAGTAGTTTCTGGAGTGTGTGTGCTGATTGTTTTTATGAAGGGTATGGAAAATGTGGGTCTAGGTCATGAAAGACGTGTCAGTGCTGGACTGAAGCGTCCTCTCCTTCTTCCCCTTGTCTGTCAGTCAGTGAGGGTACAGCAGAGGAAGCGGGACAGATGATGACCCCACTGAGACTGAAGGAATCTGATGAATAATGAAGATGTCAGTAGGGAAAGATTTATTTATTTCTTTGTGTAACAGCCAAGTACAACTTGAATCAATGATATCATATCATGCGTCTCTGCGATCTGTCTCCTGTTTTTAGTTTCATCTCCGCTCTATGATCCACGTTACAGATGATGATGGTGATGATGTCTGTTTAGCTGCCCGCTGCCCACTGAGCTTCCTGTCTGCATCCTGTTTACGCTGGACACGTTGAGGGGGTACCCCACATTCCTCACACTCTCTCCACACTCCATCCCACCTCCACCTGCAGATTGACCTGCGTCCACGGTCTCTTCCGGCTGCACAGACCCTCCCCGGTCTTTCCTGTTTTTAATCTCTCTGAGGGATCATACATAAACAGCGTGCGCTCAGTGTGTCACGCGTCTCGTTCTGATAGATATGTCTAATAACATAACTAGCTGAGTCTGTCCTCTGTCTGGTGCAGATTAATCGTAAGCCTGAGGATCTCTAATCAGAAATGAGCAGTATGAGTCATAGTGTCCCCGTATGAGACGGAAAGAGGACCAGTCTAGTTCCATTAGCTGTTTAAATTGTTTCTATGATAGGCTGAGAGGTAGCAAGTGGCTGCAGGTCAGTGGGTGTCCTCCGCCTCATTTCCTGCCCAGCGGCTTGTAGCATCCAGCTCCAGAGAAAAATGATATACTGACCCACTCTTCGCACCACCTGCCTTTCTCTCGTTCCCTCTGTACCACTCACGCTCTCCTCTTGTGGGATAATCCAGTTTGATAAGGGCAAGCTCTCCTCTCCATGTGGTCTCTTTGACCGACTGAGAGTAAAGACCCCTGAAATCACTGTGGCACCGCTCTACTGCTTTGCCAAACACCAGCGAACATCAGCAACATGAGCCTGTGAAAACACACTGTTTGTACTTGAGCACAGTGGTTGGAGGAGAGAGAGACCACAACTCAATTATTTATAACCATTACAGAAACACCAAAGCTATGACATCCTGTTTCCAGTTTTGGAAAGTAAAAACGTACTCCGGGTTAATGGTCATTTCTGAAACAACGGACGACATGCTCTCTGCTGAACAGGTGACGTAGTTGGAGATTTGTCCTCCTGATCAGAGTGTTCACAGTATTTCGTGACGTTTAACACCAGCTGTAACTTCCCCGCCTCTTGCCCTCATTTTTACGTCCTGTCTGTTTCTGGAACTCATGCCCATCATCTGGTTTCTACCTGCCTTCTGTCGACCTCTGCCTCTGACATTGTTCTTTACCATTTCCGCCTGCCTGCTTTGCCTCTGTTTTCCTGTCAGTAGCACACGGTGGTTATAAGCTATGCTCAAATGTATGCTCTTTGATTTAAGGAGAGGTGATTTGGTGTGCTGCCACTGATCAGACACTTCTGCTTGAAACCAAATATTATGACTGACGCCTCTCTTGATATGTATTATGTTTAAATATCCCTGAAGAATTTAAAAGTTTTCATGTATAAAGAAAACTCAAGCTCCAAGTTAGAAATCTAATGATCAAAACCCCAACTCTTACCTGAGCGTGATGTTCCTCTGGCAACATAAACAACAACCACAGATATGCATAAGACAATGCTACATGCTGCTCTCTGGCTCTGCTGCTGCCTAACAGTGGAGCTCTAGACACTTAAAATCAGCAAGGATATTTCACAGATGATATGTTACATTACAATAGAAAAAAAGTCATTAAAACAGAACTTTTTTGCATTTGAAATGATCTGAACATTTTTTTCACCACTGCCTATTTCTACAGAGATCAGACTGCTGTGCCAGCTGTGGTTAACATCTTTAGATTATACACCTGTGCCTGAGGTGCTAATTATCTCTTATTGTGCTCATAAATACCTTATAATCACACTGTAATCTTTTGTCCCAAATTGCAGCTATAGTGTTTTACCCCACAAGCTGTATTTTGCTATGTCTGCATCCAGCGTGTGTGTGTGTGTGTGTGTGTGTGTGTGTGTGTGTGTGTGTGTGTGTGTGTGTGTGTGTGTGTGTGTGTGTG
>JAUMHF010000023.1:13815314-13830652 GCA_032359275.1 Microctenopoma steveboyesi | reverse complement strand
TCAGTTCTGAAGGCAAAAGAGGGTCCAACCCGGTACTAGCAAGGTGTGCCTAATAAAGTGGCTGGTGAGTGTATATATATATAAATGTGTGATATGATTATGAGGAGGTGTTTGAGCAGCAGTAATTTAATTGAGGATCAGGATTTAAATTAGGAATTTAATTGACTCCTAACATCAGAGCTAGTATTGTGCAAAGGATAATAGTCTCTGAACTGTGTTTTGATTTCAGGAGTGACATCCTCTGTCATAATAGTCTACATCTGGGAGAACACACACAAAATTCATGTTTTCAAAGTGAAGGTGAAAGGCAGGATGCTGGAAGCCTTTCTCGCGCACCTCGCCAAGAAGATGTCACTTGTAGAGAGTAGTGAGGATCTTTCCAGTTAGGATATCAATGTACGTCATCGCAAAAAGTAAATTAAAGGCTAATCCTTTCAGACTTTCTGGATCTGCTGTTTTTGTTTAGACACTTGATTATCAACCACGGCTCACTTGTGCTCTTCTTTTTACTTCATCTTGAACTCTTGAATATGTAGCCGCTCAGTGTGGTCTCAGTGTGGTCTCAGTATGTCCCTTCACTCCTGAACCTGACATGTGGGGGGCATCTTTTGACCAGAAGTCGTACAAGAAAACAAGCAGTAATTTGTAAATGTGCAGATTGTCACATCCCCTGCAGAAATCATTAACGAAGCCCCGCCAGCGCTGTACGTTTGTATTGTTGGCACTAATTAACAACGTAGTTTCCTTAAGCGTAAACTGTTAATTAAAAAACAACAAAGCTGAGCGGGAAGCTTTCAACACAGGACGAGTGGCCGTTCAGTGAATGCGGTAGAACTAGACGTCTTGTGAAGTTCAATTGATCAAAACATATGGAGGGGGCTTGTATTCCTTTAATCCACCTTTCACTTTAAAGTTTAATGTACGTGTCAGTTTTTGAGTGGTATCACAGAGTCAGAGCAAATTGAACATTCATCCCAAGGGTATATAAATATCACATCAAAGAATCGGATCCTATTTATTAAGAATATGTACACTGCGAACTGGCAAAGACATCAGTTCTCCCCTGATGGACATGTTCTCATGGATTTATGATTTATAGATGAAGTTTTATATAAAACCCGTCACTCAGGTGTTACCTCTGAAACCTCCTGCTGTGTTCTGACAGCATGAGCGAACCTGCTGCTTTTCCTTTTCTATTTGCTTTTATTCCCTTGTTGCTCTCCCTTTTTCATTAAGTCCTCCGTCTCATGTGCGTCTGTGACATGTTTGCCACTGGCCCTTTGATGCTACGACAGATGGCTCTTGAAATAGGTCTTTGATATGACGATATTTTATAGCCGACACAGTGAGCTCATTGGTCGAGCTTTGACTCATCGTTGCCGATGGTGCTTCAAGGTTAAATGTTCAATGGGGCTCATCGCCTTCACCTTGTCTTATCCTTGTCTGGGAATAACGACGCCTTCTCAGGACAGACCATTCCAATCAGTCACCCGGATTATCTTTGAACACTTATCACATCGTCAAATAATGAGACCCAGATTTATCAGTAAATGAATGTGCCACATCACTCAGACGTAATGGGGCCCGTCTTTGCCCTGGTGGACAAATAAATGTCTATTGCTTGCCCATCTTTCCGCTTTCTTTGACAGGCTTGTTTGTGTAATGACCTTCCCAGCGAATGTGACCAAGCTGTAATTACTGTTTTCATTTCAGCAAAACATTATTGCTTATTTATTATACATAATTCTTTTCAGTTTATTATTTATTGGTCGTAAACAATTTACATTTGGCCGTGCAGTGGCACGGAGGTGCTGTGAAAGGAAACAGCAAAGAAGAATGCAGTAGCTCAAATTCATTTTTTGAAAACAGTGTGTCAGAACTGTTTTTAATTTGAATTCACCTTTTGACCATGTGGAGTAAGCAAACATGTAAACACAGCAAGCTCTTCATAATTATTGTCAGATAGAATGTGACAAACAACCAAAATAAGAGCCACCACGATATCCCCTTTTCTCCATGTGGTTTTCTTTACTTAATGAGAGCAGCGTGGCTGCAGCTCTTGTACATGTCAAGAAGCCCTGCTGTCATTGGAAGAGCACCTGATTCGTGCTTTGTGATCCCAGATGAAATTATGCATGCAGGTTCTGGCACTTTCAGTGTGTCTGAGCCTTTTTTTTTCGCATGCAGTTGTGTTTACATCCATATCTGATGACATCTGGAATATGATGAGGAAAATATCCTTTGTTTGTCTGCTCAGAACAGGTGTTTCAAAGGAGCGGGCTGGTTCATCTTATTGGTCACACTGCGCACACACAAGTGCGCACACACTGTCACACACAATCCCTGATGGTTTCTCTCAGGCCTGGTCAATCTCACATGGAGCAGACAGTAATGAGGAAAAGGATAACTGTGTTCCATCAACAGCTGAGTCCTGCAGCTCCTGTCAGCGTTAAATCCACATATGTATCCTCTGGCCATGCAGTTGCTAAGGAAGTGTTGGTATCCAAGCAGGAGTTGGCAGGGAAACATCCCCAAAGTTGATTCAAGAGACTGGATGCCGCTGAAGTTGATTTCAAGCTCAATACATATTTCATTTATGTGTAGCAGTTCTCTAAAGGGAAGCAACAAAATGACCGGGGCATCTGTAAAAACGCCATAGTGTCAAAGGTAGAAGGTCCAAAATAAACTCTGCATGGGAAAGTCATTATCAACTCCAGTGCTAAAAAAGGGCTGTTGCAAATGTTATGGAGAAAAAACTAGTGACCACCACGACAGAGATGCAGTCAAAAGCTCGTAGAAGCATAGATCCACGCCTCCGCAGACCTGCCACAGAGGTACACAGTCAAACATCATAAAGCAATATTTACTTTTAATACACCAACATTACATTAAACCAAAGATTTCTGTTTTCAGAGAGATGTGTTTACAAGCAGCAAATGAGTTGCCTCAGCGTGCAACAAGATACATCTCAAGAAGATAATCTATGTTACATTAAGTCATGGTTCTTTCCTCTGATAATAATGACGCCAGAGCTGGTTTTCACTTCAGTCCCTTCTGTTACCAATCTCAGGTCTAAGCTGAGAAACGTGATGGGAGTGGCCACATGTTTCCTTATAGACAACTAAAAGTGGATTCAATGTTTGTTATCGCTTATAGTAACATATAAATCAGCCTCCAAAGTGGTATATTTGATACAAACTGCAGGTGTTTAACTCATTCTGTCCTCACATGAGAGTATTTCTGTAGATTTTATTATTATAGTTTTAATGTTTGCATCAAAAGTGCTCAGTCTGAATATGTATGTTCTATTTCTATTCAACTTTTTAAATATTTCAGATTATTTTTACAGTGTGCTGGGCCACAATGCCTCACTCCATAAATCATCATTTATTTTGTATCCTACATTTCCACCTTCCAAGTCTCCTAGACCAGAAAATGTGTGTGAGCTAGACCAGTAACCACAGAGCTACATGCTTGTGCTGCACATTCAACCACAGACCTCTGACAGAAAGCGTCTCCGTTGTAGACTTGTTTAAATGAAGTTAGACGTTGGCATGCTGTCAAAACACAAACATACTGTAACTCACTCAGTTCTTTACGGTGTGAAAGAACTGAGTGAGTAATGTGAACCTGCATATTCTATTGGAGATTAACAAATAAAAAATCAGTGTGACAAACAAATGGATGGTTCCCTCCTAGTTAAGCAGACTTCTGGAGGAGGAGGGGATACAGCGGCAGGTCCCTTGGCCTATTTTTCTCTATTCAGCCCCCTGGGAGGTACAATATGTGGAGGGAGTTCAGCCACGCTTGGTCTATCACTGCAAGACAGCAAAGTAATGGCTGCCCACTAGAAGGGAGGGGGGATGGCTTTGAGGGTCAGCACACTTACTGTACATAAAGAGGGAGCAAGGGAAGAAATGGTGCAGTCGTTTCCATCTTTACACTCTCCGTTTACTCTCAGCCTGCAGCTACAGAGCCTCGTGTGTGTTATTTTTTATTCGGGTTGGTTAAGCTCCGAGCCAGCAGATGTTTCTGTTGTGTAAATTCCTGAAAGTAGAGGTGTATAAAATATCTGGGCAGATTGACATACATCTTTACACTCCTTCACTCTCCCTCCTACTCTTTCTCCCTCACTCTCCTTTGTAACCTCGGGCTCCTGTCACTGTGTGACTGTGCTGCAGCAGATAGACATCCGTAATTACCAAGGTGGAGGAGAGCTTCACAATCAATTGCCTACAGGTGTTTTCATTGCAGGAATGCACACAAAAAAACAGTGGCGATGCTAAAGTGGATCACCTCAATAAAGGAAACGTTAAAGATGTTTCTAAAAGCTTTCTAATTCCAGATTTAGTGTGTTAATGCTCTGATTTTCTTCTTTACGCCTCTTCCTACAGACTTGTTCAATTACTCCTCAGCGTCAGGGGCTTGTTGCTAGGTTACAGCCAGGCAACAAACAGCATCATCGCCACAGTTGTTAAAATGAATATGTTTCCAAATAAAGATGATCCATTACCTTCCAGTTTAGGAGTAAAATGTGTTTTTCTGTAATCACCTTGCTCCATCGTGTTGGCTATGTGGTGGGTGGAGATGCATCATTGCACAGATACTGTTATGTGAAAGGTTAGGTTTATGCCATCGTGGGTTCTCTAGATCAGGAAGAACCTGTTTCCAAATTCAAGACACATAAATGTTGGGGTTAAATTCTGAAAGCTAATTTATGACCCAGACATTAAAATGGAAAATCAAAAACAGCAACCCTGGTCTGCAGCAGTAAAAAAATGTTGGTAAGTGTGTGTGTGGTTCCCCTACAGGGCATCCAGGAGATATGTCTTACCCGTCTCCACCACGTCTCACATTTTGATCCTGGCCGTGTGATGCATGGCACGTTTCCCCTGGGCACTGGCTGATGCCCCCTGACAGATTGAGGCTGCGAGATTGTGTTAAACGGTATGCAAGTGCATCACGTTGTTTACGAATATTCCTGTATGTGTTTGAGATGTTACATTTATTATATTTATGGGAGGCAAACTGCACAGTTGGAAACAAAACCACGGCCGATCTGTCTCTTGTTATAACAGAATAAAAATAAAAGATACATTAGTCATAGCAGGAATCAGCAGTGTTTTGTTATTGATATCACAGATTTCTGCTCTATTTCGTTTTTCTAAAGTTGCCAAATTACTTTTTAATTGCCTTTTCTTAATCCTCACGGCCACGTCTGACGCCCACAATAAATTAGCATTTAAATGGATAGTTTAACATAAAATTTTAAACCAACTATTAGGTAGGTAAGGAGGGAGTAGCATGCTGGAAGCATTTCCTGGCAAACAGTGACAGGATGTAATGACTTCCTGGAGTCTTGTCATCTTGTTCTGCCATCAACTAGCAAGGAAGTCACCATGGCTCATCTCCAAGAACTCGTTCAAGCACATGACTCCCCCTAAAACAACAATTATTCATGTTTGTCTATCTTAAGATGAAAGAATCAACATTAACATGAGCTAACAGGTTTTTCCCAGATAGCAGGGCTCAAACAAGTTGTAGGTTGATTTATTAAATGTTGGACTTTTTTGATTAACTATTAATATTTTAAATGGAAATGTCAAACAGTGACTAGTTCCAGCTCCTTCAGAGTGAAGATTAACTGCTCTTACAATTTGGATTTTTTATGGTACGTTTGACTGTTGCTCAGAGAAAGTCAGTGCTCAGAAAAACTGGGACAATATATTTTATTTATTTTATGTTTTGCATTTAAGACGCTACATGATTACCCGAGAAAATTCTTTGTAGATTAATTGATTTCTAATTAAAAATAGCCTAGTTTGTAGCAGTGTACATGGTAGATATGGGAATGATGAGGAATCTAAAGCATCATTAAAAAACAGAAAATGATCCGTTGCAAAAGCAAAATTAGCTTTATTGTATTTTTCAACGTGAACAATATAACCTATGTTGGCGAGGATTTGTTTTTATACGACGACCACAGAACAGTGAAATTACACTCTGTGTTTACAGGAACTAAATATTTACACATTGAAAAAAAAATCTACAGCATCACATTACTACAGAATGAATGATTGAATTACTCCTATACTGTTGTCAGGGAAATTCCTTGGGGCTTCATCCCCTTTGTGCATATGTGCGTACTACAATAAGTCCCACTTTGTGTGCGCTCGTGAAGCATAGCCATGGCCTGTTTAATGAGATAGCATGTGGTATGATGCTATGTGTGTGAAACTGAAGCGTGAGCTGTGTAAATTGAATTAACTGCTTTTGTGTGTGATAAGAATGTGCATATGTGAGGAATAGCCTGCGAGCTAGCATAGTCTGCATATCAGTGGTTGTGTATTAAGTGATTAACATAGACACAAGAGTATATTCTATAGTCTGCAGCTAAAGTGTACAGCACATCACACCAGAAAAAATGTGGTTCAAAATATTTTTATACATCTAATGAACATGGCAATTCAAATTTGCCACGCTGTAACATCTTCATGGCTTAGCAGGAAGCAGTCTCGGAAATAAATAGTTTCCTGTGCTCGTTCTTTGTAACAGCAAAACCTTCCATCACCTCATCTGAGTCACCTCGACTGTCTTTATTTAGAGGTTGGAAGGAAGCAGGCATCCCGGGGCTTCTTTGGAGTCTGTCTCAGCTTTTGCAAAAAGCTTTTCTTGAATATGTCACTTTGAAGAGTTTCCTTAAAAGATTCCTGTAAAGTGTCATGGGTTGTCAATAAAAGCTCCAAACCTGAGACTGTGAGCTGTCAACATCCCAAGGACCACAGATTACCACATTTGCTCATTAGCCGCTGCTTAGCTAAGAAAAACAACTGATCAGTGAGCGTGAACTGAGTCGAGGTCTGAAGAGAGAACTTCTCTCCAGCACTACTGACCCGTGTGAACACTCAAAGACGTGGGTGGAGGCTGTGTAGTCAGCGATCCACCTCAGCCTTTCTTTACTCTCCGGGCCCTCTGAAAATATCCAAGGTGCCAAAAAGAAAATACCTCACAGCTGTTGTCTTGGCAGCCAAGCCATTCCTGTGATAGTTTTCTTATGCAGACAGAGGCCCTGCGTCTTCAGCAAGTGTCTGAATCCAGCCTTTAAGAGCTAATCGCTCTCCTGTTTTAAAGTAAACTGCTGCTTACAGAAATGTGCTTTAAACTGCAGAGGGTTTTTGAGGGGCAACGAGAAAGGGATCAGGAGAAAGCATAAGGAGACTGGGGGTTGTAAGTATCACGTATGCCACTGGGAATGTCAGTGTCACGACCTTAGAGGAGAAGGCAAAAAGATCAGTCTCCAGAGTGCTTATCTTGCTCTCCATCTGTAGCAGATTTTGTGACACAAGAAGCACAGAGGGGAGAGAAAACACTTCAGGCTTTCTCTTACCCCCTCTAAACCGAAACAAAAGCACTCATCTTGTTTTCTGGCTGTGAGAGAGGCACACAGCATGAATAATTAACAAGAGGCCAAACAAACTTTATCAGCTGTCTATCTGAGAGTTGTCGTTTATCTGTTGCTGCGATCGAGAAACAGTGTGGAGGTTGATTCTCCTGAAAGAAATTATTGCATTATCCTTATGAAAGCATATTTAGTTTGACCCTTGGGATATTTTCTCCAAGCAGATATTTGTTGAATGTGTCGTGTTGCTGTGTGTTTTCATTACTTTTTCCCAAAGTAGTAATACAATGCTGCCTTTCGCCATGTTATTCTCTGTAAACATGATCATGTGCGCGACCATTTTGGTAAATAATGTGAGTCAAACACCTCTAAGGAAAACCTACAAGATGTAGGAGGATTTTTGAGGAGAAATGATTTGTTAATAGAAACCTATCCATTATTCATTATCTAAACCATTTATCCTGGTGCTTGAAAATAAATTACTGGTTGACTCAACAGTTCCAGTTTCAGATTGGACAGTTATATACATGACATATATATGTACTGGTGTAGACTTTATTCTTAGCTAAATGTCTGGTGATAAGTGTGAATTTACTTTTTTTCAAACTGTCAAATTCTCTCAGGATCCTATTGTAAATGAACCACATGGAGAATAATCATCTTCTCCAGTGGGTCAGATCTGGAGTTAGAATCTGAGAAGCACTTTCTATAAAAACCACGCAATAATAATCACACATTAAGATGCATTACACACCACGTGAAGCATCCTATTATCATGAAATGTTCTGAAATGTCAGCATGAAATTCAGAGGTGAAGAGATCAAGACACGGTGTAACTCATAGATTTACTCCACCGCGCCGGAGGTGAACCGGGGGCGTGTCCCCGCCGGCGCAGGCTCCGCCCCCCGCAGCAGAGCGCGCTGCGGGATGAGCCGCTCGCCTCTCAGTGAGTTCGCCAAAGTGTTCGCGCACCGTCCTCCTCTCACTGCTGCATGCGTGGTGTGACTGGGAGCACAGATCTCGGAGCGGTGGATTATATGACAGGCTCCGCGGACACTGACCGACAGATTTGAATTGGCTGGTTTTACTTCACTACTTTCGAGCCAGCAGTTGAGATTTCGCAGGGAATCGGCTTCTCGCAGAGGTTTCAGCACTGAGCTGCGTTCAGAGGTAAGAAGCGCGTCTCTAACTTAATGCTGCTCGCTGCTTGGTCTCCTTGCTGCTCGGTGTCTGACTCTGAGCTCACTTTGCAAGTTGCGTTTCCCTGAGTCGTCCAGCGCAGAAACCAAATCAGCATCCTGAAAGAGATTCGAGAGAGGAGGAGAGAAAGTTTGAGCGTGTGAGACATGCATCATGTAGATTTGCAGTTAACGGGGGATCAGGAGAAAACCTCTGTTATCTTGCTGGATAACAGAGGTCTGTGTGATGAGAGACTTGACAGCTGAGGCAGTCCGGAGCGATGTGTGTCAGTTTCCAAGCTGGCACCCTTCCCACGGGGGTCCAGCCATGACGAGGAGGAGGCTGTCTGCAGAAAGGACTGGGGTCACCAGATGGATGCCTCTGACGGCGCTACCTTTGCTGCAGGGCAGGAGTTCACTGTCAGTTTGAATTAATCAGACGGATGCATCATCCGAAACCACCTCGTCCCTCTTCCTCTGCAGACTTGACACACTGAGGAGCTTTGAGTCACGCAGTCACCGTGTCGTTGTTGACTGTGTCACGTTAGAGATCGAACATGTGACTCTGCTAGTGTAAAAGCACATTTAGACTAATTGTACCAGGGAAGGAAAGTTTGCTGCTGAGTTCAGTAAAAAGTTCAGTTTCTTCTCACACAGACAAAACCCAATTAGTCTAGTTCCAGGAGCAGCTGAAAACCAGTATTTAATCAGATGTTGCCCAAGGAGTTTGACTCTAAGGGACCCATTAACACACACCAGTGTCCAGGTGAGCGTGCACTTGCCTTTTTTTTGCCTCAAGTGAAAGTCAGAACCACTCTCCGCAGCTCTCCATCTCCCTGAGGCTGGTGCAGTGTGTCAGGAAGGAGGAGAGAAGAATCAGATCACGCCTCAGCAGCTTGGACAGACTGACAGACTGGATCAGCTTCTGTCATGATTAATGGGCACACGGCCGCACTGCTGCAGCATGTAAAGATTATTCTTTATTCCCCATTGTTACTCTACGTCCCTTTCTTTGATCCCAATCCTAAATAAATGGGAATTAACACTTTGTGGAGAGAGATGCACGCAACCAGGAAACAGAGGCGTGTTTGTTCATCATGTTGTGGGTGAACATTTGCCTTGTCAGAAAAAAAAGGGAGAAGACGAAGAAAAGAAACAGTAGTATTGATGCTTTTGGAACGGCTGCCAACACAGATGACTAAACTCTGCCTGAAGCCTTTCTCTCCTCAGCTTGATTCACATAAGTGTTGGGAAATAGTTCAGTTGCTCCGACGCAGAAGTGATGTTTGCAGGATACAAGCACCAATGCAAACAACAGGCTCTATAAACCGACTGTGTAATTTACACGGGGACTAAAGGTTAGCAGCAACAAGGCTTTTGGTTTCCTCTGCAAGCCGCAGAGAATAGCAATTAGAAGAGAGCATGTTTGAGTGGATTCAAATCTCCGCTAAGCCAAGCTGGTACTTATTCCGCCTACAGACACTGAACACCTGGTGTGAGACTTGCCACTGGTGATCACAGCGCTCATTTTATTAGTGCCTCTGATAATGTGTTGCTCTTAATCACACATTCGCGGTGCCAGTGATGAAATGAGCAGCAGAAACAAATGAATAGGAAAGGGAGCGTGAGATGGAGACAGTGTGGATGTGTGCGGGGTGAGTTCACTGCTCGTCCGCCACCCAGGCCTTGGCGGAGAGAGGAACGTGTGAGTTGCAGAGTATGGCAGCTCCTGCTGAGAGGGACAGGGTGAGTGACTTGATGCCGCCTTGCCTGGCAGTGCGCTGCTCATTAAAAGCATGAAATTAATCAATCTGTGGTTCCACATGGTTGGCCGCCTCAGATTTCTGTCTCTTCCCTCCTTTTCTCTCTCATACTCGCACTTCGTCTTTTTTTCTATTCGTCCTCCTATGGAGGGAAGTGGTGGATATTATAAAGACTGGCTCTGATTTAATTTTGTTCTGTCTCCCTCAGTATTATCCCATCATTTATAATTTCTCTTTGTCCCTTTCCCTGTATTCGTCCCTCTCTTAATTCCGCCTTTATCCAACCTGCAGAGCACGTCTCTGTCCATATCAATGAGTTCAGAGCAGCAAGGAAGAGGGAAAATGAGGCCTGGTCATCACTCTGCACTTGCTTACCCCTGAATCAGCCCCACTATGGCAGCAACAGTCCACAGAGAGCCCAGAACTAAATGGAGTATCTGTTGGCTCAATGAGAAAATTGCTTTTTTCAATTGCTAGAGGACTCTTCATTTAATGTGTGTGATGCAGGGAGTTCAGTCAGTAATGGCTTCAGCATCTTTGTTGTCAGGAGACATGAGAAAACGAAATTTTCTTTTCAGCTGACAGAAATAATTTACTCTGGGAAAGAGTGTATTTTGAAAGAGTGTATAATGGTGTATTTTTCATCAGCTGTTTAAAAGCTACGATGTATGTTATTATGTATGGCAGCGCTGTCTTTTGTGATCACTGGATGTCCAAACAGCGAGTGTTTGTGGTGGGTTGGTGTTTTTTTATAGCTAAATGTCAGGTCATATCCAAAGAGTGGTGCCATATAAACCAGCCTGAGTTAGTGCATCCGTAAAACGGGGGTTTTCACTTCACTTGAGTATAATTAAAAAGTTTAATACACAAAACGCCAAGTTTTAATTTCTCTTTCCAACTATTCCCCTTAAAATGTGCTCAATGCACTAAATTTAATTAAACTTAATATTGCATTAATAAAAATCATAATTTAAAAAGATTTAACTAAAACATTACAACATTCACAAAAATACAAAACACAATAGTGTTTTATTCAAACGAACACGTTGCCGGACAATTTATATATGTATAATTGTATAATGTATAATTTCCCCACAAACTTTAGGACGTGCAAAAATACAGGTGACATGAATGGAGAGGAGAGAGAAGGCAGAATGATGGAGGAAGGAAATAGAAGGAAGAGCAGAGGACAGAAGATCACAAGTACGGCATAAGAAGTCACTAAGTATAGTGAAAGGAAAGGAAAGGAAAAAGAGACGGAGGGAGAATGAGTAGAAGGATAAAGACAAGTCAACCCACCGTCGTTTGACAGAAAAGAGTGAGCCAGGCCTCTCTTTCTCCTAAGCAGTTCAGTCGGGCTTGGAGAGACACAATGCCTCAAAGATTTTCCTACCATCCTGTTTAACCCTGAAAAATTAAAACATAGCACATCATGTATAAACCAGTGGTCTAATGATCAAATCTCTGATCCTCAACACTACACTGTTTGTGTAGGTTAGTTTAACCATTATTATAAACAGCTTGTGTCTGCTTCACTATGTGAATTCCAAATGTTCTATACAATTTGTATAAAAGACCAACAACAGAAAAATACATCTTAACTGTGTGATAATGTAACTATGCTAGCTAACGTCAGACGTGACAAATGTCCGTCCCAGTGGTTTGTTCAGGTTTACAGTGTAGGACCATCGTATCCCACATATGCTTCCTCAAAAATAGGATTGCATGTTGGGTCCTTCATGTTGCTTTTAATCTGGAAAGATGGGTGAAAGACCAAGATATATGGTCTCCAGGTCAGTAACGGGACAAGTAGACAGTTCTTACCATTGTTGTTTTCTATCACAAGCAAAGTTCATGCGGGAAATGTGGTTAAATCCTCATCATGTGATGGTGTGTCTAGTACTCTGGGAGTGCATCAGGGTACAAGGTAAAGTCCATCAATGAAAGAACGATCTTGGCGTTAAAAGCCGAAAATATGGACAATGCTCTTATTGTGTCGTAGTTTTTAACAGTCAGTTCTCCTGTAAAGAGTTGTGTCCTTCACCATCAGTAATAAATACTTCACAGAAAGAATTAAAGTTGTTAACAGCTACGTCAATAAACACTTGAAAAGACATTTTATGTGACTACAGCTCCATTGTTGTGTGTGACAGAGCGTCTATTAAATGTGAATAACTACTGCTACTATAAACTACTACTACAACTATAAATGCTAAATAAACTCTTTAAAATCGGTGCCTCCTCTGAACCCTAAAACCCAAACCTGAGCTGCAGGCATCTGTCACATTACGTGCATAAACCCAACTTTAGATTAAGACTTTGCTCACTCCCCTGCGTGACTACAACAGAATATACTGAGCAGTGCAGTCATTTTCACACATGCATTGCTTTGTCCTTTGCGTGTGTCCATAGGGGCCAGGAAATAGTGAGTGACCTAAGTGTGGGGCAGCTGGCAGCCCTAGAGTTCACAAAGAGCAGGAAGCTGAGGGGCCACTCTGTGCTGCTGACGCTTGCTTTTTATCAGGAGGAAGCAGGCCGGCTGTTTGTGCTCAACCCAAGAATTCTTTGTGCTTATCTTGCATTTACCCTATTTCCCTCAATAATGGCTGTGCTGAGCAGGTAATGAGGTAAAAGGTATGTATTTGACAAGCTGCTCTCGGCAGATAGCAGGCTCTCCAGCCGGCTCGCGGCTCGGTAGGCATTTAGTTGAGTGTACACACAGCCCCCCCCATCTGATCAGGTGCTCGAATCTATCCTAGCCATTTATTACCCCTGTATAATGTTTTTTTAGAGCTAATAAAGCGTCACTCAGGTGGCCACTGAAGGCTGCTGGTGAAGACCCGTTGGTCATTACACAGATGTGCACACTCTGTAAATCCCTATTCTTTTGCTGGGAGGTTTCTTCATCTTCATGTGCTCCTTTCATTCCCCAGGTGAGAAGGGCTTAGACTCACCAGGACTCTGAGCCCGAGAGGTACGTGTCAAGGGGCTAAGGTGTAGGGAGATTACCCATCTGGAGTCATAGAAACTGGAGCACAGCTCTGATCCACCAAGGTTAAGGACACCGCTGCCTGACAAAATATAGGACAGTGCTGCAGAGCATTTAGCTTTATGTGAATAAAAAGGAGCCTTTTGTTTGGCTGAATTCATACAACGGCACTGGGCTGACTCACTTCGGGTTCAGTGTCGTCAACGCACTGGGCAGGACGAAGCTGGGTGCTAATCAAGTAGCACCAGGGATGAAGAGATCTTTCTATTTAACACTGGAGCTTTTCACCACAGATAAAAAGGTGAAACATTTTATAGATATGGAACTGCTAAGAAAGTTTCTTTCTTTCCTTGTTTCTCGACATTATTGATCTGGTTCCTGTTGTGGTTTTTGATGAAGACTCGATGTTCAGAGGAGTTATTTATCAACACAAATGGAGGATGGTACACTCAATGTGTGGTGTGTAAATAATGTGACAGTTGTCTGTATTTTCAGTGTAAAAACTGTAAAATGGCTCCATGTTAGTGCGGGTACAGTTTATGTCTCCATCTGAACATAACAGATTCACACTGTGAACTGGTTTGTTAACTGCCATCTAAGAACGGTTTAAAGGAATGTGTGACGTTCTCCAGTCTTCTGGTGCTTTGGTTTCTCTCACACACAAACTACACACTTGTTTTACTGAAGGATTTTAGTGCATTTCTTTTGAACGTATTTGTTATTTAAATATACATAAATGAATTTAATTAAAATATACAGCATAGGTGAACTAACAAACATAATGCAGATGGCTAGTTTATGTAGACTTATGTCATTTTAGCGCAGCAGCTTGTACATGAAGTACCATTATATGAATTAAAGTTGGGAAATTCTGGCTTAATAAAACTTTAATACAGGCCACAGTCTAGTGCTAAACTCTGTTATAACACTTGACACTGTAACGTCACCTAGATTGAAATGGTTTCTAATATCTAAGTGATTTTTGTCCCCTGGGAGCTATTAATGTTTTAGCACTTTGCTCTAGAAAAATGTTTTCCTCCTGAACTGTTCTCTCTTTATTTCTGCCAATGTGCTGTACTTACACACAGCCTACTGTAAACTATTGTCTTGTGTCCTAACTAGCAGACTCTTAGACTAGTTCTGTTTTACTGTGTTGTTTTCTGACAGCACATTTGAAGTGGCACAGTCGCTTTTTTTATTTTCTCACATGACATTTTTGGGAATTCACTTTCCCCAGTAATGGAGTAAAATAGACATATACAGTGATTTTTAAGGCTGTTGATTATGTTAATGATTGAATTGTGTTGATGGACAGCTCCACGTGAGCAGATGGCACAATTCAGCACTAAACAAGTGCTTTAAAAAAAAGTCTGTACAGTCAAGTGAGTTTGATGAACGTGGCGTTTGACATCCCTGTGCTACTTATCAGCCAACATACTGCACGTACTGACACCACGGTGTCTCCATGAGCTCATATTGGATGAATAACACATTCTTTTGCAGAAGTATGTCTTACGTCAGTCTTCATCGACGAGGAGACCACTTAAAAACATTTCCCCTTATTATGGGCCACTGCTCTGCTGTTATTTGGGGATGGGTGCTCAGTCCAGGACTGTTTTTACAGCCTCCCCCTGTGACTCACTGGGCCTAATGGGGCTCTCTCCCAGCTACAACACTCTGCCCTTCTCTGCCCCAGTGTCCTCTCTCCTGTTTTCCCAGGTTTAGCTTTACTGCTGCTCCATGTTCTCCTTTTCCAATTCTGTGGAATAAGAGAACATAGATTTACAAAAACACCCTCATTAGTTATCTGAGTCTTTATGTCTTATGTGTGCTGCTCTGCATTTTTAAACTCCTCTGCCAAAAGGGGATCAGAGCCCTGTAAAGATCCTGTTCATTTTTAATCACTGATGGTGGGATACACATTATGACATGATAATCAGAAGTTAAAAAATACAAACACACACTTACTCTCACCACAAATTGATTTGATTATCTGGAGTGCACAAATG
>JAUMHF010000023.1:13752673-13815214 GCA_032359275.1 Microctenopoma steveboyesi | reverse complement strand
ATAATCAGAAGTTAAAAAATACAAACACACACTTACTCTCACCACAAATTGATTTGATTATCTGGAGTGCACAAATGATTGTAGGACTGGACAGTAGGTTGTTACTGATGACCCAGATAATTAGCCCATTATCACTATAAACAGTTTAAATGCATGTTAGCTCATTAACTCACTTTGTCTTGGTTAGATGATTGCAAGCAGTGATATGAAGCTGAGACGGTGCAGTTAAATCAGATTTATGGACACAGTTGGACTGGTCGGTTGGTATCTGTGACGCAGTCTTGTTTGCTGTTTCGACTTTTCCAGTGTGACTGAATTATAGAGTAACTCCAAGAGATTTATTTCGAGCGTGATGTAGGGTTAGATTTAGGCATCCCAGTCTGCTAATAACACTTTGCCGTTCCAGTCAGTGCTAACCGTACAAACCACAAATACACAAACACACATGTAAGCTCTCCCACACACACCCGTACTGCCTGGGTGCTGCTGGCAGAACTCAACCAGCAATAGCGTTGTTTTATATTTACTTGAATCTAGGCTAATGTTTTGAATTCAACTAGTAAACAGCAAAACCACAGCGAAGCAGCGATTTCTTTATTTTAACTTGGAAGAAGACGAAACTGGGCTAATGTTTTTCTCCTCCTCACCAGTGTCAGGGTAAGTACCTTTAAAAAAGCCCCAACTTTCTTTGGTTTTACCAGGCAGACTGCTTCCTGCTGCCTTTTGAAGCCCACACACCTTGTCCACATCACTGCTCCCTGCAGCTCCTGCGTTGTTACAGTCACTCCCACAGGGCGAGACTCGCCGCAAACATATGGACTCCTTGTCAGCCTCCGCAGCATCAGGGGGACAGAACAGTGTTTGATTAAAAAATCTCCACAGCAGGTTCCAGCTTCTACCTGGGGAAACCTGGGGGAAGGCCTGGCTAATGATGTCTCTCCTGCCAGGATCACAAACCTCTAACGTCGATGCCTGTGTTGCACTTCTGCTTGTTAAAGAACAAAATGCAAATGAAAATCTGTAGAGCTCACAAACTATGGTTCAGCTTTCTCTCATCTCAGGTTAGGACATAGAAAGTCCTCTTGTGTGATTCAGGCGTGATTTTTCTGCCAGTGTGTCTTCTGTGCCGTTCGGTTTGTGGCCTATAATCATGTCATTAGACCACATGTGGTTGAAAAGTGAGGCACAAACTTTTACAGACAGGGTTGCCATTAAACTGTTTAAGACATCTTCCCTGCTCTTTTAAGGAGATGAATTGTCTGAACATCCTCTGCATGTCTGAGTGAATAACAGGTCATGTTGTAGACAGTTATTTCTGGGCTTTAACGGGTACAACAATTAGAGAGCAAAGCGTCAGTGCGTCACTGCTTCATGGTTTTTTCACAGCACTTTATGAAAATTTTAGCCCATCGCCACTTTAAAAGCGTGCTACTCGAGACAACACTCATAGGTCACTGAACTAAAACACGGCCTCTGTCCTTTGGTCAATGCGGTTCGGCCACAAGCACTCCAAGTTACCATTACTGTGGAGGGAATGTGCTGCATTCAATAAACTCCGTGGATCAGTGTCCACAAGGAATTCTTAAGAAGTAAGATTTTCTGAGAAGGGAAGTATTAAAATAGACATATTTTTTAATAAAAGAGTTATTTTCCTCACTGTAAAACTTCTTTGCTAATAGTTTTTAAGGTAAACACTGTGAAGCACAATTCCCTTTTTTCTTTAATCCATACCTCCCATACCTCTCTTCTTTGAAGCTTAGGGGAAAAGAGAACCCGCTGCACTGGAAAGCCAGTCACTGTTTAACCATTTGAAGTATATTAAAGGAGTCTGATACTTTCACAAAAAAGCATTTGAGTCCAAATGTTTCTGACGGTTGAATCCAGGGATCTCCTTCACATGTGTTTGTCAGAGATAGCACAGGCACTGCAGGTGTTTCCAGTATGGGAAATTAAATTGGCTGCACTGTTTTGATCTGTTTTGATCACTGCATTGATTTTAGTGTTCAAAAGGAAGGCGCAGAGATGCTTGGTGATTTTTCTCCCTCACTGGAACATCAGGTGATCTTGGATGGTCTTCCAATGGTTTGTCACTTTTCCCAGGTCGGGATGGGAGACCGACAGCAAAGTCGTCCAAACCTAATCTTTGGCACCTGGGTGACGCTCAGAATTGAGAAATGTTTGAGGACAAAACAGACAGCCGAGGCATTTCTCCAAGGGTTTGCACTCTGGAGAAAAAGGCCCAGATTATCTTTGCTGATACCACCTGGCAAGAGACAAATCTCACGTGAAATGCCTCAGCACTAGTGTGGAAGCCAAAGTTATTTTGAGGGTTTCTTTAAAAGCTTCTGAATGTATAGAGTTTTTTTTAGACAGACAGTAAAAAAGAAAATCTACCGCTGACACAAACCTGTGCATTAATTGGACGTATGACAAAACACTGTTTAACCCAGATAAACATCTTTCAGTTTGCTTTCTTTATTATGTAAATACAATTTAGCTCTAGTCAATAACCGGACATGGTCACATTTTATCTCACCACGTTAAAATGATGCACACAAGAAACAATGAACAAGGAGAAAGACAGTGTTTTAAGCAATTACCGAAACTACTCTGCTTATCTCTGCAGGCACTTTGGAATTAGACACGCTGCTTTTTTATTTAATAAGAAACAGATGTCTAAGCTTTTCTGACTCAAAACATTTCTGAGTAAGCTTTTCATACATTTGCCACATCTAGAGCAACCTCGCCCCAACTCTACCCGCTCTCCCACCCCTGATAATCCAATCTATACTGAAAGCTTTCAGAACACCCCCTTTAAATAGTTGGCCAGCGCTTCATGTTTACACAGTTATTCTGTTGCTTTTGGCCTAAACCAAAGGTCTGTTGTGTTTCCAAGAAGCCTGACAGCTGGAGATTTCGAAAAGTTGAAAAACAAAACCATTTAATGTCTCCTACTGTACTTCCACAGCTCATTATGCTGAATGTCTTCTGTAACCTCCTGTTTCATTCATAGAGTCACCGTTTTGCATTTTTTATTTGTTGCATTGGCTCATGCTGTTTACAGGCGACTGCGTTGCGTAAAGTTCTTTTAGCAAACTTCAACCTTCATCTGTGCCAGTTTGATCAGGTCCATCTACAAATGATTAGCACTTCAGTCGCACAGTTGGACCGTTGTACGTGCGTCTTTGAGATAAGTGGAAGATTTTTCTAGTTTGCATTTAAAACTCAAGCCACGTGCAAAAAGTGAAGTAGGCAGAAGAGCAGCAATTCATCATAAATATCTCAGCTGTGGTCAGTCCTGTGGTCCTGTTACAGACGTCGAGAGCACTAAATGGGCTGTTTATTTATAGCTGTTAGGCTGCGGCGTACTGATGGAGATATGCTATCCTGCTAATGGTGGGGTTCACGCTTGGGCGCATTACTCGCAATTTCATCACTTTCTCCAATTAATACTCATGACAGCATTAGCAGCATCTGCTTGAGCAGCACAGTTGTCATCAGTTCCCTAGAGTTGAGAAACTAGAAAGTAAGCTCAGCGGTGGTGTTGTTAATATTCTGAAGTTATCTTCACGCTTGTGCAGGCTCATCAGCAAGCATCTGCATTACATTCATGGCTCTTCCTATTACTGCGTTTTAAGAAGCCAATCATTTTCGGTGTTGGATGTTGACCTTACCGTGTTGCCAGTGTGTTTCTGACCACATTCATCCCCCACACAATTGCCTCAGATCCATCATGTTTTGCGGTGTAAACCTATTGACTTGTATTTCTTCAGGGACCTAATCTTGGACCACTTCCAAGCAGCTCAGTTTCCATTCTCTCCCCATCTTTCCTCTGTCTCCCATAAATCAATGTGATGTAATTGCATAAACTCCCTTTCTCACAGCTCGGCCAGAAGGCAGAGTATTCTCAGAGAGAAAGTGTTTCAGTGTGGCCAGTTAACCTCAGCCCCTGATTCCCAGAGCTGTAATGTCCCTGGCTTGTGAAAGTTTTATTTTGACCTTTAAATATTTGTGTCTGCAGAGTTTCTTTTAAGTGATAGTGTTTTATGTTTCATGCATTGTTTTTGTTTTTGCTCTTGTTTTTTTTCAAGAAGCGGAGTTGTGGAAACTCACTTTCTCACAGCTGGTACTGTGTTTACATCTGGCTAATACACTGGAAGATCAGCAGATTAAATCTCACTTGTGTGTTAAGCCGAGCATGATTTCTCCTGACGTCTCCCAGCTTATGTTATCCTACACCATCCAAGGACTGTTTCTTAAAGCACTCGTGCATTTTCACCATTAAAAATGTCCAATCCCTTTTCCCACATTTCAGTCCCACCTGGCTTCCTCGTGGGACTCACTCAGAGGCAGGATGTCTCTACATAAGATATCTTTCAACTCTTTGCTGAGAGAGTGAAGCAGAGTGGAAAGATGTGTATCCTAAGGTTTGAGAGGTCTTTTCGCCGTTCCTTCCTTATCCTAGTTTCATCTTCTGCTGCTCCAGTAATCCTCCTGCCATCAGTCACGCCCTGCTCTGCTGAAGAAGAGCGATAAAACCATTTTTGCTCCTCTTACAGAAACACATTTTCAGGCTCTTTGGCCATTAGTGTGGGCATACTTGACAGTGTGAGAGACAAAAAGCGTGAGTGATCTTCACTGCTCCCTATGTTTCTGCAATGTTGTGAGTTTGTCACAGCTTGTTACCTGCTGTCGCCACAGCCACAAGAAACTGTACAGACTGGCGTAGAGGGAGGATTTGGAGGGATTTGGGGTTATTTGGCATATGTGCAGTTTTATGAGGAGGTCCCAGTGTGGAGCCCCTCTGGGCTGAGGAAATGATCCAGATGCAAAGCTTCTGGCTCTCGTAACACAGTGGGACACCTGCCCTGCTGCTCCTGTACAGCCCCCTGCAAAATCCACATACGTATAGACAAACATCTCTGTGTATGGAAAGATCTTGTCAGAACCTGCTATTGCATTGCAGCCTGCAACGTTGTTGTGTGTTGGCTTTCATTCCTGTAATTTGGTTGTGCATTGCATTTCCACTGAGCAACGATTCGCTACTCATTAATTCTCTTGAATGTCAACTTATAGATACAGCAGAAGAATTGTGTCATGTTGAACAACGTACAGTGACTTAAAATCACCCGTACTATTTGTGTTAGGCTGTAGTGGCATTTGTTGGAAGAACCATTGCCTGTATAATATAAAAACAGCTGACAGACACAGTTAGCATGTAGATTTGTTCTGTTGAATGATTAATTTGGAGTAAACAATAGCCATGAGCATTTCATGTATAGCATGTGTTGTTGCTGAAGCAATTGTGCTCTTTTCTCCTGAGGGTAGACATTTGTAGGATGTTAGTAAAGCTGCTCTTTGTTTGAGGCGACGTGGCCCACCGCTCCTATAAAACACTGTGAGTATGTCCTCAAAGTTTTATGTGTTTTTCAGCCTTTGTCCACTAAAAGAAACCAGTTGTTTCCTGACCTTTCCTCCTGCACTCACCTCTGCTTGTTGTAGAGGTGACCATATAGCTTTTTACTATATTATGGCAACAGTTGACTTTGCCAGCTGTGAGATGGAAATGCACCAGATTTTAGATGAAAACTCTCTTTTCTTGTTTGTTTTTCCTTTTCTCTAGTAATATGGTCCACATGTTTGTGCTCGTAAATGGAGGAAGTGAATGCGTTGCCTCATCGCAGCCTTTTCCAGTGATACCTTGTTTTAACATAGTTGAAAACAACAATCTGTCCCTCAGAAATGTCAAATATAAAAATGTGTTCTGGGATCAAAGGATGAGTCGCACATGCTGATCATCATGTGCATTTCAGGATGGTGTGTGAATACAACAGTTACATGTTCTTAGTGAGCAGTTGTTTGCTAATGCATGTGGTGCAAACCATTCACAATAAGAACCAGACGCTCTGGGCCTCAGTGTTTGGGCTGAACCGATGTTGTAACTACCAGGCTGAAGTCCAACTGTCCCGCAGCCCATTTTTGATTTCTTTATTGGAATTTATATTTTGTGTGTCAGCATTTTTGTGTGCTTGTTTGCACTACTATGTGATGTACAGATGGTCCGCCATTGGAGCAACGGTAAAGTTAAAAGAAATCATTACTTTGGCAGATGTTCTTCTGCTTATGTGCAAAATGCCAATTTCAGAAAATGAGTTTTACTTGTGAAGGAGTCCAAACTCATGTGTCCTCAACTGGTTTTAATTATGAAAATAAATTGCATCTGGTCCCATTGTGCAAAAATCTGTTTCCACTTCTTGTGTATCTTCTGCATTGAGATATTTACCACATTGTTTGTCAGCACACTACAAAGCTTCATGACTCTTTAACAGGGAGGAGGGTCAACACGAGGGCACATTAAGCAAATATATTCTAACCAACAGCTAACATTACAGGAAAAGTACAGTTCCCTCTGGTAAGGACATGGTGAACTGTTCTCTGCGACTGAACCTAATCTCAGCAAATATACAGAATGACCTACTTCTCTATGGTCTTTTAGCAAAATTGAAATGAGGCCTAGAAATGGTTACCAGATGTGTTCTTAACACATGTTTAAGTGGTTGGTTTGACTTATGCACTAACAGTGGCTGCATATTTCTACATTCTGATACTTGTGGAAAATAATGTGTGGGGCACCATATGTTTTAGTACAGAATACCACAGAAAGACTTCAGGCGTATAACATACAAAAACTAAATGTAATAACTGTAATAGTGTGATAAACGCATTCAAACTTTCTTTATGCTCAGCGGAAAGACATTTGAAATAAGTTTTATATGTGTAGATTGACTGAGCAGTTTGTCGTTAATCAAGTTGTAACTTGAGCAACAGAAACTAAACTGTTATTATAATCGAGAAAAAAACTGAAGGAGGCTGCAGTAAGGCCCGCAGAAGCTTCTTAAGAGAAGAACAACAATTTGGAGATGTTTTCTAGTCCCAGGCAAGCAAATTTAAGGTTTTATTTAATTTACTTTAAAACCATGTGGTCCCATACACTTGTATTTAATGTGTAGAAGTGTAAATAACATCAAATAAAACAAGCACAGTACAGCACAAACATATCATTTAGCCCTGCTGTTCCAGTACTTTATGAAGGGTCTGGGGCTTTATTTCACAGAAATATGTCTGCACTGTCAATCTTCTGATATGACTTGAAAACAAATCTAGTGAGTTGTCTTTTGTTAACTCGTGATGTTTCAGCAAAGGCAAACACCCTAAGGGAAGACTCCTCACAAACCTCCTCTTGGCAGGCAGCCTCAGTCTCTTCATCTCAGTTCCTCGCTGAGTTGAAGGCACTGTGAGCTACTGGCTGCATGACTCTCAAGTTTTACTGGGCTTTGCAATTGAACTGGGATGGCAATGGTTATCACGTGGCTGTTGATCAGCTCACAGAGACCTGCGAGTGGGGGAGTAGGTGAGCAAACCGGCAAGCTTAACGCCCCCAGCCCCCTCTGTGTATATAGTAATGAACTCTTACCTTGGCTTGGAAGGCTGCACTGCTGGTATCTTTGCTGTGTTTTTGTAACCCTCACTAAAAAAGCCTTGCACTTAATTGAGTCCCACGGGGCCCCATGCGCTCAGTATTCACAGCCTTTCCTGTCCCTCACACTGATCCTCCTCTTTTCCCAACCTTAGCCCCATCATCCAAATTCGACAGGTCTTTCCTCTTTAATCGCCCGACTTCAAAGTGTTGTTGGGCGGCCCCCCCCCCCCCCCCCCCAAGGCCTCTGGCTCTTCTGTAACAAGGGCGCTAGCCTTGAGGAGCCTGGGAAGTCGACGGTATATGAGGCGGTTAGTGAAGTTAGGCAGTCATGGGTTAACAAAATGATGCCACTACAGAGACGTTTGTGTTGTGTAAGGAGAGGAGCAGGTCGCAGATGTTTAAAAGATCTGTGCAAGACATTTCTCCCTGTTGTTTGATGAGGGCATCTTTGTTGAGTTGAATGATAGGGGCTCCTGTCTGAGAAACCTGCTACAAAGAGACGAGGCCTGGCTAATGTTTTCCTCTGCCTTACCAAAGGGGTGGACACAGTGTCAGCTTTCATCAGCATCAAAATAGCACCCACTGAACACATTTCCAGCAGCTGCATTCTTATCAGGTTTCCATTTAGCCTAAAACAATTAACACTGAGAAAATAGAAGACTGCATAATGAGTACAATCTGCATTTTTTAGCTGGTATTACTGTGAACTCCAAATGAGCGAATACACTCTCGCCTGGTTTGTAACACTGAGAGCATCTACTGTTGTGCAGAGAACAAAGAAAGCTGTGGCTTAGCTGTGGCCAGAGAGAGGATACTGAGTGATTAGGTATGCGATGCCCTTTGATCATAGTGGAGATTGTTTCTTCATTGCAATAGTTTATCTTTATCTCTGGTGGTTGACTCACACTGTTGGGTCGATAAATCCAGATGGGGGAAGGCGATAATTCTGCCTCAGTATTACCCTCATTTAAGCAGACATTCCAGTGATATATAGCTGCTGACAATTGCTCTTTCTCATTTCTATGTCGGTGTGATATATATATACATTGACTGAAGTTGACTGGAGATCACAGGGGAGAGCTGGCTCTAGAGTTGTAGATTTTTCTTTTAGTTAAGTGTGTTTATCAAGTTTGATTTAGGGCAAAAAAGCCTCCATAAGTCGCTATTACTAAGTTTTGAGTGGCCTCTTAAGGCGGAAGGCTTTCCTTTGCTCAACACTGGCGGGAAATTGAGTTCCAACCCAGCTGCGACTTGTAGGTGAAAGAATTGTCATTTCCTTTGTAGTTTTTCGGTCCCCTTCCTTTTCCCAAAGGAAGTGTTCCCATCAGACCTTCTGCTGTATGACCCCTAACATTATAGTCAAGGTTGCGAACCTGACTGACGGAATGAGGTGACTAATAGAGGGAAGAGCGAAACACAAATGACAAGTCCAGCCAGTAGTGCACATAGAGGAAAGGCTGGGCAAAAGTTGAACCATCAAAGACATCAATGCTTTTGACTAACAGAAAACTGGTTCAGTTCTCAGTCATAAACAGATTCTGTTTGAGAACCTCAAAACCAGACACACTGTGCATTTTCATTGCAGCACCATTATGAAAGAGTTAAGAGTTAAGTTTCTTCATATGGCCAGGCTACCGACCTCTTTTCTAGTTTGCTCATTCTCTTTTTACAGGTTCATTCCTTACCTACTGAGCATGCATCAAGACTTTTACAGGTTCAGTTCGTGTCAACTTATGACACAAATGTTGTCACAATACCGTTTCTTGATGGGAACCAGAGTTCTAGGCTCGGAAAAAATGCAGTTTTGGTTGAAATAATCTGCTTTGTGAATGAGAACTGAACCTAAAAATATTCATACTATTCATACTGTATATGAACAGTCACTATGTGAAGGGGCACAAGTGCTAGATTGTCTCCCATGTTGGAAAGGTGTAGGGAAAGGGTATTTGAGACAGAGTTCGAGTGTACTGGCGTTTTTACACTTGTTCTTGCTTAATTGCTGCTGCAATTTCCTCAGCTGTAACTCCGCTGTGAATTGAATTGCGGGGAATAAGTGCAGTATGTATTACATGAAGAAAGGCCTAATTTATACTGTGCTACTGTCTTAAACACAGGATAGATGTTGGTGATGCAATAATATTGTCAGAGTGTGAAATATCAGCAGAGTGGCTGCCTTGATGTTTAAATTGCCCACAGTGCTCGCAAGCCTAAATGTCAATGACTAGTTGGCAAGAGATAATTTTTAAAAGGAAACCCATTGAGCAGATGCAGATGAAACCTTTTCTTTAATGTTGGGTTGTTCCACGCTTTGCTGGACCCTCAGCGGCCTGGCCTTTCTAGTCTCCCTTGTGGGTTTGTCCTATTGTTGTGCTTTTTCAGGCGTCTGTGCTGATCTCTCTTCTCACCCCCATAACCGATTCAATGAGGCGCTGCGATCCTATTGGTGCTCCACTTTCTCGTGAATAGGTTCCCATGGAAACCACAAAATAATGCAGACCCTCAACACTGTTGCTCTCCACCAGCTAATAGCTCTCTAAACAGTGGTTCTGGAGAGACTACCTCTGCAACAGGCTTCAGGACAAAATTTGACCATTCAGTACTAGATTACACGATGATGCCAAACATGTGCCCGTCTGGTGCTGAAACAAAATGAAAAGGGATTTCAGTGTATTGTTGGGGGATATGCTTGCCAAGCCACATGATGAATATTTTGTAAATGACTCTTTCCACGAGCTCACCATGCATGTGTAGCTATTGAGGTAATGTTATTGATTCCCTGTGCGGTGTCTGAGTTCAGGGCGCTGTGATAAGGGAACATATCAGCCCAGTGCATCTCACCACTTCTCACATTTGTCCATTTCTTCACTCAAGCTTTGATTGCCTTTCCTAGATGTAATCAGAGCAGTACATTCTGTGTGGGGGAGGGTGTGCGGCTGCCTCTGTCAGTTGGGTTCTGCATCCTGGTGAATCTGATGTCTGTTGGCAATATGGTGTGTCGGCGGGATGATGTGGTTGGCTCTATCAGCCAAAATACTCCTGGGATTTTCTCCATCCTCAGCCCCTGTCAGAATGAGAATACCCTGCCTGCATTTCACCATCTAATGTGGCAAGAGCTGCGTGCTGTTCATGCTTCTGTAGGCAGCTTTCGCCATATTTGATGTTGCCGTTGTCAGTGCCAGTGCTTTGAAACCAGCTCCAAAGTATTGTCAAAACTGTGCTGCTGACTATTTTTTGCACATCGAGCCTAGAATACTTGCAGCTTAATTGGCTCTCGTTGCTATATCATTATTTTCAGCTGGGAGACACTTGTGGAAAAGCTGTTTAGAAACAGGGAAAAAAGTTTAAAGCATTTATGCTCATTAGAAACACTTGGTTGGAGACATACCGTACACTGACAGTTAAAGCCAGCAATGTGTGGTACGAAAGCAAGGTATTTGACTTTCAGTGAATAATGCATGGGTTCAGATGCTCATCAAGGTCAGGACTGAAGCTGTACAGGGGGATTGTGGTGTGTAGGGTCTTCTAATAAAGGATAAACAACTAAGTGAGAAGCTACACCAGATTCTGGAATACCGTAAGGCAGATAATAATCTTTCACCTGCCCAGAACACAGGCTGGGACTGCAGGCAGCGCTGTTTAAGATTCTGCCCCTGTTAATTTTGCCTTCAAGCAGAGAAGTGAAATATTCACACAGATAAAACAGCGTTGCAGTCTTAGATGAGCTCACTGTTGGGAGCGAGTGCTTTATAAATAATGAATGCAAACTCTGTCGTTTTAAGTGTCCTAGAATTTTTATTTTCAAACCTTTTCAGGCTCCCAGTCTTATACTGCTTAAATGAATCAGATATAATGTGCCACTTTGTTCCTCCTTCCTGGTGTCTCACTGCTTATTCATGTCATTATCTAAATCCTAACCTTCTTCTCTATCCAACAGCCCATGAAAACAGGAGCGGGGAGAGAACCAAGAAAAGTCATCAGCTTCCCCTGAACAAAGACGAGGCACAAGCAGATATACATGGTAATGTAGTATTATAACTACAAATGAATAATACACAAACAAAAAATCCTGTTGTATGTGGTGCGTATGTGTCTGTGTGAAACATTTCTGCCCATAGCTTTGCCTCAGTAATGCGGGGGTGTAACACTGAATGATTTCTAGAATCCAGCAGTGCTTCCACTCGAGCAGACTCGTGTTAAATCTGGGAGAAGGACAGCAGAAAGAGCCTGTCGACAAACTCTTTCAGCAAGATGCTGACAGCACAGTGAGGAGCTATTGTTGCTATCAACAGGAGGCACCATGCTGGTGAGAGCCAGTGCGTGAAGCAGGTCCTGAGAACAGGCAGACAAATGTTTTTGTCCATTCGCCATCACAAGAGCCCAGCACTGGTCATTGTTAGCATCTGATTAGCATTGGCATTTGTGATATTAGTATTCCAGGCACGTCTGAGCAGCAGACATGTATAGATTGAAAGGTTAAAGGGGAGGTTAGACCCAGACACATTAGAGGCAATGATCCATAGCATATAACCATAAAAGCAGCAACAAAGAAACGTATTATAAGTGCATGTGACATGTATGATCATAACAGGTTAATGTCTTAAACATTGCCTCCAAAAACAATTCTGGCTCATTACAATTTTGAGTTTTATAGTTACCTTTTATGAATCATCCAGGGCAGTTATGCCACAATGCGGCCAGGTAGCTCAATGGGTTAAGCGTCAGACTGGGATGCAGAAGTCACAGGTTTGAAACCCCGTCTGACTCCTAGTCCATCCCCTACCAGGTGTGTCCTTGAGCCAGACACCCAGCGCTAGCTCCCTGTAATTCGCTTTGGATTTGAGTGTGACTGATGGGAGTGATTCATAGTATAGTTCTAAAGTGGTTAATCTGCATATTATCTTATATATTATTTAATTTTATGAATAATCTGAATCTTGCTTAACAGATAGAATTTGCCCAGGACTCATTCGTGTTGCCTTAAATGCTCAGAGTAAAGTGTATTAGAGCTAAACAGTCTCATCAGGATACTGGGCAAACATACTAACTTGACTTTGTGGTGAGGTTGTTTTGACAAAAGTTCCTAACCATAGAGTTACATTAATAACTACATAGGTACATAAGGTGCTTCTGTTCCAGCGAATTACAAGGTGCAATAAAACAGTCATGAATTTGCTAGTCCTGTCATGCCAAGGCATGAACACACTTTTGGTTTATTTCTATGAAGTTGTTATTTACAGTATGGCCTCAAATATATGTTGGTTTCTCTTTCATCTGAGGCTCCCACGGAAACATTCGCACACTTTATCCTCAAGGCTTTGTTTTGATCTTTTCGTTGCGTTTGAAACCCTGGTCTGTAACACAAATTAGGTTATAGTGCTGCTTTTGCTGTTTTTCCATCTTGTATTTTTTAACTTTAGCTCAGTGTATAAAGGTTTGTTTATGCGTGTGCTGTAGGAACTTATCAGAAAATGGTAAAACAGCTTTTCAGGGGGGCAGCTAGCTGTATTTAAATGAACATATGGCCTTGCAACAGGGTGTGAGTGATCGCTCCTTAGACAAATGGCTGGCCAAGCTGTCCCCCTGTCATAAAGTGTTCGCTTCTGTGCCCCTTTGTTTTCTAACAGGAACTAGTGCTAAGTGGAGATGCCAAACACTGATCTGCAGACAAAGGCCACTCTTGCCCCATATCCGTGTTGCCTTGGAGATCCACGTCCTTTTTGGAGAGGTGGAACGACTCCAAACATGCTAAAAACAACCTCAGTGGAAGTTCACAAAACTGTGTATTTGGGCCATAACATCAGAATTTTTATAATTTGTTTCATATTCCTTTTCTCTGTAAGGATTGGTTGTGCCAGTATGTATTCTGTGGTCCTGTGTATGTTTACACTCCCCTTGTTGTTACACTTCTTTTGTTGTTAGTCCCCTGAGGCTGAAAGTGTTGGCTTTCCTTAAATCTCCGTTTGTTTGCTTCTGCTGAGGCCATCTGTGATGTAAACTCTCTTTATGTGGAGATTTGACAAAGACAACCACCTTGTCTTCAGTGTTATTTAGGATACTGTCAAGGGAGAATACTGCCAATAAACACTGGTCAAAGTCGAATTGGGAACATTATTGATTGATTAAATCTTTAAAAAATCCAATCAAGTAATTGATATTGATTCTAGTCGTCGTGAGTCTGATAAAACAGGGGATTTTCCATAAGATTGTGGGACATTGTAGAAAAGGAAAAAAAGAAAGATTAGGCTAAAAGTAAAAGTACCAGGAAATAATTCCTCTTGTTATCACCACAGTAATTTTTGAGATCTTAGTTTTGAATTGAGTTGTAACTAAATTTTGTGGAAAGCCCCACGGCGATGTGTCATCCTCCAACGGTCTCGGTGGGAAAAGCCTGAGCTGACTCCTAACAGGCGGCAGTAAGGGAGTGTTTATGTGTTCATTGTGTGCTGCTACCACCTGTTCTCACTGCCAGACAACCTTGCAACCAAGCAAACCAGGAGCTGGAACTCCAGGTGATCAATGCATCATTGACCATGAGCCTGGGGCCCATATTGATCCAGCACTGTGCAGCCAGTTTGTATCTGTACTCAGGCCGATAGAGGTGCCAACACAATTAAGTGAGAATGGGAAAGCGACGATCACACACAAACTCGCATGGTGTGTCATAGAAGCCAAAATCTCTATCTCAATTACTTGTACTTTCCCAGAGTTAAACGAGAAGCTATACATGCGACCCCCTCTTTCAGTATTTCTTATCTAAGCAGATGGAGAATCAATTTCACTGTACGAGTATGTACTGAACCAGCAGCTGGATATGTGCCCAGTTGGGATGTCAAGAATGCGGCCTGCAGTGCTGCCGACAACACATGGTCAGTGTGTTCCTGACTGTGCAATTGTTCACTCTGTGAGACTTTTCTAGTTAATCAGCCTGTTGTTCAGGAGTGTGTCAGCTGCCTGGTCAGAGGACCTCTGTCCTCAGGGATTCAGGCAATCTCATTTTCAAACTGAATGGGTCACGACAGAGACACTCACAGGCGTAGATTAGAACCGCTTTAGAACCACAGCACATATCGGAACAATGGAAGAAAATAATGATTTTTTTTTAAAGCAGAGCAAATTCATCACAGGGCTTTGCTGTTGTAACATTGCTTATAATGTGTTCACCAATCTTCTATGTGTACAGTGAAAGCTCATCAAGCTAGCCTTGCCGGAAGGTAGATATTTTGTATGTCTCCAGTTATCCAGTATCTAACCAGCATTAGGACCTTTGCAACAAACATAGGAGTTTTCCTGAACTTCCTAACCCAGCAAAGTTTTTACTCTGCTCTGTGTGAGCTACGCCCACACACACGCTGCTGTTAGCTGGGTTGCCTTTGAGCTACTTTTGTACACTTTCTCTCTGTGGTTTTTCCACTGTTGTCTGCAAGCTGTATGCCCTCTAAAATAGCATACAGTGCTATAGCTGCTTAGCATTCAGTGTACTTCAAAGCTCCTCAGTGTGACAGCACAGCCCAGGGCTCATTCACTACTAATTGGAGGTTCATTAAGGGACGTGGTGTGCCTCAGGAGAGGCCTGCTCAATGCCAGAGGAGCCTGTCTTTATTCAGATTTTAGGGTGTTTACTTGGTGGAGCTAATTTAGGAAGTCATGGAGAAATATGAAAATGGGATTTTAATTGAGATAAAGGTTGAGTTGAGGGGGCATGTGTGGTCCCTTAATGTCATTGTCGGAGAGTATTAGCGCACTCCAGAGGGAGAGTGACACACAGTAGATAGAAAAAACACACCTGCTACAGCTGCATCGAGGAGCCGAAGGACAATAGGAGCACCATCCCCAGGGTTCAATTACAGGTGATCATTTAGAGGGTCAATAACATTCAAAGAGGTCAAGCTGCAGCCCTTATGATCTCAACAGGATTTCCGCATTAATGGATGTTTTTTATGCAGGCTCATGTTCAAGATGAAATGAACTGGCTGGTCATTGGGCAGTGGCTGGCGACAGTTTAGCGAACGCAGTGTCCTTGTCATGCAGGCCCATTTGTCTGGCCTAGTCACTTGTAGAGCAGGGTAATGTGGACTCACTTTATTAAATGTGCCAAAAGTATCAACTTCAAGGAGAACCACCAGTTTGTGTGCTATTTTTATATGGAGCACCTTGAACTTGGATTTGTGTCTGCCTTATCTTTTAATTACATTGAGTTGATATGACCATCACGGTTGATTGTGTAGATGCCGACCAAATCGGCCTCTGGATTTCTGTGTTTAATATGAAAAAAGGCCTCTAACAGCGTTTCATAATTCCTCATCCTCATACTGAGAAGAATGTAGGTCAGATGACTTTGCCCTCATTACAGAGCCCTGGCTTCCTTTTCTACTGATGAGTTGATTTGGGATCAGTTCTCATTAATCTACTATCAAACTCAGCAATGCCTGGCACCAAAACCCAGACTGTCTGTGGATCTCTCTCTTTGCCAAGAGTAAACAACGGGATCTTAGTATTGTCTGGTACTTTATGATATCAGTAACAGGAGATGCTGCAGATGGAGCTGGCATTCACTGGATACCTTAGGGCAAAGACTGCCACTTAGATTGTCAGATTGAGGGCAGACACTATTTCCTGCTAACACATAGTCTGCATTCATATCAGTTGAGTTTCCTTTGCTGATATGTACTGTATGTCATATTTGTATCTGTGCTTTTCTATATACACACACAATGCCACACAACTCATTATCTTGACATATGCAGCACACCTGAGGAGGATCTGCCTTAAGTCAGGTATTAGTTTGTTGATGTTGCTGCATTGCTGAAGCTCCTATAGGGCATGAACCACATTTACTTTGTGTGTATAATGTACACTGCAGTATATTCAAAAAGACTTAGTGGTCTGAACTGTGATCGATGAGGTCCTGCAACCTCATGGGAATCATGGGAAAGACCAACTTGTTTACTCTGCACTTTCTCTGGGGTGTCTGTCGCAGTTTGATTTATATTCTGCTGGTTTGCGCCATAGGCTTGTTATCTGGAACCCCGCAAGACCTGTATAGTCCACTTCATTCTTAAGCACCCAATGCATTTTAATACCTAAAAGAAAATTGGCTGCAGCTCTGACAGTTAGTTTGACCCTGAGATATGAATGAAAAGCAAAGCTGGAAGAGAAAACAGACATTTTGTATGGAAAATGAAATGTGGGTTCTGAGAGTTTTTCCAGCCAACCATTTCTCCTCTTCTTCCCCCGTCTTCATCCCCAACTCCAATAAATACAGTTCGCTTAGGGGCCCAGGATTCAATGTGGAGAGCAAGAAGGGTGAGAAAGAGTCCTTTGCGATGCTTTTCCGAGGGACTGTAATGATTGCAAATCACAGTCAAGACCCCCAGTGCCCTCATTAGGGCTTTGAGTGGAGCTTAGAAAGGCGACAGATGAAAACCCATCTCATCGTCGGTTGCTTTCAGTACCACGATGAAGGTGATCAATACCTAGGCATACTGTTATGATTTACAGGAGGTGTTAAACTGTAGCTCTAAATCAATTTGTCCGGGTCTTAGGAGGAAAGAAAAGCCCTTCGGATGGTGAGGGGAGGAAATGCTCTCATTCTATTTTAACTTTTTCCAAAAGCAGACAAAGACTAGCCTCATATCTTCAGTATTGTTCTGTTATGTTTATTGTCACGACTGCTTACACAAGCATACAGTGAGACACAAAACTTTCTCTGGCGCTCAGAGCAAAACAAAATTTGGAAACAAACCAGTGGAAATACACTGTAATAAAAGTAGAACAGACTAGAGAAAGTTATAGAAAGGCTGCAACAACACTTTTAAGATATTGCTTGAGGTTATGGTTTATTTTACCTGACAAAGTGCCTTTTTGAGTTGATTGTATGTATTTAGTGTGAAAGGGTCATGGCTGAATTCCATTTGAAGTCCAGCAGAGCGTCTTCAAAGAGAGACGGGATTGAAAGCTGGCGTCGATCACAACCCAAGCTTCACCTCTGCCTCAGAGAAGTGGAGAGCTCATCCAGAGGAGTCTTCTGACAGCCCATCAGGCTGTGGGAAGACTGTCTTAAGATTATAAGATTACATTTGATGGCTGTGCTCCAAAGTACAGATAAAAGTGTAAAAAAAAGAAAACATTTAAAGTTTTGTTTCTTTGATTTTGAGGTGGCAGTGTGTAGTTGTGTATATTTATTTTTTCCTTCTTTAATCAACTTGTTTCCTAGCCTCAATCCCGGTTATCACTATGAGTGAGCAATTTAATAATCACAACTACAAAGCTGCCAGTTCAATTGTGCCAAATACATTTTCTTCATTCTCCAATGCTGTAATTATAGCAGCCCTACAGATTGTTTCCATTTCTGTTTTTGCAGAATGTGATTTCTGAGACACTAACCATCTTCCCTGAGAGGGAAATACTGTTAATTTGCAGAATGGTCCGTTTTTAATTTATAAATATAGATCCCTACTTGCGACCATCACTGAGACCAATTAGGTGATGAAAAACCACAGCAAAAGTGATTCTTCAGATGCTTTGCTAGAAGATGAACACCAACCACAAGGAGCAGGGTCCTCCATGGAGAAGAAGGTTAGAGGCCAAGATCGAGGCAGCACAGAGGGACGCTAGCCAGCTATTGGAGATGATGAAGGCAAGGGTATCTAAAGTACAAGAAGATCTCTGTGCTCACGGCTTTAAAAACTGCCAAGCAAAGACTTGCAGCACTGGCTACCCGCTTGAAGGAGTACATAGTAGGAGATATAGAAGCTGGAATATTACTGAGAATATTTGACCATTATTACAGGAGAGCATTTGAGGGATCAGGCGCTGATGTTCTCTAATTCTGCCCAAATGTGTTCACTCAGACTCAGAACCCTGGGATCCCATCTGTCCAGAGATAGGAAGTGCTGATAGGGAATGAATCCGTCTAAGCTGCCACAGTGTGTAGTAAGAAGAGTTGTGCCAGGTTTGGTTACCAGTGTGTAACCCAGACCTGTAGTTACCTAAGGATAGCTGAGAAACTATAGCTGGTACAGTGTGCCTGAGGAGATTAGAAGGATTTTCTGCAGAATGTGAACCTAATGAACTGACAGGTGTGTGTGTGTGTGTGTGTGTGTGTGTGTGTGTGTGTGTGTGTGTATTTGAGTGACAGAACTCATTTAAAATGTGAACAGGTTTGTGCTAAGTATTATTTTCTTGGCAGTTTTATCCGACTGTCATCTAGAGAGCAGGAGAATAGGAATACTGTTGGCATTTGGCAGGATTTATTAAGTAGCACTTTTTATGTTCCCCCCCAGGGGCAGGGAGAGGCTTCGGCACGGGGGACAACCATGGAGGGGGACTGTCTCAGCTGCATCAAGTACCTCATGTTTGTCTTCAATTTCCTCATCTTTGTAAGTATTTTTCATCTCTCTCTCAAGGGCACTTCATTTAGCTACCTCTGAAGTTACTGTCAATCTAACGATTTAAGATGGCCTTCTGGCTGCCCTCTGCCCGACTCACTAATGGAGCCACATTTGCATTTCATTAGATAGAGGCAATCTTGATTCTATCATATCCTCTTTTGATTAGATTTTAGTGTGCTGACACACATCTGAGACTCACTGTGCCACATGGAGTTTGTGACTGGCACCTGAGTTTATCAGTCTTGATCAGACAATCAAGAGTAATCCTGTTAGTCTGAGCCTGTAAAGGGGGGAGGGTCAGGATAAGAAGGTTTGTCTCTTTTCCGGCTTTATTAAGCGCAACCAAACCATTTAGAAACTCTACTCAGACGTGGTTGTTCAAGACTCGGGTAATAATGCAACCAACAGAGCACAGAATAAACGTAGCTGGTACCATCAGCGACAAACACTGTTTTTCAGTACTCTGTCTTTGTGTCTGTCTGTGGCCATTTCACACGCATGCAACATTTTCTAAGGCCAGCAAGCTTGTAAAATGGCTACCTCCTGGGTCATCATACCACAACCTCTGCCTCTGTGCTGATATGGTGTTCGTTTGCAGACGCCCAGGTGTCTCCGTGACAGGAAGAAGGGGATTGTGGTAGAAGTGTTTGAGGCTCAGATCTCTTCCTTCTACCCCAATACCTACTTTTCTTAATCACATGAGTCACTCAGCTGCAGATAGGTTTTAGTGAAAGGGAGGGTAGATGGGGCTGCAGTGCTGTGCATTTCTTTAGCAGGTTGGGGGCTTAGTTGAAGCAGAGTAGATATCTCCACACACACCATCACTGAGTCTTTCTGGCTCTGTAGATACCCAGCCTTCCTTCCGCTCCACAACTCTCACTCCAGCCTTCTAGAGATTTGCATTACCAGCATTTAGTATTTTCCATTATATGACACATTTTTGATTGTTTGTCTGCTACTCTGGATACTAATCAACCCTCTGAGTTCACATTAATTTTTAATCTGCCTCCAATTCCTGTCCAACTAATGTCTTCTTCCCCTTTTACTTCATCAGCTAGGGGGCTCCTTCCTCCTGGGAGTGGGAGTGTGGGTCTTGGTGGACCCCACAGGGTTCAGGGAAATTGTAGCAGCAAACCCCCTGCTATTCACTGGTGTCTACATCATCCTGGGCATGGGAGGCATGCTCTTCCTTCTTGGGTTTCTTGGCTGCTGTGGAGCTATCCGTGAAAACAAGTGTCTGCTCCTCTTTGTGAGTCAAATTTAAAATGTAGTTTTTCTACTGATCTTGTTTGTGTGCACATGTGTTGATTATTCTGTCAGGGTGGGAGTGTGTCTTGCTGGAAATGGAAAGCCAAAAGAGCAAAATGCCCTTTTATTTGTCTTCTTGCCTCAAGCCTCATGCATACTTAATGTTGAGGGAAGCTAGCAGAACCAGAATGTGATTTTTAGTGAATGATGTGCACTTTTTCTGACAAACATCCACCTTGTGCTACTCAGTCTTTGACTCTTTGCATTTGTTTTTGTTTTGTTGCAGTTCTTCATGCTCATTCTCCTCATATTCCTAGCAGAGCTCGCTGCTGCTATCCTGGCCTTCATTTTCCGAGAGCATGTAAGTTGTGTCAGTATTCACACCACCTTTGATCGCGAGTGTCAAGAAGGGCTGGGTGTCAAAATGTGTCCATGGCAATGAGAATCAAAATACCGAAATGTACCGTCTGCTCATGTTCATACTGCACCTTCTTTGACCAGTAATATTAAAATATTCACAATGGTTAAAACATTATTTCACATAATGAGTAGTGGTGTGTAAAACCTTCTCCTAACTATCAGCAGCAGCTGCCTTTGTGAATACACTAACTTGTGGTTTTCCTGCCTCTTGCTGAAGCTGACCAGAGAGTACTTCACCAAGGAGCTGAAGACATATTATCAGGGCTACAACAACACTGACGTCTTCACCTCCACATGGAATGCCATCATGACTACAGTAAGGCCACCGCACACAGATCAAAGAGCTAACTTTTAACAGCCAGGCATCAAGGGGCTATATTTTATAGATAAAAATCCTAGACATTTAGGTCAATGTTCATGCTGGATTGGTGCACGCACACAGCGGACCACAGGCCAGTGCACAAACAAGCACTCGGCAATAACAGCTTCTTCTCCTCTACTGTCCTCTTCTCCCCTCAGTTTGACTGCTGTGGGGTGAACAGTCCAGAGGACTTTAAGGACAGCTTGTTCAGGCTGAACAACCAAAATCATATGGTGCCAGAAGCCTGCTGCCAGCGTGCCAGTCAGAGTGAGGAGATGGCCTCTATAAGCCAAGAGCAGTGCTTATCTGGCAATATGATGTTCCGCAATAACAAGGTAACTTCCGACATCTACACTGTCAAACTCCTTCCTCCTTCCGATCACATCCACGCTTAATTGGAGCAGGAGACTGTTGGAGGGTGACACAGAGGAACTAGCTGACTTTTTCATGGCTGATTAGTGCTATTCCGTGTATGAAGTGTCATGGGAGCTCAAACTATGTGGGAAATGATGGGCAGACACTTATGTATCCATATGAGCATAATGTGTGTTTGCGTATATGTATGTAAATGTAAAATCTAGCTATTTTTGTGGAGCATTTATGAGTGTAAATATAGAGGATAATAAGTATAAGAATATGAGACAATTAGGTGTGCTTCACAGTTAAACGCGTGCACGCCCACAATCTTCTTCCATGTGTGTAAAGGAAGGCTTGCAGTGAAATGTAATTACGGTGAAAGCTGATAGGATGAGGTTTTTACTGCACTGTACACCTGTTGTTATTCATGCCACTAGAACAATGTGAAATATCTGTGATGTATGCCTCTTCTCATTCACACAAAGAAGCCTCATTAGGCAGTAGGCCCTGCTTCTCGCTCTTTCAGACAGGCTTTTGTTAAAAGCCTCACTCGATTAAAGCTGTGATGTTACTTAAATTGTCTTGGTAATTCTGGAAGTTTATAGCCTATTGATTCTTTACTGGGTATTACGTGCTTCTCTGTCTACAGGGCTGTTATTCTGCAGTTGTTGACTACTTTGAACTGTACATCTATGTGGCTGGAGCACTGGCTATTGTGGTGCTGACCATTGAGGTAAGACGTTTTCTTTGAGTTGTTCAATATGCTGCTTTGACTTTGCTGTTCTAGGGATGTGAATGTTAATTTCAGAAACTGATAAATCTGCCTTAAGCTGAAGATATTTGCTCTCTGCAGGTCTCTGCAGGGCAAGCTCACCATCTAGTGGTGAGACTTGGTGTTAGACAGATTTAACTGAGCTTTCAACTTAGTTTTTAACAATTTGTCAAATGTACATTACTCTTACTCTCAAATATTATTACATTTGGTTTTATAGCTGTGTATTTAATTACAGGAAAAATATTAGATTTATAGAACAGCCAAAACATTTACACTAAGATCCCGTTTAAAACTCACATAAGATGCATCTTGGAATCGGTTTACAACTCGAAAACTGAGAAACTTCACCATTTACTCCAGTACACATATGCTTGGGGTCTAAATCACATGATGCTTAAGGTCCACTGCTGATTATCAGAATCTGTTGTGTTTAGTCAATCTGAGAATCTTAGATGAGGGCAAGAAAAGTGATTTTGCATCTTCCAGATTCTGACTGACTGGACACACCTGATCAAGGTTATGAACAGTGAGGATTTGGGAATCTCATCCCCTGTAGTGTTAGTGAGTTCTGTCTCCTACACTTAGCTTTATACCTGGGTGCATAATTCAACAAATTGTGGTCTAACTCACAGAACGTCAATATTATATTGTGTTGAGTGAGAAGTCATTAGATTCACATTTTGTGGTAAATCAACAAAAGAATATTCACACTGAGTGAATATGATGATAAATGTGTGTTGCCTTTTTACATTCGTGTATGTCACTATGCAAAACATTATTTCTTTTCCCAGCTCTTCGCCATGGTCTTTGCTATGTGCCTCTTCAGGGGAATCCAGTAGAGCTGCTCCATCTGTGAACTTCTTTTTTAAAAAGGGAATTCAGGAGTCAAGAACCAAACGGACATTTGTAAATTTGTCGATTTCTTTTTTTTTTATTGACTAATTGGTAGAAAAACAAGCTTACAAACTCTTGTACTTCACAGCTGGACTTTTGAGGTACTGGGTAGAAAAAAACACACACACACACACAAACCATAGAGAAATTGTAAGATCAGAGATAATGTAAAAAGATTTGTGTGTAAAGTGGAAACAGTAATTTGTGGACCAGGTCTAGCACAGACTGGGCGTAAAGTGGACCAGGCATGAGGACCAGGTGAAGCCTGAGCAGAAGGCACTGCACTGATTTTGGATGAAGAATATTTATATTAAGTTGGCTTAACTGTAAAAAATGTGTTTTGTGTACACTTTGGCTGTTTCCCTTTCCTGTTGTATACTGTTCTACAAACCCTCCCTCCACATGCCTTCTTACAGCCACTCTCTCCTTTAATGCTGTGTTACATCAGTTGTGTGTGTGTACATACTGGATGCTCTTTTTGAATGTGTGTGAACTAGTTTGTGAGCATGTGAGCTTGTGGCTTTTTACATGACCCCGCCCAAGCTTGAAAGTCAGCTTCTGCTTCTTTTTATATTTCTATGGTGGTGTTTATTGCAGTAGTGGTTATTTGTGGTTTTAGGCGGTGAATTGTATGTGTATGCATTTGTATTAGATTCTTGAAAAGTCAACAATATAAATGGCATTCTAAATATCTGTTTGTGTGTGTCTTTCTTAAAATGCATTTAAGAAAAAAACTTTTCATTTGTTCACCCCTGTGATTGGACACACATAGAAAATAGCATGTTTTTGAAAGAAAAGCATCAAAATTAATTATGTTTCATGACCTAAAATTAATTTTAACATAAACACACAAAGACCTAAATTCTGCAAACATTAGTATTGTCTTCCAATAGCAGGTTATTTTTGCTAATGCACATTTATTCTTTTAAAAGGATACCTGATTATTTAGAAAACCATATGCTAAGATGGTAACATTGTTATAATCACTTCTTAAACTATTAGTGAATAAACAAATGATTACACTGCACCATTATGTTTTATCTCCCTGTCTATCTACAATGTTAGGCAGAAAAACTAACTCAAAAGACACTAGAAGAAAGAAACCTATATATATTTAGATATTCTCAAAATGCAGATATGGAGCGACGTAATCATCAACTTGTGGTCATGTTTGTGGGCAGTTCCTGGAGGTAAGTTCACCATTAGCTTTGGTTTCATTTGGTGTTCAGCTGGTCACTGTCAGTGTGTGTCTGCCATGTTTGATTTAGACTGAATATAAAGATCATGCAGATGATACATATTGAGCTAACTAAAGTTTAGCTGGGTGCCAATGATGTGCAATTCTTTACCCAAATGCAACATCAGTTAATGACATCATTCACATCATTTATTTAGGAGTCTCCTGATGAAAGTGGAATATTTTGACTTATCACAACAACAACAACAGAACAGGACTATTGGCAATCAAAAGATAAAAATCTTGTTCATTTATTGGTGGTTAGTCGATTGTTCATTAAACAACAGGTTTAACTGGGCAGTAGAAGGCACATTTCAAACACATAAATCAAGAGTCGAGAGGAGGACCATGTTTAAGGAGGATACAGTTAGAGTAGCTGACCAGGCTGATGGTCAGAGATCAGCAGGTCAGAGGGACAGCAGCTGTGGCTGCAGAGTCAATAGCTGGACTGATGGAGAGACACGAGATGCTGAGGACTATGGAGCAGGCAGTTGAGGCTTTTGCAGACTGGTCTTTTCTTGTTAAATCAAGGCACCAATAGAATTTAAATTTATCAAAAAGAGCAGCCCCTTCGTTACTTAAATTAGTCTATTCATATGTACATTGAAACCACCTGACCGTCTTCAAAAAACTACAACTGACAGACTGAAATCAGTTTGTTGTTGTTATAGTGTGAAAATGAGAATCGTAAAATTTAAAGCAGGACTTTATTATTGGAGCACAGGCATTGTTACTAAGGAACTGGACCTAAACAGAACCAAGTGAAAATCTCTATAATGTTTTTTAAAGCATTTTTTTAAAGTCAGACAAATATAAACCATAAAAGTCACTTCTAATTCTTCTTAGAAGTGTTGATCAAAACACAAATGTAACTAACACAGAACTGTTATAATGTTATAATGTTTTATAATCCTCAGTCTTCCATACTTGGTTGAAGTAGTTTGTTGTTATTTTATTTGTTATCTCAGATTTCTGTGCTGACATGCCTACCTCGGTATGCTGTCGGCCCGTGAGCTGTGTCCCTGCAGCTCGTACAGAAACACAAGTCACAGTCTTGTGCACACGGCAGTGTCCAGGTCAAATACTCGTGGCTGTAACTGCCTCAGGTCGTCCCCAGGTTTATCGTTGGGATCTTAGCGTCATAGGCGAACCAGTCTGCCATACTTGGTTGAAGTAGTTTGTTGGTATTTTATTTGTTATCTCAGATAACTTTGGTGACATGCTTTCCTCCATGTGCTGTCGGCCTGTGCGCTGTGTCCCTGCAGCTCGTACAAAAACACAAGTCACAGTCAAATACTCGTGGCTGTGCCTGCCTCAGGTCGTCCTGTGGTTTTACCTGTGGGATCTTACCATCATAGGCGAACCAGTTTTCCAGTCTTCCAGTCTCATCTGAGATATAAACTGCTTCAGTGTTGAGGATGTGCTCGTGCTTGACCTCTGTATGGGACTGAGGACCATTTAAATTGTCCCCCTTGAACTGAACAGTGAGACCCGAACAGAACATTTTGGTTGTGCGCTCAGAGCAAAACATGTTTTCAACTCACTCACTTGACTCACAAACTGACCAGGAGGTGGTAATATTATGTTAGACCTTATAAGGAGAATGTGATTTGGTGTAAGCGGTTCAAGACTTGTTGGATAATTTAGTGCTCTGTTGTCAGAGGTTTGCTATTTATAATAGCCATCACTTCATACAGAAATGTTCTAAGTGAAGCACTCTCAAGTCTTTTTCTCTTCCATATTCCTCCCATATGGCTCGATGATGGGGGATTCATTACAAACTCGCAGCCATGTTCCTTCAACTGTTTATGATTCAAGTTCTTCATTGCGTCCATGAACTCTCTTTTTGCACCCACAAAGTTGGTACCTTAATCACATCTAAACTGTCTTACATTCCCTGTTATGCAAAGAATGCACACAATGCATTGATGAAAGCATCTGAACTAAGGTCATCAAGCATTTCGATATGCATGGCTCTGCAACACATGCAAGTAAAAAGAAGACCTTACTTCTCCAGTTCCTTTCTTGCATCCTTAACATAGAATGGTCCAAAGCAATATATGCCACAAGATTTAAATGGAGGCATCCTTTACATTCTGTCCTCTGGCTAATCTGCCGTCCATGGATCTTGTGTGTTCCTTCTATACTTCCTGCAGGTGATGCACTTAAAGATATTTGAGGGAACTGCACTGCTGCATCCAATGACCCATATCCCGTTGTATCGCAATTCATTTACAGTCATACCTCTACCTTGATGCTGTACTTTCTCATGATGATCAGTAAAGAAGACACGTGACTTGTTTTTGGCAGAATGGCAGGATGCAACGTATGGATGAAGATCAAATGTTGTCAATCGGCAAGCATACCCTGCTTATCCACAAATTGACTTATTTTGTGTAGCTTGTTAGCCTTGTCTTTAGATTGTATGTCCTTGCATTGCTGTAAAATTTTTTTCAATTCTTGATTTCACTGCTGAATGCTTCTCCTTGTAACAATTTGATTATGAAAAGTTTGGTTTGTTGTACTTCCATTGAGTTTGTGATTTCAACCTTTCACTTGCTTAGCACGACATTTAAGACAAGCAATAGCTTTAACAGCTCTTTTCCAGTCGGAAAACTTAGTCAGGTGGTCCAACAATGTTCTATTTACCTTTGCGATGGTGTTGAGCACCTGAGACTTTCGAAGTTCTGGATCATTGTCACTAAGCTTTCCCACCTTAGCATCACTTGTGGGTAGCTCCTTATCCCATAGAAAGTCTGGACCAGTGAACCAATTTGAAGCAACAAGCTGACCTACTGATAGACCTCTCGAATCATTATCTGCTGGATTGTCTTCAGACTGCAAATGATACCATTGCTTTGCATCTGTGGTGGACTTGATCTTTTGGATTCTATTTGACAGAAAAACATGAAAACGTCTGGCATCGTTTTTAATATATCCAAGAACAACTTTTGAATCAGTCCAATAATATTTTTGAAGGTTGTCTTTTTCTAGCTCATTTTTTAACACAGCACCTATCCTAGCAGCGACAACTGCTGCAGATATCTCAAGCTGTGGAACTGTTGTAACTTTAGTGGGGGCAACACGCGCTTTCCCCATAACAGGTAAGCAGTGAACATTGCTACTAGTGTCGACTAAGATAAGTACACTCCCCATAACTTGTAACGCTAGCATCTGAGAAGTGATGCAACTCATACAGTTTGACATCTGTGAAGTTTGTCACACCTCTTGATCTTTACAAGTGATCTTGTAGCCATGAATGCCATTGTGATCTGAGCGTGGCAACAACACATGAATCATACTACCTTCAGCAACATTATTGCTGACAATGTTACAGAAATCTGGGAACCTTCCATGTTCTAGCTGGTACTGTGTAGCTTTTCGGTTCCATCTGTTGCTTAACCAGTCGGGTAACTTAGCTGTCTGATTTCCAACACTGTCAAGAATACGCAAACTCTCATTGTGAGCCATGGCACATTCACAACTGCGTAAAAAGTCCACAAATTTCCTTAAGTCAGCAATCTCATTTGAAGCTATTTTTGGCCAGGTATGTAATTTGTCTCGGCAGGTTTTTGCAAGCATAAAAGGCTAGCCATATCGTTCATTGAGCATTTCCCATGCTCAGCATATGCAGTGTCTGAACCAATCAGAAAATAACCTTCTAATGCCTCTCTAGCTGCTCCTCCAACATATTTCTGAAGGAAGAATATTTTCTCTGAACTTGGAATGTTTTTTTTTTCAATCAGAGTGGGAAAGTATGACTTCCAATAATTAAACTTTAGTGGATCACCACTAAAAACTGTGGGCTCTGGAATGGGTAGTCTGTTTTGCTGATATAGCCTCAGCTAAGAACTTCACAAGTTCTCCTGTGTCATCTCGTGCTGTATACGTGCTGGCACTGCATCCTTTGGTGGTTGTGAGCATTGGTCCTCAGGATTCACATGATTGATTGACTCTATAACCTTATGTAGATCAAGCCTCTGTGGAGCAGTCCCTTGGGGTGAGCTGGGTCGAGCTCATTTTCATCATACACTTGAAGCCTTGTTTTTGCTGAATTCAACCTTTTCAAATCCAAATGCTGCAATGATCAACCTCTCTTCAGCTTCTAGGTTTTGCAGTTTCTCTTGATAGTCCTCTTGTTCAGTCATAATCTGCAATACAGCCTGTGTAGCTGCATACTCTGCTGCGGCTTCTTGTCTTTTAACACATTAGAGTGAATAGACAAAGCCTCAGAACCATTAGAGGCAGGAGGTGAAAAACTGGAAGCTGAGGATGAGAATACAGAACTATGATCTGGCCAAATCAACTCTCTTGCTGATCCTTGCATTTCAGATTGAGAATCTTGTACTACTGACTTAGTGATCTAGATGCAGTTATCCATCTTGCGACGCACGTCATGGGCTGGGCGGTCATAACCAACATTCAACTTAGACAATACCCTTAGAATACCGATGATGTGCTCTTGTAGGATGTCACTAGGATCCTGCTTTAACACTGGTCCTTTAGCTACCTTATTCAGAGCTTTCCATCGTTCATATTTGCTGTTAGAGCGAAGCAATAGCCCTTTAAGTTGCTCTTTCTGAAACTCCTTTGCCCTTTCTGTTAATATCCGGGATCTTTCACTTCTACAAAGCTCTATAGGTTGTGTTATTCTTTGCCTAATAACTGATTTATCTGTCTGCTCTAGCTCTGTCTCTTCTTCCAGAGCAGCTGCTGCACCCAGAGCTTCTTTGTTTGTATGTGACATTCCATTATTTTGGCATATGTACACAGGCAGCCCACAACATTTGCAAATACTGAATAAATGGGTTTAACTAAAAGTCACTCTCCTTCTATAAGCACATATACATCTAGAATATTTCAGAGTAAATACCCCTCACAGAGTTCTTATTGGTATAACCTCGTCACACACTGAACCATAAATACTAACTGTAAATTTCTATCTAAATGTACAGAGATTACTTTACTGAACATGAATTTGCGTTAATTACGTAAGTACACATTCATATACGTAAAACACCGTAGCTGTCAGGTTATACACAATTACTTGTAGTTTCCGACTCTTGTGTCACCTTTCAGACCAAAAACTCGAGAGTCTGACTCATAGCCTTCTTGATGAAAACCTTAAAGATCTATGTGTCCTAAACAGAGTCTTATCTGTGTTCCCGTTTGACGAGCTGTCTACTGTGCGCAGGTAGGGCGAGTCTGGGCAGGTCCGAGTTTGACTATCACTCCCTCCAGGTATTACTCGAGACCATGTTTCATAAGTCACAGATGGATTTATTTCCGTTACACTTCTCCGTCGTCAAACTGTAATAACATAAATGTACAGAATGATAAACATAAATATTATAGATGAACATTTAGCTAAAGTTAACAAATGTACGATAAAACAAAACACAGTGAACAGCTTTTCTACCTTCTACCTTAATTACCTCTTTCGTCACGCAAAAGGGAGCCTGTGTGCAACATGGAATGTAACATGGTTCCTACCTATAAAGACAACAGAGAAAAAATGAAATAAATAAATAAACAAATTGGCATAATTTACAATTATGGCAGTTATAACGTTTTTTCTCAAACCAAAGTATTAAGACAGTAGATTAATTGTGAGCATGTATGTAAAGTAATGTGTGAATGACTGTGACACAGTGAGTTGAGTTACTTACTGTCAGACACTGGGTACCAGGCTGGCTGCCTGTCCTCCATCCTCCTCCTCCCAGCCTTCTAAAACCATCTCATCCATTTCTACAACATTATTCTCTCTTTGTCTCTCTTCCTCCTTCTTCTTTCTCTCTTGTTCTTCTTCCTTTTCTCTCTCTTTCTCGTCCTTCTGTGTCATCTGTGTTACTGACAGGCCGTAAAAAAAGAGGTGGAAAGTTATATGTGCCTTGTATTGTTTCACAATGCAGGCACCAACTAATCCCAAGTTTGCATTTTGGTTGTTCAACATTAATTTTAGACTCAGCAGGTATTTGCTTCACCACAAGAGGGCAGTAGAGTTCCTGCTGCTCCTCCATCCACTTGTTTTCTCAGAAGTCACAAAGGTGACCTTTGTGTTTTGAGAGACATACTCAAGAAGTTCGACAAAGTATTATTATTTAGTATTTATATCTAGGTGAGGTATTTACAGTATTATTTTACTAACTTTTTCCTAGAATGAAAAAAAAAAAGTAACATTTTTCCATTCGAATCTGTGTTATATTAGCATCAGTATCACAATGCCCTTTCACTGACTCAGTAAACATTCAATATAATGCAATGGCTCTCAAGAGGGCCAAACATTTTACCCTACACATGCTTAAGTATTGACTGATGTAAATTTGACATGACTACAAGGCTAGAGCCTCATTTTAAAAACATGTCTTAGGTATTGTTTGGGCACATTTTGAGTTTGACCTGCAGATCAGAAAGTAAGCACCAGTAGCAGTCAGCATGTCAGTGCCCCCCACATTCAAACCCCCCTTTCTTCCCTACCATTTGAAGTGTTCATTGGTTCAGGTCAGGATCTCAGGGTATTTAACAGCTGCTAAGTGTTACTGGTGGTCAGCTCCTGATCCACTTTCCAGCACGCTCATGTCCTGTGACGTACAAGGGCTGTTAACACAAGCTTGAGGTGCAACTGCAGTCGCATCAAAGCAGACAGTATACTCTAACAACTATTAAGTAATATTGCCTCCATTCTTCTGTCGCTATGATGATGAATCTCAAATCAAATTTAGATTCAAAGCAGCTGAGTTTTCAAAACAGACAAAAATCAGCCTGGTACAAATATTTTTCTGATCTGTTTGTTATATCACACATTAAAGAGCGCTTTCATTTTGCTGAGGAATACAAAAAATAAAGGATTTGTTCTGCTCAGAGTTTGTGATATGACTTGACAGTTTGTGGTAAGTCCATCCTAATTGTGGCCAAAAGAACATACTTGAAAAGCTTTTTATATTCTCTGCAGTAACAAATCCTAATGGAAGAACAAACACAGAACAACAAACACTGAAGAACGCTCCTTTGGTCTCAATATGTTAGCTGTTACAGGAGTTGTATTCTTCCTACTGTTGTGTAGAAACCTTCAAAATATTGTTTGGTTTCTTTTAGTTTGGGGACACTGCAAAGCATTGATGTTGTGTTATTTACCTCTTTGCTTATGTGCAGTCCTGCACACCTACATCTATTCTTATCCTCATAAAAATACCTCCAGGAAATAGGGAGAAGAGTGTGAGGGATGGGAGTGAGGTGGAGCTGAGGGGCTCCATGTTCAGTTTGTTTTAGGCCCCCTGTTTGGAGAGGAAACTTTCATTGCCTGATGATTTATGAGTGGTTAGCATCCCGGGAGAATTAAAGAGTCAGTTTTCCTCCCGCCCTCTAACATGAAACTTTCGTTTCTCCTTTGTGCTGTGTTTATCCAGTATAAAAGGTGTTAGGTCCGTTAGCCCCTGAGGACCATTCGACAGAGACCATACTGGGGGCAGACAATTCACATCTGCTGTGACAAGACCACAAACCCATTGTGAAAATGTGAGATTTTAGAAAATATCCTAAACAAGAGAGTTCGACATACAGGGCATGCAACAGGCCACTGTAACAACCAGGCCTTGTTGTTACAATAAAGAACAACTGAATTGTCACAAAATTGCCAAATCCCACAGACTCAGTGTCCCCGGACTCGACCAGGCAGCCTTTGTGACGCAGTGCGGTGCCCACGTCCCAACATGAAACAGGAAGTGAGCGGGAAAGGCCAGGAAATTAGTCTGTAGGGATGTGTTCTTTCTCAGGCTGAGCATTGCTGCTGTCTTAAGAGATCGCTTGTGTTCTGTGACTCACTTGTGAAGCATGTGTTTCCAGTCCACAGGACTGGGATTTAGCTGATGACTACAAATAGACGACCTGAGCTTTCCCATGTGAGAAGACCAAGTGCTGTACAATCACAAAAGCGAAAACGAACATTTAGCATGCAGCCATCTACAAAATCATGGAGCATCTACGACGGATCCCATTCCTCAATAGTTATCCCTTTTTTTTCTTCATGTTCTCTGTTTGTCCTGTGGTTCTGTGTTTCATGGTTTTAACACAGCTGGAAGATAATGCAGTACTTGGCTGCTTATTTCTCACTCTGTGGCCTCTCGCTGCTGCGCTGTCATCACTGTCTGTCAGTCAGAGCCAGAGTGACCTGGTGCACATGAGTCCACGAGAGGTCAACCGTCGTGTATGTCTGACCTTTGCACTCTGCAGCAGGAGGGCTTCATGTGCAAATGCACTGAACAAGGCTGGACTTGAGTGCACAATAAATCAGAGGGATGCTTCACCGCCCCCATATTCACAAGATTCATAATTGGAAGCATATTGCAGAGAGCAGAGACAAAATGCTGCTCTAGAGCAAAGGGATTGAGAGGGTTAGAAAAACAGGCTGATAACACACCTGAGAGTGTTAGGAGGGAAGCAGTGGACAGGTTGCTGGTTTCAGTGTGTTTAAAGTGCTGCACAGAGACAGAGTTAAATCTAGAGGAAACAACAAGGTGAGTCATTTCATTGCACGCTGGCTGAAAGTTGAAGCATGGTTTATCAGTTATGTTATTAATGTGCTGCCATATGTGTCTCTGCTTGTTAAAACTGTTTTGATAAAATAAACAGTCTGTGTTTTTATATTCAGTGCTTCTGGAAATTCTCACTGTTATATTTGTTTGTTACTTTAACAGTGCTCTTTCTCTTTCTCAGCGACGTTACACAAGTGCTGATTTAACCCACTAATCCAGTGTTTAGGTCCAAGAAGTTCACCTCTTTAGGCCTAGCCAACTTTACACCCATGTTCCTGTACCACTTTAAATTCTTTCCTTCTCTGTTTACGTTAGCATGTCAAAAAGCCACACTAGACATTTCCACACTCTAATAAACTGCAGTTTTATTAGTGGGACTCCACTAATGATGTGAGTGATGTGAGTCCCTGTGAGGCTGTCTCCACGGTAACAGACCACAGAGATGCCTGTCAGGCAGCTGGCAGACCATCAGCTGTTTGGTGGTCGCTGTCAGCTGATGGGAAAACAGAGAAGAGGCTAGAGACTGACCACAGATTTGGAAAGCTAGCAGATATATTCTCAGAAATGGGAAGATGCTCGCTCTGATAGAGTCACTAGGGACTGGATGTATGTTTTGATCCTAGCCTTGTACTGTGTACAAAAGAACAATAGATGACATCCTGTGCAATAATGTTTTCATGTGCAATAACCTTATTTTTACATTGAATGAACTGTGTTCTACCTCATTATCCTACATTATCATTTTGTAATTATATTTAAATATATATATAATAATCTTTCTTTTATGTTATATTTTTTTGATAATATGTCTGTCACTGCAGGGGCTGCACCCAATTTCATTGTAGCTGTAACAAGACAATAAAGTTCTAGTTATGAGTAAATTATATTTACTTACAGTGTGATAGTCAGTGAGGCTCAGAAATTGGCATTATAACAGTTTTGTGTACTGTTCAGTAAAGAAAGCTTGATGGTTATCATGTATAACTACAAAAGTTCACATGAGAATAATCTGATTGGCATATAACACTGAGACACAGTAGACACATATTGTACCAAATTATAAGTAACACCCTACAAAAGGTAATTAAATGTGTTTTTATTTATTAGTTTAATCCTTTTGTTTCTTTGTGGTTTGGTATAATAGTCAGTGTTTACAAGTGTCTTTCAATCAAGTATTTGCACATTTACAACGCTGTTGATGGTATCAGTTTCCCTGGTTTCATTGATGGAGTTGAGTCAGTGGATAGAAGAGGCTGGCTCAGTGCCACAGATCCCATTAAGAAGCGCTCAGGGAAGCGAGGTATCTGTGATCCGCTCTCAGTAAACTTCCACTCTGAGCTCACCTCAGAGCCAAGTCCTCCTCCTACACCTACTTCCTATTACAGACACAATTGTATTATTATTCTTTTTCCTCTTTGAATTGGTCAGTAAAACAGATCAGTGGTATATTCATGCTGTTTGGGGCGTTGTTTCTTGTGTGTGTCAAAAGCTAAGCTGTTTACTAGCATACTGACTGGCTTGTAATGCTGGATGTTTTACTGGACAGACTGATGTACGTTGTGTTCCTTCCTCTTCGGCCGCCTGCTTCTCTCCACAGTGCAATACTTACGGCCACAGCAGGAGAATGTCCAGCCTTTTATGTCCCTTAGGACAGCATCAATATATCAGGCTTCTGCAGGCTCTTTTGATTTATGACAAGGTACCATTTGAAGATACAGTACTTGAGTGAGGAAGACTTGGTGGTGTCACAGTAGTCAACATAGCAGATATGAATGTAAGTGTTTGGAGAGGCGCTTTGTGCTTATCATTTTCTCTACAGTTCATAGGAGTCCTTTCGCTGGTCCAAAATGAGACTTACAGCACAAGCAGCAGCTTTATTTTCAAGACAAAGGGATCATTTACCATTATAAAGCAAAGTTTCAGCTCTGAAAAATGTTTTGCTGAAAGCTGATATATAAGCTCTGATTTACTGCGTTGGCCCTGCTAACGATGGTCCTTAATGAGCAGCTCAAGCGTCCACTTGTTTATGGAGCAAGCTAGCTGACGTGCCAGTCCATGGAAAAATAGCGATTGAGGAATTGGATCTGTCCCCTTTTTGCCATATCAGCGGGCCTCTAATGTAGTTGTGTGAACTTTGATGTGCTCTAATGGTCTTCATGGTCCCTTAACCATGCAGGCGTCTATTAAGGGTGTCAGTGGAGCCTGGCTGAAGCAGCGTTACCCATTAGACTTAATGAGTGCTGCTCAGAGCAATGGCCTGCTCTTCTTCCTCTGTGCTCGTGGGTTTTTTTATCTCGCCTACCTGTGTTTTAAACAGAGTGCAGAGGCAGGGCAACTGATGTTTTTGTTTTACTAGCCATCCATTTTTTTAATAAGGTTTGATTTTCAGTCCTGTTGCGACCAACTCTTTGTGTTCATATGATCAACTCACATGGATCGCATGGCTTGTACCAGCTGATTTATCATCAGGTATTATATGTTCGGTTCTATCTTTTCAAGCCATTTGTTGATATTTAAAAAGCACCGTAAAACTTTGTCAAGTTGCTTTTGAAAGAATCTGTGTAAGTTAAGTGTGATGTTGTTTCCACTGAAAGGACATAAATGAGGAAATGGCTATTGTATTATAGTATTTCATCTGACATGTACAAGCCTGTGCTGAAACAGTTCCGCTTCTTCCCGTCTATTACAGTCCTGCTGATGATCTCCAGTTCCTCAACCCAGAGCTGGAGCCTCTGGGTGACAACAGGCTTCTCTTGAGTGTTCCCATTCTCATGCGATCAGAGCGTTCCAGTTAAACTCTTGCACAACAGTGGAAAAGATGGCAATTGTTGCTGGGAGCAGGCAGAGATGGGAGGAGGGCTCCAACATTCTTCGCAGGGCAAAGACCACAGCGATGGCAAGATGTGAATTGGCACAGGTTATTCTTTTTCCTGGCCATGCCTTCCCTTTGTCTTGTGAGAGTTCTGTTCAGTGGTTGTGCTTTGTGTGGATGATATTCAACAATTTGAACTAAACGGTGGATTTATTACAGACATAGTTTTTGTTGTGTAGGAAAGAGTTTTTGAAGCACTTATAAAAATGTTTTTCTTTGTTGCATGATTGAGCTCATATTGAAGAAACAAAGAACATCTGTGTGAAATGATGTTGCGTACTATATTGCATGACAGCTTTCTCTCGCCCCGGCCGTAGTTAGTCTGTTAGCCAAAGACCACCTGGAGGTATTTAAGGCCCATTCACACTGCAGATTCTACTTTGAGCCTAATGGTTAAGGCAGACCATCCCATCTGGAAGCTGCTGATGCGAGAAGAAGACTGGGATCACATATTATCCACCTTCAGTCACACACAGACACACACACACACACACACACACTTCAGTAGGTGATTTTTACAATTTGTCAATGAATTTTGATTGTGTTAAGACCTTTATGAAATTTCCTCTTAGTGTGTGACAAGGTATAGACTATTAGCCACAAGTCATAACTTCTTATGAAAAAACATTAAAAACTCAATAGATTTGGAAATATGTTGTTTATTCGAAGGATATTGTGGCATTTTGGAAAACGTCTTAAAAGTTTGATACCTTTGATATGAAACGTCAACAGGGAATAGCATAGCTTAGCACAACTTGAAACAGCTTTTCTGAATGTGTGAAATGTCCCTACTGTCTGTTAAACTTTAATTCCAGTCTGACTGTAAAACTTTATTTATTAGTATATGTGTTCTTAAAAATCTTTAAGGGCTTTTAATGAAGATGCCATCTGCACTCATGTAACTGTTGGATATTCATTTATTTCATTATGACTTCAGAAATTATCATTAACAGAAGCAGCAAGTTACTTCTGTACAAACAAATGTCCAGCTCCACAAACAGATCTCAGTGATGCTGCTCACAGTGCTAAATATGGACGGCGTAGGAGACAGTTCTTGACTGTTGGGACACAACACCACACATCTCTGGCTTTAGGAAGGAAACTACTGTCCCAGCAGAAGTAAAAAAAAAACAAAACTTTTCCAACACTGTAAGTGCAATAACTTATTGCAATGGCACATTTTATATCATCACAACCACAAGTAGAAATGTTTGATTAATAATAAAAAAGCTGCAGGAAGCAATAAGAGAATTAGAAAGCAATTTCAACTTGGTGAAAACCCAGAGCAACTCTTCAGAATAATAATACACAAATCATAATTTTACTCTTCTCATAGTGTGATACTCTCTGGAGGTCCATTAATTGACAAATAAGCAAAATAAATGTACAAGCAAAAGAACAATATTGTTTATACTGTTCACATTCAGACTATACAACATAATAACCATTAAAACCATGGATTTCAATTGATTTATTTCAGTAGTATCCACGTGGATGGAGCTGCAGAGGAGGGGAGCACTGAGGGAGCACCAGCAAGAAGACAAATAGTCAACCTTTCACAACTCACACAAATTATTCTCACAACATCCTGTCTCAGCCTTGAGATGTTGACCATATTGTTCCTTGAGTTTCAGTCCTTGCATCCAAGTCTATATCCATTCAAACTGTTTCTTAAGTGAACGGGGTCGTGGCTCACTTTGCGTTTTTATTTAATGCTAATTGAATTTGTGTCTAATCCTCATGTTGTAACTTATTCACTGAAAAACAAATACCTGTTTTTTTCCCTTCAAGTGAATTTTCCTACCTAAATACCAAAACCACCAACAACAATGGATACTGCATTCCTAATGATGAACTAGTTCAGACATTTTCTGATTTGATCCTTTGAATGTAAAGCTTTTCTTTCTCATATGTGATAGTAAAGTTAATATCATTGGGTTAAAGAACAAAACAAGTCTAATGGAAGCATTGCATTGGTTCTTAGAGGACTCATTGGGACAACTGGCAGTTGTGATTTCTTTCTATTATTTTATAGACCCAATGAAAAATCTGCAAATAAATAAACACAGAAGTTGCAGTTTTACTATAAGGGTACATATGGTACAGTGATCAAAATGCCATGAGTAGCAGAACCAGACTTTCCTGCCATCATCCACACAGGGGAAAGAAAACGGATATGTAGCCCAGTGGCTGTCGTAGGGAGATCAGCCAAAAGACTAACGAAGCCTTTCTCTAGCCTCAGCCTACAACCGGGTTCTGGTGACAAGCTGATTCCAGGGAGGTAACACTGAGACACGCCTGCAATCACTGGACATACGTGCCACATTCCTGTAGTCCAGCTTGCACGTCATTACATTACTTAAACATTACAGAATGTTCTTCAGGACCATTAGAGCCACTGATTTGGCCTGTGTCTTCTGGTATGGATTCTGCGAGGTGCAGTATGTCCCCACCGTGTACGGTTTTTAGCTTTGCAGTGTTTGCAGGGCAGTGCGGCTCACTTTGATGCTAATTAAGTGTGTCTATTCCTGTTGGTTGCTGATTGAAGCTGGCATGGTTAGTTGGTGTTGAAGGCTGCTGCTGTGCGTTGCTGTGCCTTGTCTGCCAGTGGAGACCCTGTTTCCTGTAACCCGAAGACTGTGCCTAGCAGGAGAACCTGTGGAGGCAGCCCTGGGGGAGGAAATGACACGTTGGTTTGAAATTGCTGCCAATCCGATGCCTGGCACAGTCCACGTCGGCGCCCGCTCCATTAGACTCAGTTTACTTATTGCATTCAACCTCTGCTGGAACACAACCTACCCACTGTGGGCTTAGACAAAATGAGTGTTTTCATTCGTAACCAATTATTGGTGACTTTTTTTGACAGTATGCTGTGAGAAGTGACAGAAGATAAACTTTGTATGAGTCTGTGCTTGTTCTCATTAAGTGAGCTGTTTTTTTAATAGCTTGAGAGCTATAGAGTTGTAAATACCAAATGTTCACATGTACATGAATTCACTCACACAATGTGATAGATGAGTCTAAATTAAGGTGTAAACAGTGTGACTAGAGCAGAGCAGTGTGGTATCAAAAATAAGCTAAAGGTAGAAGATAATGTGAATCAACTCCAAATACTGTACGTCTGTCTTTAAAGGTGTCCTGTAAACAATGTTGAAGTATTGTGAATGATACTTTACTCTGTCTGGGAGTAAACCCAATTTTTAATGAGACCTGAGAGATCAGGGAACCAGGAATGAACACAACATCTAAGCCACAAGTCACACCTGTATATTTCTCTGATTATCGGCATCAGCTGATTGCCACAGTCACAGTTGTTATCTTGGTTGTGTTAGTCATTGTAATAGCTTCTGTTATCTCTACAGTCTCTCCCTGTTCATTTGACCTGTTTTATCATTAGTGCTCTCAGGAAAACTCCCTCCTCCCCCACAGTGCTGGCTGATAGCTTCTCCAGAGAAGGGGGCCATGTGGGGGCAGAGTGGACTTGGGCGGGGACATCATGTAGCCCAAGAGATCGCTGCACTGTGTTCCTTGGCCTTCATACGCAGTGCAGCTATGCTGGAGGACTTGCGGTCTGGATCAACATTGAGATCATAGCCATTAATTCCCCCACCCATCCCGGGACCCCCAAACAGGCTGCTCATATGTGTCTGTCCCATGTGGCTGCCTCCTGGACTGGGCACACCCAGGAAGTCAGAGACCCCACCAGGACCATGAGGGTGGGGGGGCATGCATGAGGAGACAGAGTCACAAGGCACGACACATCCGGGTCCTGGAGATGCTGCACTGCTGCTCCCGATCCATGAAGGGTTCTGGATCTTGAAGAGGAGACAGTAACAAATGCATCAACTATTTGTTTTATTTTTTCTCAGATTTGAGCAGCTTCATAATTTCCTTTTAACAGCCTCAAAAATGGTGTGTGCTTTATTCAACCGTGAACACACACATGCTAAAGTAGTATCAGTATATACAGAAATACAGGTCTGTGAGCAGACTGCCTCCAATCTTTCTTTTACCTGTGCATAGTTCTCAGGCCGAGTCAGGAGCGGCAGCTCGTAGGCAGTAGAGAAGTGCGTCCTGACCTGTTGCATCTGCCCAAAACGCTCCCTCTTCCTCCACTTGGCTCTGCGGTTCTGGAACCACACCTGCAAATAAAAAACAATCGCTGAGAAAAAAAACGCAAAGCAGCAACTACCAAACGAAACTAAAGGTCAAGTTTTCAAAGATATCCCTCCTCTGCACTGTATTACATAAATGGGGCCATCCGCTCTGCTCAGCAGGACAAAGGCAGAAACTGCACCACATAAAATAAAGACAGTGAGGTGAATAAATTTTAGAGCACATGAAAGTCCAGGCACAGGTTGTAAGACTTGACGCGTCTTTAAAGTGCCGTCCTCACAAAGCTATTGATGTAAAAATGGTGAGTCTCCCTGTGTGCTGTGTATTTCAGCTCCTCTCTTTGATACACAGGCGTCTGCCTCCCTTCAGGCTGCCAGCGTCGACAGATCCACATCTGGGTCTGTAGCCATTCATAAATCACTCTGTAAAAGGTGTGCTCTCTCCCACACGTCAGTGCTGTTGGACCGCGGGGAATCCCACTGAATTATCCATTAAAACAAGTCCAGCTTTTGACCAAAAATCTCTTTTTTTGTTTATAAATTACATGATGACATGACGTTTGTCTGGTTAATTTCTCCTTTTAAGTTCGAGAGACATGCTGCCTTCTATGAAACTTCTATTTCCTGCTGACAGACCAAGTGCAGGCTACTTAACTAGGAGAACAGGAATCCCTGAGTACTGTTGTTACTTCTGGCTGTATGCCTGTCCATCGATCCTGGAAGAGAGATCCTACCTCTGGAGGTTTTTTTATGTATTTTTTTAGCTTGTCATTTCTTTTGTTTTAATTCAGCCTTTACTCCAGCAGCAGTTTCTAATTTGTTAGACACTATACCTAAACACCAAACTGGTCTCTAAAGTATGTTGTCTAATATCTGATCAAGAGAAAGTTTGGCAACCGCAATTTTTGATAATTGGTCAATTGTTGATCTATAATACTGCTGCTTAGACAAAAATACATGTGGACTTAAGTTTGCTGATTATTTTTCAAACAAGTTCTGTAAGATAGTAATTTATGTTGATATGTTTTATGTAGAGAGAATTTTCTCAGATCTTCGTGGACAAGAATGGAGGGCAGAGGCAGTCTTTACATGTTTATGTGTATCTATTTGTTGCTTGTCTAAATTTTATCCTCCCAAGAGGGAAAGGGAAAGACGTCTTCAAAGAGACGAGAGAGCACCATCCCGCTTCGTTGGTTTGAACTTGGATTGTGGGTTGATTCCCAGCCCAATCAGCTTGTGGTTTTTACAGTCCTTGACATGCAATTTCCCCCCAGCCAACCTCCTCACCCTCTCACCCCCCATCCTCCTTCATGTATCTTTCTCTGTCTCTGTCAACTCAAAACACTTTAGTGACAGTGACACAAATATGGATTGTTGCTGTGTTTTCATAATATTATGGTCCCATAATGGCTTTTTAGCAAACCCGTTGTGATCATTTTTCAGACGGGGCAGACAGCTGGCATGTGTTCTCAAAGAGAAGACTCTACTGGACCTCTCGTGATGCATGTGACTTTTGGCTGTGCTATTGCAAGAAGCTGACGTAAAGAAATGCCGTCTTACCCCAACATTCCCCAGGTCAGCTGGCAAGATTAGAGAGCAGTTCACCCTTGTGGCGGTAAGCTGATATTTGAGGTTGTGTCCAATGTCAAGGTGAGGTTGTTGCCCTTCGAATTATATCATATGTTTGAGGGGGACTCACAGTCTGCTATATTCCCCATGATGGTTTGAATCTATTACTCTTTAAAGTTTGTCATGTCTTTCCTGTGGTTATGTGAGCCCAGTTTGTGTGTCTCATGTTTTACCATCCAGTTTTCCTAAAACATGAGAACTAGCTGGAAAGAAACATAGAACCTAAATAGAATTTTAGCCTGTTTACTGGGTTAAAGCTATTTTTCCTAATCCAAACAATGATGGTTGCATGAAATGTCTCCTTGCTTAGTTTTACCCAAACAGAATTTTTATTCTAGCTTTTTTTTGTATATATTGATGTTCCTTTTTTTGAATATTTTTCTATTAACACAGACTGTCCTTACAAAAAGAGCTGCAAGAGAGCCGGACAACATTGGGAACTTTATGTTTCCAAATATACCTTCAGTAGTTAGCTTTTTAATTTGAGTTTAACTGGATTCTCAGCTCTGTAGAATCCCAGCTTAACATCCATAAGGTTAACGTACTAATGGACCTTCGAGGCTTCACTCTGCTTTATAGAATACATGTATAGAGTTTTATCAGGTACTAAATTGCCTTCCTAATTGTGACAGTTAACTCCACTTTCTTTCTCTACTCATCACTGTCTTTGTCGTATTCCCACCCTGTCATTGAAGCTCAGCCTTCCCTCTTCCAATCCGCTCCCCCACCCACCCTGTAAGCCTGCCCTTCTCTTCGTGTCTCTCTCCTCCCTCCTCCCTTTTAACTCAGCGAGGGGAAGTGGGGATATTGGAAAGTGAGATGGGAGAATGTTCAAACTGGAGCTTGTTTTCATTTCATGTTTAATTTCCTGACGCCTAAGCCCTTGGCTTTCCGCAGCTAACCCCTCTGACCTTTTGGAGGCATACAGACAGTGAGCAGTGGACCAGGCATATACACACACACACAGGATACACGCAAAAAACGCATTAACATACCATATTGTAGACAAAACTCAAAGTCAGCCACTAACTAATGTGTTCTTTTAACCTGGATGGTCACTCGCTTATTGGAACAACTTATAAAAAAGCAAATAATGTATGAGCATATATGTCCCTTGTCGTGTTTTTTTGGCACCGTGTGTGTCATGTTTCAGAGAGCGTTTGGTCTACGTAACTCTTCCTTTGAACCACAGTAGAATGAGACCCAAGCCAAATAGTTTGGCAGGAAGATCATTCAAGGAACATTATGAAGTCAGATGTGTCCTTTGGTGCTCTGTGTCTCCTATTCCCCAACTTATAAAGTTTGGTAGAAAGGACGACTAATGGTGTCTTTGCACAAGCAGAAACCCAATTAACATGAATCAGTTTTATTATTTCTTAAAATAAACAATAGCAGCCCATCCTTTACACAGCATGCTAACCAAGAGTCAATTTACCAACTGCAAACACTCACTACTTTTGTTTATTTTATCTAGCAGACATCTGCAAGGAAGGTGGCTCAGAGCTCTTGGAGCTCAAAGTGTTTGGCAGTGAGACAGTAATTGCTAAAGACGTTGACAGCAAAAGGCAGCTTACAGAGCCATTAAAGAGCTTTATTTATGCTCCAGAGCCAGCAGGCAGAGAGAGAGGAAGAGGGAGAAAGGGAGGGCAGAGTGCACAACTCCAAAAGCAGCTTTGAAGTCCAGCTGTCTCACCTCATCTCTGTCATGCAGGACCACTGCGATTGATAGACTGCCTCAGCAGTCACTCACTCACAGCCTCCTCCTCCATTAAAAGTAGGCACGGTGGTGAAGTTCAAGTCTGAGGTTGAGAGCTAATTGTTCTGAATAAACTAGTGGCAGCAGAATTAAAAGACGTGATTATGGAAAAATGCAGCTGAGTTTATGAAGACATTCATCATCTAACTGCGGATGAAACTGTACGACCTTGACATTGGCATTTTCGCCGAAAACATCTGTACTCTTCATTTCGGTGGCTGTTGTTTCTAAGATGAAACGAATTTTTGGTTCCCTTGCCAAGTTTCAAGTGCCCCTTGGTATTCGACAATTGGATATCCCTGGACTTTGTCTTGATGGACCTTCAGTTGAAATTGTGGGGTTTAGTGTTGATTGCGTGCATATTTAGGTCTGATTTTGGGGGTTAAATCTCACAGTGACTCAACAGTGTCTGCTGTGTGCTTGTCAGATGAGGAAGTTAATTATATTCATCTGGGAAATAGATGGGTCTGTGTGAACAAAACATGAATGTACTTATTTTACTGTACCACCACAAGAACCCAGCCAGGTTCTCTGTCCCTGACTATGTCTTGGACAGTGCATGGAAATTGAAACTGGCATCTCAAAGTGTTTTTTATATCCTTGCCAAATAGCTTTGATGACTTTCCTTTTTTTTCCATGTGTTTTCCCTCCCTGCCTTGTGCGGGGAAATAGTTTGAACGTGGTAGGGCTGGGGAGAAACCCTTGGCCTTTGACCCTTCTGCGGAGTCTGCAGCATGTAAGAGCTAAGAACAGAGTATTCCTCTAGTTACACCCATCTCTCTGTGATCTAAAACTGGCAGACAGAAAGAGAAATGGAGAACAATAGGCCTTGCTGTCTGCTCTTCTTAACAATCTTTGTCAACATGCCAGTCTTTACTCTCCCAGTACTCTCTGTCAGCTCCCCGGGTGATTATTAGCATGCAAATATGCAAACATTTAGCACGACTCAGCCCACGGCTCATGGAGTCCTCTCAGGGAATAATGACAAATTAGCAAGTGCCAGAAAAAGACAAAAGATTATGCTCAGGTCAAAAACCTTGTAATGGTTGAAGTGGTTGTGTAGTAAAAGGTCAGGTGGCTGCATGTTTGATTTATGATCTTGAATGTACCAAGCCGTAATCCCATGTTTAGAACTGTAATCGTGTCAACAAAGCTCCTGTCACTCAACTCTACAACGTTCTACTACTCTACTACAAATCATGAACTTTTGCTAAAGTTACATAAGTTGCTTGAGTACCTAAACCTAACCAAGCATGACCATTGTTGTTTATTTTGTAGGACTTGTTGGCTTATGTCAGTGCAGAGAAGATTTTTTCATGTTTAACCTGGTGTTGTTCCTTCATCCTCACCTGCACACGTGCCTCTGTCAGGTCCGTCCTTAGTGCCAGCTGCTCACGGGCATAAACATCTGGGTAGTGTGTCTTCTGGAAAACTTTCTCTAGCTCCTCTAGTTGGTAGCTGGTGAATGTTGTGCGATTGCGTCTTTTCTTGCCTTTGTTGCTCTCAGCCTCGCTTTTGTCCAGAGGACTGGGCAGATCTGAGCCTGGCCTCTCGTTCTGGCCCTTCATAACGGGCTCCTTTAGGTTCAGATAGCTGCCTTCCATCCCAGAAGGATCAACACTTGGGGTTAACTCAGACTCGGTCAGGCCACTGTTGTCTTTTCCTGTATGTTGAGATTAGCAAGGAGATAGAAATAAATGTGGAAGGTTATAAGGTTAACAGTTGTAGTTTTGTATTTTAAAGGGGCAATCTTTAACATTGAGTTTTGGAACTCAACTTATCAATTGCAGCTTTATCTGGTCCTGTTTTTGTTATATGTCTTATATTAACTCACCGCATCATTTTGCAGAGTGAACTGACAACACTGCTCAAATCCTCATAAAATATATTGGAGATTTTAAAGTTTAGATATTACACTGTGGTTATAATGAAATACATTTAACCAATTTGGGTTTGTACTCTTCTTATTATTTTCAGATGACAAATAAAAAATCAAAGAACATTCATAGTTTAGTTAACTGTGGCTTTACATATAATATAAATCATATTCTTACTGTAATAATATTACTGTGAAACATGCTATTACAACCAACTTTCTGACCATTTTAGAGCTGAATAAAAAGGGGCACGTGTTGTCAATAATAGTCCTATAATTATTGTTACTATTCTATAATAGGAATATTCAGTAGAGCAATATTTCCTTTAAAATATGACTAAATAAAACCATACAACCTCACATTCAAGTCAGCGAGTACCTGCTCATCATCACATTACAAAATCTACACAAAATGACATTTATTTCAAGCTTACATCACCTGTGTAATGTTTTGCTTTAAGGTTCGAATGGCTTGTCTGTATGCAGCAACTCTAAAAGTTGCAGAGAAGAAATGTCTTTTTCTGTTTGAAAGGTATGTCACTACACATTGGCCTGACCTGTGACACCACCCTCAAAGTGGTTTCCCTCACATCGCTCCATCACCGCACCTGAAATCCGAGCCACACAAAATCTGCTCCATCTCGAGCTGTGTACGATGGGCCTTGTGTTTGAAGGAGGCCAGACGTACCCCACAGCCTAGCCCCTCAGATGTAAACAACATTGTGTTTGTCACCTTCAATTTCGAGAGCATTCATTTTGTGACAGACCTCGTTTTGTTTCCTGTCAGCGCACGCTGGCTTTTTTGTTTCCTTTTAGGAGATGAATAAAGCTGTCCCTTTGCCTTCAATAAACAAACAGCCGTGTGAATAAATAAGCTGAGGGGCTCTGGTTCTGGGCCACTGAGAACAGTGTGCTCTGTCAGCATCTCTGCAGAAGGGAATGGAAAGCCTAACTGTCTGAAACCAGCGCATAATGGTCTCCTCCACATAAACATACTTGAGCAGCACCAGCATTACTTTAATCCAATATGGTCCCTGAGTTAGATAAAGTGTAGGATAATTGCCGTAGTTGTGTGTGTATGCATTTTACTATGTCACTTAGCATTTTTGTTGTGAGTAATGTCAGTGACGGCCCTCTGTCATTCTCAGAAACTCAGGCGCTGGGTGAAGGAAAGTTGACACCTTGTGGCAGTGGTGACTCTGAGCCAAGAGTTTTAGTGGTTAGTGAGATGACTGAATAGTTTTATGGTGATGAAGCTAGGCGGTGGTTGTCTGCAACATGCATGCTTGTTTTCAGGGATTACTACGCCTTTGGCTAGAGTGTCAGTAGAGTGTCAATGAGATGTCAGTAGCAGCCCTCCCCAACTCTCTGGCTCACACTTGCCCCGACCGAGATGCTAATGTAACATCACAGCTTGCGTAGCTGGAGTTCGTGACCTCACATGATTGTGGCCCACCTGTCAGACCCTCTTACAGTCTCCGTACGAGCAGATGTTCTGACATCACCAGCTCCTGTGATGGCCTCTTATTCTCATGCACTGCGCAGTATTTTTATTCTACCCTTGGGCAGTAGCATGGAGGCAATGTTGAAAACAAAGACAGGTCAACTCTGAGCTCCAGCTTGCAATTTGCATCTGTGAGAGACTCTACAGCTTATGTTAAGACTACAGCTGGGTGCACAGGTGAAGGTCATGGGAACCTGTTGGGGTGGTTGGTAAAATGGTTCAACTATGCCATCTTTCATCAGTTTTATATATATATATGTACTAGCTCCAAGTTCAGTGCCAGTTGAGCTGTTTTAATAACTTAACTCATTAACTGTAGCTTCATATTTGTTGTACAGAGAAGCAACTGGTATCAATCTAACTCTTGTCTAAGTCAGTTAATTCACCAAAACATCAGACTTGACCTCATTCTGACTTTTAGCACTATGATTTGCGCTCAAATCTGCACTAATTAGAACAGCTCTGGCTTAATCAGCACATTTTCACCATCTAGTACTCCAAGCCCCTCAGATCTGAACCCCTTCTCTCTGTCATGCTAAGCACACAGAATCCTTTCCCACAAACATCTTCCAGTATTCCCACATGCTGAGCTGTCTCTTCTGCATGATGCTCTAAAGAACACAGCCATCACACACTGCTTTCTTTTTGGAGCCAAGATTCCATTGCGTTGGCTCCAGTTTTTCTGGCATTCAGTGGAATGCGTTTTTAACTGTTGTTCTTGTTTCAGTTTCCATGAACATATATAGAAAATAAACCAGATATCACTACCTGATCCTCCAATTTGCCCAAGTTATTTTGTGACAAGCTGCAGACCACTTCAGTTAGCTGAGGTCAGATGTTTACTAGGGTCAGCAATTTAATCGCTGCTGAAAACAGAGAGAAAACATCAAAGTGTAATTTAACTGGTTGTAAAGCAACAGGGTACCCTCTCAGTTTTTATGGAATGGGACAGGGAGGGTCAAGTAAAGCCAAATAAAAGAAACACTATAAATTAGTAGCCTGGGGAAGGGTTAATGACCAAACACTAGATAGGGAAGGGAATGCTTTTAAACTGAGTGCTCCAAAATGTTCTCTCAAAACAATCAAAGTCTGCCACAGTGGCTCACCACTTATCACACCTTGTATAGACCAAACAAAGTCAAATATTCCATTGGTTTTGGTCGTCAACAGGTGACTATTAATTTGACATTCATTGTTAGTTTGCAGACATGCTTTGGGCTGTTCTATTGTTTTGCTGTAGCACAGGCTGAGGCCTGATGTTGACTGTTGTTTCCTCAGTGAAAGGGAGGCTCCCAGATGTTCCCGAGGAAAGATGTATGCCAGCGGCTCATGCAGGAATGCAGATTCCCTGGGAAACCGAAAAAATCTTTCTTTTCAGCCTGAGCTCCTGATAAATTGACACAATCATGGCCTCACTACTGTCATGACACCTTGGGCTGTGGCTGTCACTGTCTCATATCAAACTCCACAGAATATTTCTGTTGTAATAGTGAAGTTCATATTTTCAGCACATAATTCAGTGGCTCCCGAGCCTACCCCTCAGGCCCCCCTGCCCTACTTTTTTCCAGCTATATCCACTGCTGATTAACTGATTGAAGTGTGTTCATTCAGTCAGACACCTTATCCAGGTACTTAGCTCAATGTACACTAAATAAAATCAGAGCTTCAAAGGCCATGAACAAAAATTCAATGTGATTAAATGATCAAACAGTCAGTCAATCGTCTGTAACCTTTTCCTGTTGTCCAGTTTTCCACAGCCACATTCATTCTGTCTAGAGTCTAGACCGTGCTAGAATCACATTTTCATTAAATAATTTTTATGTCTTCACAATCACAATGCAGCATAATGAAATAGTTAATCATGCAGCTTAAAGAGATATTTTGCCCGGCTCAGTAGTTTCCAGTACTTTGTTGACTTGCCAGGCTTGTGTGGTCACATTTGCATTATTCAAGACAAACCTTAATTGATAAAAAAAGGAAGAAGGGTTAAAGATTTAGAATCGGCCTCATTAGGTGCCGTTAAAAACACACACACCAGCTGGTTGAAGTTTCTGAATCATTTCTATAATGCAGCCTGCATGCAGATCTCAGGTAGTCGGCGGGGAGTCACCTTTGTTTGGTAGCGGGGCAGCTGACAGTAAAGGCCAAAGCAGGCTGAGTTAACTGCCAACAGCATGAGAGAAAATCAGTTTTAGCAGCGAGGAGGGGAGATCACGGCTAAACTATGATAAAAAAGCATCTCATGAACATAAGTTGTCAGAGCTATGTGTGTACGTGTAAACTGCCATTTCTTTTCATGGCAGAGGCATTTTTTTAAAAAGCTTTTACATTTTAACGTCCCTTCAAGTCCTCATATGTTGTAATTTATTCTGGTTCACTCACAGAAAACCTGCATGATCACAGGTGTCACTGTGGCATTTGCTTATTGTTAACATCAGCCAAATGTGTTAGTCATCAGCACATGCATATCCTGTGACATCACTTTCCTAAACCTTTTAACATGTACTTAGAATACAATATTTTGACAGCATGCTTTTAAAATACTGCCAGGACTTTTTGGGGTGTTCTGTTGGCTTTCATATGCTGAGAAAAATATTTAACATATCACAGGATGCTGCGACATTTTACTGAAGCTACAGGGGTTTGTTTGAAAATACAAAGACAGACGAAGCCGTATATTATAAACGCTTTGCAAATTGACTTTGAGCGGTTATTTTGTAAAAAGATGAAAATGATGAGGTCTTTTGGTCAGTAACAGTATTCCCACCATTACTATGTTGTTTATCAGCAATGTGGAGCTCAACCTCAGTATCAACCCCAGCACTATGAACCCAGTGATTTTTCAGCTTTAGCCTCAACTCCGCTTACAGTCTATTACATTTATGAAGAATATGTAAGAATGTTTTCCTCAAACTATTATGTAGCGATCCACCTGTATCAAAGATAGAATCTGAACTTAGGTTATGAATCAAAAATACACACACAGACAGTGCATCTCAGAGCCGTGGAGCTCTGACTAAAGTACAAGCATGTAAACAGTTACACGTGTGCGGCTTTCCCAGAAATGCTCTAATTTCTCCCGAGTGCCTCAAATCATTACCCTATCACAATGTCCAAGTCTGACTCGTTGCTTATTTATACAAGGTATTGTTGAGACAGGGTTATGTAAACCAGTTCCACTTTGTCATCTCAGGGACTCTCCATAGCTTTGGAGATCTGATGTTTGGGGAGTATGAATAATAACTATAGGAGCCAGTAATGCACATCTGCCTTAAATTAATGCAACCCTCTCCTGCAGTGCTGACCTGCATTCCTCAGCACTGCATCAGCTCCAGGGGTTTTCTTTCATTCGTTGCCGTGTGAGCAGGTAGACACCTCCATCCCTGTTGTTGCTGTGGGACAGTCTCGCTGATTACTGTGCACTTAAATGAACTAACCTGGCACTACTGTGCAGAAATGTGTTGATTCACCCTTTAGGAGACAGTACTGTGTTTTACTGGCTATGATTAAACATTTGGTTGGGATTAAATATTATTTTATTGACCAAAACATGTAACTTTGAAACACATGAAGAACGGACAGTGAAAAAAATATTTGATACATTTAATAGACTGATATATTTCAAAATCCTTGTCATTTTAATAATCGTATTTCATTGTTCAATCACACTTTTTGATGATGATGGAATCAATTATTGTAACAAAAACATTTGCCAAAATAGAGACAATACTAATGTTTAAAGATCATAGGCCTCTGTTTGTTTATGTAAATATGCCTTAAGATAACAGTTTCTATATACAATAGTCATTTTTAATATTAACATTGTCTACACTGTATTTCAGATAAGAATGTGATGTTAAAGAATCTTCTATTTCAAAAATATAGTAATTTCTGTATGTGTCCAAACTGTTGACTGGTAGTTCACATATTTTTAGCAATTGGTCATGTAACTATAATTAAATGGCAAAGTGAGACTTGTGCACGTTGGTGTATATCAGTGTTTGTAATGTCATCAGGATGACATAAATACAAAAATGTTGTGTTGCCCTGTAAACAGTGAGTTGCCACACAGAAAACTCCCTTTTTGTACGACATGACTTTTCTCATCATGATGGAGATAAAGCATCAGCATTGAGCAATACATCTCCCATTGAGGACCACACATAGGCTAACAGCACAAGCATGTTGACGCCTGAGGCTTTGGCAGGACCCCAGAGTATCCTCCCCAGAGCCACGATGCCTTCATCTGGCTGCAACATTTTCAATAATACCATTACTGAAACTCTCCTCAAGGGAGGCATGCTGCGTTTAATGACGCTGTTTGAACGGTTCTGTCAATGCACTTGCCAAATCAATGCACTTTAATGCAGTGGTGCCCGGGTGTGTTGGCGACATCGCTTTCAAACAACTGTAAACAGTGACACTTAAAATACATTTATTACACTATATAATAGTTGTCTTTCGCTAAATGTATAATTTGGCCCTGTATGTTGGCAGTGTGTGATAGTGGCTACTGTGCAAAACAAGTTGCATTGATTTCCTCCAATGGAGAAGTTTTATTTTTTACAGATACATTTTTATTTCAGGTTCTATTTTCAGGACAGCATTAAAAGTACTTTCCACCGCGTACATGTTCAGTGATCGTGCGCCGTATTTCAGCAATGAAGACGCGCTGTTCTGTAGCATCCTGATACGCATCTGTACTGGGAATAGAAGGGCGCCAGCGGGTCTATACGCGCGGGTGTGTAGCTGTCCAAAAACGGTCAACTGAAATATACAATTATTAGGCTCTAAGAATACAGGTGCACAGTTTGCACTGTGTTAAACATGTTCTCCACTTGGGTGTCACACAGGTTACGTTGAGTCGATTTCTGCTAAGAAAGATTTTCTAATGTTTTATCGCCCACGTCTCAAAAAAACTTCAGTTAAATAAATTGTTTTCTTCCAACGGATTCAAGATGCATTTGTAGTCAACAACTTGTCAGATGGTTATTTAAGATATTTATTTGTCGATATGTCAATTCTGTCTGAGAATTTTTAATTTGTTATTGAATATACTGTTTTATTACACATTTATTGTCAGAAATTAACCTATAGGAGCCATTTAACAAATATTGCGTATAATAATTAATTTAGCTGTGAAAGAGTTTCTTCTCTTGTTAATTATTCTGGATTATTTATCATTAAACAATCTCTAAAAAAAGTAATAACAAAATAAAAGAGTTTAGTTAAAATTGGTCTTAAATGAGCCATTTTTCCGGTTTTGCGCAAACACGCATATTTTTCCTACTTTATTCCAAGCGTTAAATTCGTGATCATATTTGTAAGGTAAAATGAGGTGTATGTAGACAACAACGGACTGTGGCAGGAGACCTGTGAGAGCAGTGACATCAATGTTGCAGATTTACCAGAAATTAAATGTACTGACGCGGGCACAGAAATGGAAAAACGGACCTGTCGCCTGCGAACTTTTTACACATTTACCTGCGCATTGATAACAGACATCACTTATCAATAAACACAAAAGGAAAAACAAGGAAATCTAAGGAGAACTAAAACCCTGAGTCACTTCTCACCTTACAAGTGTAACAAATGAGTGGTCAGTGAGCTCACACTGCAGGCCGCATGGGCACCTAAAACCTTCTCAGAAAGTCACTTCTGCCACAGAAATGTTATTTGCTCTGAACGTTTAGGGGGTTTAAGGTGATGGATTGCGTTTTAGAGTCATAGTCACAAGAAGAACGTGTGTGTTGTGATACTACCACAAAGGTTACCACTTCCTTTCCATAGCTCGTGATTGCCAACATCGGAAAGATGTGATTTCATGAAATTGCTCCACATTACGCAGAATTTGAACTAATGTTGAACACATGCAGCTCGCTGGAAGCGGGAGGAGGCTGATCACTGTCTTGCTCTCTGCTCCTCGCTGACTTTCAGATCAAGTATTCGACATTGCCATGCGTATATTGCTTAAGTTATTGCTTGCAAATACCCCCTGTTGTCATGCATCTCCTTTAAACTCGGCGCCGCCACAGTGATGATTTGCGCCTCTCCCGTGCGCACTCACCATAACAGGGGATGAGCGTCCCGTTGTGTCCGCTGTCCGGGTGCAGCTTGCTGCCTTCGGGAGGAGTTTTGCAAGTCGGTCTCTGCATGAAGAGCTGGTATTTGTTGAAGGTGCCTTCCTCAGCGCCATCCAGTGACTGGCACTCCGTCTGGAAAGGGCTGCGGGACTTCTCTCCGTAAGCCTGCCCTTTGCCCGGAATGAACGTGGGGCTGTACTTCGTGTCAGTGGTCGGGAAAGTCCTGAACGGATTCGCCTGGTGATCCCTACCTTGCGCATTAGACGTGTTATAATATGAATCCATCGATGTCATATCGCAGTATGAGACGCACGTATCCGCGTTCATACCTAAAAAGTTAAATTTAGGAAAAAAAATCCACACGGTTCCTGATTCCCTCCCCTTCTTTAGACAGCAGAGATTCTCCCCAAATTCTCATGCACTGACGCGCTCATGCACACACACACTTGCACGCTGCAGCATCTGGGACTGGTTAAAAAATGAATCAGATGTTTTCCAGAGACTGCAGACTGAACAAATGCTAAAAGCCCCCTGAAGGTTTCTCGGGGTAAAGAGAAATGCCTTGCTCAAACCGATGCCGCCTCGGTAGCCTGCAGTGTATCTGACACACACAGAGCAGTCCAGTCTGAAGGAGGCCCACACCGAGCTTCAGCGTGCTCTGTTATAGAGCCAGCAGGACTGGGAGGTCAAGCTCAGGAAGGGGACAGCTCTTCTGCTAAAGACGCGGGAGGCACAACACATGACATTAATGTGATTAGAGGACGAACCTTTGAATTTGTGCTGCTGCATCCACGAACACCCAAAACATTTGTTGTTTCTACTTTAAAGCAGTGAATATCAGAATTACATTTTCTTTGACTTCTGGGTGTCTTTTGTGAGACCGTGTTAAGCTTAAATTCTGTGTAAATAATAGAAATTTGCTGTTGAGACCAATATAAAGCAAAACATGAAACGTCTGACGCGACTACAGAGTCTGTCACTGCTGATACACTTGTTATAGTTTTAGTTTCATTTAGGGAGATTACTGCAAATAACTTTCATCCCTTTCATTAAAAAACCGACAACTTCTGTATATTAAATGTATTAGCTCATAAACCTTTGACGAGATATGAAACCCTGGCTTCGTAGTGATCGTTTGGTGAAGCATTACTCCCCACCAATTCGTTTTGGGGGGGGGCAATAAAAATCTGAAACACAGAGCGTACAGAAACAATATGAGCTTTTAGTAGGCTGTCAGTAGTGAAATCGCACAAATCAGGTCCGTAATTGTGAGGACAGGCGATTATCGAGAGTTCGGCCACAGGTGATGGCTTCATATTACTTAAAACATAAAATATTAAATCTGATTTAATAGGTTTTACAAGTCGGCTGTAAAGTTATTCCCACGTAAATAATTATTCAAACATATTCGATTTCTTATAATTATTATTATTGTTGTTGTTAATGGGATTAACGTGGCTGTTAATGATAATAATTAATATTTGATGCTTGCATATATCTAGTATTTAAGCTCCACTGTAAACCTGCTCAGTAACAAACTCTTTCTTTCTTTCTGTCTTTCTTTCTTTCTTTCTTTCTTAGCCTCATTAGCGCATTGATTATGACCGGATACATAACTCGTGATGATGTCAGTCACATCAGTTCGGGTCAATTTTGAAAATAAAATGACTTAGTTGTGGTTTTAGTGCACGTGCAGTTTTCACCACGAGCGCCTCTCTCGCGAGGCAGGTATTCTCTAACGAAACTTCTGGCGTTATTCCACATGGATTAGTATAGTAAATATCTCCAGTAAACAACTCAGCTTTAGCAGAATCAACTTTAGTTTAGTCATTCGTTTGTTTTTAATGGTAATAAATTGAACTTCTTCTTAGTTTTTCCGGATGTTCTCGCACTCAGTGCTGCAGATAATTTGTCTTGACTGTGACGAACCAGCACCTGCATGTTGTCTAAGAAAATGTTTTTGACTTTGTCTGCATTATCTGCATATCAGCATCATTATCGACAGTATGTGAACGTGTCGCTTCTTTATTTGACAGCTGCTCACAGTCTCTGCTGAAGATTACACTATTATCAAATTAATTTAGTGAAACATTTTTAACTTGGCTAAAACAAACAAAATCATTTCTCTGGTGTTAATAGATTTACTAAGATTTCTTCCAGGATTAAAATGAAACACCTGCTATATTTATTTTAACGTCCTGCATCTCAATCATCACATATTTATATTAATTTAACTAAATATGTATGCACAGCGATATATAAAAACATGCTTGACATTTTGGGCTTATAAGAGCATTTGTCTGAAATATTACAGACAAGAAAAACTGGTTACATCTGACTCAGAACAGTGTAGAACCTACAGAATACAAAACTGCATTAAATGCACCCAGGACCAGTTGGTTATTTTGACCCAGTGTTGGTTTGTTTATACCTCGTCACCTTGGTCACGCAAAGGACAAAGCGTATATGCAATCCCTTCTTATTATAAACCACTCAACTGCCACAGGCTAAAGGCTCAGCTGTCACAGATATACATCAGTCAAGCATGGCATTCTCTCTAAAAGGTTTTCACTAAATAAATGCCAACTTGTCTGTTTAACTTCCAGCAGGAACCATGAGCAGGTATTCACTGCTGAGCGGACGGACTCTCCACTGATGCAGCAGCTCGGACCCTCTGGGGTTTATGTTGGCACAGGCGTCCTGTGCAGCAGGATCCCTGGGTCCTCCGGCTACAGGTCCCTGGTATAAAAGGAGAAGGGTAACGAGCTAAAGAAAGTGTTTTAGGTTCAACTTTATGCCATGTTCAGGCTGTGGGCATGAGATGGAAATTTATATTCTATAAGACTGTATTGTTGAGCTGTCAGTGGTTGTTTTTATAAAACAATAGCAATAAATGTGTAGTCATTTTTTCAGGGTTTTAACTTGTGCAGTTGTGCAGATGCTCCCATGTCTTTCAATAACACCTCTGATTTAAACTGAACTTGAATGTGGGGATTATAAGTAATTAGAAGAATGCTGGGAATTCATAAACCAGCCCCACGGCCTCACATCACAGCTGCAGATCAAATATCACATTGTCTCACTGTCATTTGTCCCAAAGTCTATTTTAGGGGTGATGTTTCCTCTATGCACGGCTGCAATAATCCCTGCTAAAACAGGAGGGTTTTTGTCTTCTGTGGCTGTAGCTCATACATAAAATGGACTTAACATTACTTTCGGGGAACGAACATTTATTTAAGTGAGGATACTTTAAAAAATAATGCGATGAATAGTTACATATTAGGTACGTATGATGTTAGGTACATGCCAGGTCCCTTGTCCCAAGTCGCTTGGAGAACTCACAGTTCTTCTGTGGATTTAGATTTAAATCTCTTCACGTAATTCCAAAACGGACGCCACGGCATCTGTTGAAGGACTCCCCCTGCTCTGCCTGTATGTTTGGCTAGTAGATGCCTCCATCATGGTATCTAGCTGATTAGAATCAAACATCTAAAGTTCCTAAAACCTTTGCATGGTACTGTGGCATGTGGTCTTTGAAGAATACACACGCACAATGCTTTGATAAAAGTTAGAGTCAAGTCTCATTATGAGATGAGAATGGGTTGTATGTAGCTGTTTGAGCTGCAGTGACTAAGTCTGTGAATCACTTGACTCATCCACAGCACTTTTTATTTGTTGCCATGGCAATGTTTGTTGATTTTATTTATTTGTCGTGCAAAAACATCATTCTCTACATTTTGTAAACAACATGGGTGTCTGTCACAATTTTAGAAATCACTATCACTCTGTAGACAAGGCTTCATCTGCTGCTCCCTGCTGCGATTCATGCAGGCAGATTGTTACTAAAAGGGAGGCGGGGTTTCTGAGTATCTCTGACAAATGAACCGCACACACACCACACCCTCCATATGTGTGTGTGTATGTGTGTGTGTGTGTGTGTGTGTGTGTGTGAAAGACAGAGTAAAAGAGACACCAGATTTTTATGTGTAGCTTTAAATTGGTTACACATGAGGCGTGCACACACTGCATCAGCAGATTCTCTGATCAAATTATGCAGAGATGAGGAGAGAGAAAAAAGAGACAGCGGTTGGACTGATGTATAATTCAATAAACAGGACCAAACAGTGGCAGACAGAGGGGATGCTGTACTGCCTTCATCTCTCAGCTCTCAGTAGTAAACTCATGAGCAAGAAACACACACGCGTACACCTCCATCTATCATCAGTGCAACAGCCGACACAGAATATACAGAACAGAGATGACCACGAATGTACATCCATCATTGTCAATTTGCAGTTTCTCCAGTTTGAGTATTTTGTGTCGAATTTTGTCTTCTGTGATTAAAAAATATAAATATTTTGATGTTGAAATACGTACTTAAAATAATCATCGGTTGCATGGGTGCAGTGTGATTATCTTTATTGTTCCTTATTGCTGCTCCAACGTGAAGATTTGCTGCTGTTCTCTGTCATGAATGACAGTTAACTGGGTAACTGAGTATATTTGGATTTTAAACTGGTCAGAAAAAACAAGCTACTTAAAATGATCAGTAGCAGCTTTGGCAAATTAAACAGGCGTTTCACATTTATTAAATTATCAATTCAGAAGATAATCTTAGTTGCCACTTTAGATTTCTCTAATGAAACTGTTAAATTGAATCCATCATTCCAGTGAGAGAAACAAATATGACACGTACATTATAGTCCTACTTAGAGCATGATATCATACAGAATAAAGTCAGATTCGCTCACTTTTATTGTCACCATTATGCAGGAGAAAACTTTTCATTGCAGATAAACTATGAAAGCACAAAACATATGCTTAGAGGAACACATAATTAATGCATATTACACAGGGACTGCAGTAGATTAAATTGTGTTTGATTTGGGACCACAGTGCACAGTGTTAACATATTAATGGAGGTGCCTCACTCTAATAACTTCGAAACTGAAGCAGCACTCATGATGCTTCAAATGCAGAACATGTGGAAGACTCCTGAGGACGAGGACAAGCAGTTGTGTACACATGCTGCACATATCTCCAGAGATCACACACACACACATATTAGAGTAATGTATTCCAAAATACAAAAAATCTCTCTGCTGGTGTTAAATCTCTCCATACTGAAAACTGCTTTATGACAGTTAGAGGGCATCGTCACGATGAAACTTTGGAAGATCAGTCGCCAAAATTGGACATGGGAAATAATGAAATAAATAATGGCTGTTACTATTGTTGCTGTGCGAATTGATTGCAGACAGAAACTGTGCCATGTGCCAAGCATTGTGAAAAAAATACAATAATATCCTGTAGTTCTGATGTTAGCTTTGATATCGTTGGAAAAAGCTAGATGTGGTCTGTGCTCAAATCATCATGAAAAGCAACAGTGAAGACATCACTGAAATGATTGTATTCGAATACCTTCCTGATCCTTTTATCAGTCAGATTAAATAAACCATTTTTGAAAGACATTTCCTCTGGTTTCTAGTTGCTGCAATACACCTTCCCAGCGATTTCATGCAAAGACTCAAATTCTCTAAGATAAGTGCTACTGAACAACCAACTTTTTACCTTTTATCAACAAGGCCTGAATGACATGAGTACACCTCAAATCTCCCTTTCACATAACAAGAAGACAAGCCGCTGTACTCAAGTCTAAATTATTATAAGTGAGCCTAACATGTGTGTATTTGGTGCACATGTGGATACAACATTTCTGACTTTCTCTGCAAAGAAAATGTCTCATGTAATTAGTTAATTTAATCAGATGTAACACAGCTTGCACTGTGTCTAAAGTTAGTGGTTGCTCAGTTACATTTGACTTGGGCTTGTTGAGGAATCATACAGTGGATTATGTTCCAACCTGCTCCTTAGTCTGTTCTACTCACAACCTGTTGGGGGGCACTGAGCAGAGTACTGTATGTCAGTCATCACTGTTCACCAAATGTCGTCATCGATGTTATTATTATTATTTTATGTGAGTGTCAGTCACTGTTGTCATTTCAAGACCAAGCACAGTTATAGCCAAAAATACTGCAACATTATTGTTTTACCCAGGTCTCGACTATATTGTGTGTATATAGTGTTTAGATTGTAACAGAACACCGTGTGTGTGTGCTGACTCAGCCTGATCTTCCCACAGCCGTGTCTGGACCCGACAAGGCGATGCGCACAGAGACACAGGACTAAAGCAAAACAAACCGGTCTGAGGGACCGTGTCTGTCGATCCAGGGTTCAGCACAGCCTCACAGGGCTCAAGGAGGACTCCTATCTAGATGGGGATAGCGCCACATTCCCCTGAAATGAGCTTCTCTGGGATGAAAGCCTTGTGTGAGCTCCCCAGATGACCCACGACCCCATCTGTATTTGTGCAGGGGGGAGCCCTGATCCTGGGTTCTCTTTCTCCCTGCCAGGATCCTGGGGAGTCGGGCTGGGGTGGCCAGACAAACCTTCCATTCTGCCCTCTGGTGTTTTGATTTTGGAGCAAAGAGAGCCCCTCAGATGAGATGGTACTGTCACAGCAGTAACCTTTCACCCCAGGAGTTTCAGAGGTGGGCCGCAAGAGGCTGTTCCTGGAGTGCTGCGCTATCCCATGTCACGGTTTGCAACACACTAATATTTCAAGTGGATCTTTGGATATGTTGTCATTGTTTTGCTTCAAAACACAGTTTGAGATTTAAATATTTGTGCTTTTAGTCTCTTATACGGGCAGCATGATGTTCACGGCAAACTGAAGGCACATCTTTGTGAGGAGGTGAAGAAAGAAGCTGTCGTCAAAAACCAGTTTGCTCTTTTTTTTCTCAATCAGCAAGTGTGTGCTGACATCATCACCCAAAAGACTCGCTCAAGGGATGAGAGAAGGAGAGGTGCAAGTTCACAGGTCAGCAAAAATCACTTTTATACCCAAACCTGATGGTGACTTATGTGAAAAGTAAAAAAGTTCAACAGCGTGCAAAGTGTCGTTTTTAGGCGTGAGTTCCCATGTATATGGAGCTACAATGACTAACCTCTGCCCTACACCAGGATGTTAGAATGAGCCCCAAACACACCCAATTACAAACAAACACAGATGCCCCAAATTCCACTTTCACTTGAAACAGTTGGGTGACCCCCCTTTACCCTCTGTTCAGGTTACTTCTACCCACTTTCAGCCTCAGGCCAACACTAATCCAATAGAAAACTCACTTTAGGGGAGGCTCAACAGGAAGACACTGTGAGTGACTAGCTGACTAACCAAACCTCCCTTTCATCCCCCACCGGCCTGCAAATGTTCAAGAAAGGGGACATTTAAGTTAAGTTAAATGTTAAGACGTTAAGATGGCAATTTCCATCTTTAAACCACCCAAAATTATTATTATGCTTATTTCTTTATTATGGAAGGTTTCTACAATAACCCAACGAAATGTGATGTGTGGAATCAAACACAGTAGAACAAGACAAAGAGTGCACATGTGCCACGGTGAGAAATGAGACGACTAAACAACACTTGCTGAGGAACTGGGAGTTTTTTAGGACAGGACCTCCATCAGAATGTGTAAAAACACAGTCTGTGTGCGCTATATGCGAAGACTGACTCGTTATCAGCTATCTAGAGAGACACACACATGGTGAGAGTCCAGAGGATACAAAAAGAAACATGGACAATGAAAAACATCTCACGTCACAGAAAATAAGATGATTGTGATATGATGTTTGATACTGCTAATTTGATTAAAGAACCCAAAACCTTTATTTAATTATTGTGTTATAACTATACAAAAAAAGTTTCTCTTACAGTTTAATTTAAGCCCCTGTAATTCTAAAAAAACTAAACTGCAATAGTATTGTTTTTTTAAAGGGGGAACATGCATTAACTGCTGTTCTTTTTTATATCCAATAAATGTACACAGGAAATGTGTTTTTTTCCTGTCAAAATATTCAATTCGCAACAATGGCCAGGTTCAGCATTGGGTTAAGGTCAGGGGAGGCTTGTAGATTGTCTTAATAGAGATAAATCATGTTTCATCTATATGAAAATTTAAACAAAAACATAATCGTCCCACGTAATCGTAACCAATGTGCTTTTCCTGCATAAACCCAAACTCACTCACTGCTTTTTGAGTCATCTCCCTTTAGCATGTTAGCGTGCTGACTTAGAGTTTTCACCAGACACAGGGAACAGGTGGCGTTGTGAGATAACCAAAATGTTGGCTGGTGGATTGGTGCTAGCTACAGATATGATGTTTTCTATGAAAAAAAAGGTTTGCTGCTCTCACATACTACTCTACAAGTAGAGGTGAAGACAGGAGGGATTCAAGCGATTGTCATTGTTTTTCATCTCAAGATTAATTCCACTCTTCTATGTCTTTTGCACACCTGAGGGTTGGATCCACAACATTTTGCCTTGCTTGTCTTGTTTTTGCCTTCTTTTTTTTTCTCTTTTTGCATTTCCATCTGTCAAGTGCCAACCATGACACTTGTTTATTAGCTGTCTGTTTTCCTTGATCACTCCTTCACTCAGATTGTTTCTCCCACTTCTGGTGCTGGTATTTATGAATATTCTGAGAACCCAGCAGGCAATATCCGGATCTGGTTTTGTGGTTGCACCATAAAATATCTTGACTAAGTCAAATTCTCGTTTATGCTCTTGATTGGCTCTGCAGCTAAAAGTGAAGCACTCAATTCCAGTCATGTTGGAGGCAGCATTGGTCTCATAAACATGTCTGTCACACGTGGAGAGATAAAAAGGAGAAAGATCAGAAAGATTTTCTTTATAAACTAGTCTTATCCGTTTCGTGTTTTTGCTGCTGATCATCTGTAACTGATATGAATAGTAATAATGACATAACCATTAATTACTGTAATCTAACCTTCTAGTTATTGGTAACTTGCTTGATTACTCTTCACCTGCTGTTTGCTACTGTTGGGTAGAGGGTTAGGGTTAAGCTAGATACATATAGATCACATGGTATCTGTGTGTCTTGAACATTCAGGTAGTCACTGGCCCAATAGATAAGGTTTTCTCCGAGAGACAAACAGAGCTGTACTTATTTTGCTAATTGTCAGGAATGTCCTCATGGAGACAAGAAAGAAGCACATTCACATGGCCCCATAATCAGAGTCATGCTCCCTGCACACAGTTTTGGAGGACACTTGTTGAACAACAGCCTTGTCCTCTTTCAAATGGCTGGAGAAACTCTGTTTCCTACTTACTCCGCTATAACCACCACAGGACAATGTTAGTTCACATCCTGGCCCATGTCACCATTTCTCTAATGCCACATCCTTTCACTGGCACTTTTAAACAATTTGTCGCCTTTCACTCTTGTTTGTGCTGCTTTGATTATTCTAACACTGGAAAAAACACTCTGCCGATCTCCCAGACTAAGTTAATCAGAGTGGTGTGAGGCTGAAACAAAGGGAGCATGTTGGTGATTACCTTCTGATGACTAGAGCTATGCAACTACAACTCAGTAAAGTTTGTCATTTTTGCTCGGGGCCTCAAACTGCCCTCGAAGAGCGCCTTGTGTCGCTCCAACACAAGAACTTGTAATTTTATGCTCTTTGGTTTCGGTACTGAAGCGCAGCCAACCTAAAGATAAATACGAATGTCATGTTTACCATCTCAGTTTAGTGTGTTAGCATGTCAACACTTACCAACTGACACCAAATCTAACATTTCCAATAGACTCAGACAAAACCATTGCAGGTATTTGGTCATAAACCAAAGTACAGGACTTGACGGTGGCATTTGACAGGAGTCACCGCAGTAGATGCAGTTCGTCCAGAGGTTGAACGTGCATGCGCATGTTTGAAAACAATTTCATGCAAATGCGTTTTAAGAGTGGTCAAGATAGCTCAGTAACTGTCATGACGTGAAGATCATTAGTGTACTCATGGCCTCTGAAGCTCTGGTTCACAGAATATTTCATTTGGAGCTTTATTAGCTATCTGGTTTTAGTTATTAGAATTTGCTACAATATTGTTTAATTCATTATTTCCAAGATCACTATAAATGTACCACATGATTTAAC
>JAUMHF010000023.1:13715009-13744112 GCA_032359275.1 Microctenopoma steveboyesi | reverse complement strand
TATTTAATAAAGAATTAATACCGGTAAACTTCCAAAAAGTATTGGATGCTTGTCCAGAGAGTTGTTAATAATCACAATTACAAAACATCGTAATCACAGTCAGTAAAAATAATATTGCATTGCTTCCCTCAGTCACTAGAGGGTGCCACCAGTTCAATCTGACAATGCAGTGCAATTACTCTGATAAATCTAAATGGATTTTCCATTACACTGTGAAATCTGGTAACACTTTATTTTACAGGTCATTAGTTTGTGATAAATTATAATAATTATATTTTTCTAGGGACATTTCCTGGAGAGAACAATGCAAGTTCATACTAATTATAGAAAATTGTTGCACTGCTCGCACACAATAAGACACTTCTAAATAATTAATTCCAGCTAACTAACAGGAAGTCAGCTTAATAAATAGAATTTAACATATGTTAAGATACCATTTTCCCGTAGTAAATAAATAATGAACGCATATTTATTTGAGTTTATATGGCACTCGTGTTCCAGGAAACGTTCTATTGTAATACTAAGTTATTCTTTCTTCATAATCCTTCTTCATTCTTACAGACCCATAAAATAAAACATTACTGGATTTGTCTTTGAAAACGTCAGGTTAGACTGTGATGCATCGGTTTGCTATAATCCAAACTTCCAGTGTGTACAAATGACTGTTTTTGCATGTTGCAAGTATTTAAAATATTTTTGCATTTAGAGATGAAGCCCTAGAGGACAAGCTGTATGTTTTTGCTGGTGCAGTCCTCGTTGGTCTCCAGCAAAGAGAAATACAGAGATCCCATCTCTCCTGTAATATAATGATTCCATGTGAATGTCAGATGCATTTTTATCGGTTGTTCGTTCCCTTTAGAGCCAGTGGATAAAGGCAAGATGGAGCTCCGTCATTCTGAACATGAGATTGTCCTAAACCAAGTTGTTATTGTTGAGTTTGGTCCACTCAAAGATGTCCTGCTCGCACACAATGTCTGAGTTGATGAGCAGGTAGCGGTCACCCACACAGAAGTGCTTCTGGCAGGCAGCACACTTGAAGCACTCCAGATGGTAAACCTTGTCCCGCACACGCATTGTCATCTCAAACGCTCTGATCCTCTTCTCACAGGAAGCGCAAAGACCGTCCTGACCAAAAAGCCTGAATGGATAAAAAGATGTAAGCATAGGAAACATGCTCCGACTTATCAATACATAAACTTTAACAGAAATTCTGTTAGCCTACTGTGAATTGTCATTAGCCTCATAGTCTTGGTAGAAATGTGCAGCTGGATCCTTATTAATGTAAAGCCCTCGTGCATTGTGTTTGTGTCCCACCCAGCACTCCTGACCTGGAAAAACATGATGTGGTTGCAAGGTTCCTGTCTGGTAACTTCTCAAAGCACAGTTTGATGTAGCAGAATAAACCATGGGTAAGATGTATTCCTAATATGTATTTCTACAATACATATGCTAAATATTTGTTATTGACAGCAAACCCCAAGAGAGGACTAAAACAGCTGAAGAACCTTTTTAGAACTGGTAAATAGTGGATTTTGTGTTTATTGGGCACTATTTACATTTGCATATTCAGACACGTGGTGCTCCTGCATGTGCTTAAAGCAGCAGCAATTAAAAGAAGCCAACAAACAGATTGATTAAACCATTATGTACACCACCAGACCAACCTGAGGTAATCTCTCCGACATAATTTCCTTCCCAGTTTGTAATACAGCCGGCGGCCCACCTCTCCCAGCCGGCAGCCACACAGGTCGCAGCTTAAGCAGTCCTCATGCCAGTACTGCTCGATGGCTTTCAGGAAGAAACGATCACCTATGTTCTGTTGACACCCACCACATGTCAGCAGGGACGGAGGCATCTGGAGGACCTCATCCACTGGCTCCCTGGAACAAAAGACAACTGGTAAGAATATCAGACAATCTCGATATTAGTCTTTTTCTCATGTACTCAGTGTTTTCTGCAATTGTGTAATACAAATATTTACTTAATGCTCGGGTACGAAAAACAACAGCTATGTTAAAAATTAATTTCTAATTAGAAAATAGAAAGTTGGTGCACTGAACTGGGATGAGCATGAACTTGTCATTAACCCGTCCACATGAGGGAGCCATATACTGCTTGTGCATGTAGTAGGCTCCAAATACCATGTAAAGCCTACAACAATATAAACTAAAATAAATGGTGATATTGTCTACACTTGAACACGTGGTTCACTTTACTTGCTCCGTGTGATGCGGAACTCGTTCCTCCTTGTGTTGTATCTCAGCAGTCTCTTCTATGACATTGACTTCTTTTTTATTGTTTTGCCTAACCGTAGGAGACTTCTGATCTCTAGCACGAATACTTTGATTGTGGCCTCTCTGCGTCCTAGGATCGGAAATCCAAATAGTGAAAACCCAAACTGTCCTTATAATATACTTACTCATTGGCCTCCAGTGTCTTCCTCTCTATAGTGGATGCCATTCTTACAATTACGATGTACAGCCTGATCCAGATTAGATTTCAGAGACCGAAACGAGCGGAGCGGCTCCCCGTGAAGCTGATGCCAGGACGCGCTGCACCTGCTCCAACAGTGACACCCGACAAACGGGTTGGAATGTGCGTCAAGCCGAAATGGTCGCAAGACAAAATGTTTTCCTCTGAGCGGCTAAAAGATGACGGAGGATGCAGTCATCATTTCCTGAGTCATTAACCCGCGCTGACACTCTCATATGTTTAATCATGAAGCACTGTCCGCGCGTTATGGGAATAAAGCAGCATCAGTGATCGCAGCGCTGCTGCTCTGGCTTTTGTAAGTGAGCGCATGAAGCTGCTGCCGCCGTCACACTGTGCAGCAGCGGCAGCATCGTGCTTAAATACGTCGGCCCCCCTCGGCCTCTGCTTTCGCTTCCCTCTTCCTGCTCACGACCGCTCGACAATGAGGGGAAACGGGTCTTAAAGTGACAGCTGAGCGCGGCGCAGGCTGCTCCGTCAGGCGCGACGCTGGCTCGTGACTGAGACTAACGACTTCGCTTTGTTTCCCCAAACTGAGCAGATAAGGCTGGAGATAAAGAGCGGCACGACTCGGGCTCACTAACTGCAGGCTTTCTGTTCATCACACGTTGTCTCTTCACTTCACTGCACGGATGAGGCTACGCTGGAGAAAAGGGGTTTTGTGGAACCACTATTCATTTGTTACTTGGGTGAGCTGAGACATCAACTTAGAGCCTGTGTGATCAAGTTGTGGTCTCAATTGGTCACTAAGTATTATTCTGTAAACCTGTCCAGGGAGACCCTCAGACAGGCTTTATTCAAGTCCCCCACCCATTACAATGACAAAGGGCAAAAGCAGGTGTATGTATTTATAAATGTTTAGTTTAATAAAAAAAATAGTTACATAGTTTATAACTGGATACGGGTATAAATTATCCTTTTTAAAGGACATCTGTGAAGGTTCTCAGTCATCCAGGTGATGGTTATCTCAAAAAGGTTTTATCCAAAGCAACAAGAAAGTCCTCTGGGGGGGTGAAACGTCGTCAAGAAACTAAACATTTATTTTATCCAGTTGCTTTGGATAAAACCTTTTTGAGATTTTTGAAGGATCTTAGAAACTAGTATTATATTTATGTAGGAACATGAATTACCTTTTCAGGGTTTTCAAGGCTATAGTGAACACTATACACTATAGCACCACATCACAACAAAAAACAGCTCGAGGCACTTTAAGGTCAGAGGTATAAAGTAAAACCTAGCAGACGCCCCCATCCCCTATACACTAGGCAACAATGGAGGAGAAAACTCCCTTTAATGGAAGAACCACCCTGCAGAACCATTCAATATATACTTCACAGTGAAGTTTTCTAAAAATGTAGTAACCTAACCCGAAAATCTTTATGTGTAATTATCTCATCAAACATGATCACGTGATACTGAAACAATTAAATTATTAAAAGGGTCAGTGCCAAGTGTTCAAAGCATCTAAACATTAATTGAACACTATGCAATTCTCACCTTCTTGTAAATTGTGCAGCTTACATTCGAGGCCTTGTCGCTACTTGGGATGATAGTTTTATGTTGTGTTATTGTATTGCATCATTACATAAATTGATCATATATTTTGTATAATGTCAATCATCACACTTCCTTTGCACTAATCAGTTGAGTTGCTGGATAAATACAGAGATAATCAACATAATATATATTTATTTCAACTACAAGTATCTTATTTATAGCACTTGAAAAAACTATTACTGCTGTTGATGTTGCTATTTACTTGGTTTCTGTTTCTGTTGATGACATTGCAGTTTGGATCTACTGATCTGTAGACTGGTGGAATATGAAATATCATTTGACGTCTCTGTAATAAGAACACTCAGTGATATTTCTACATGTCCTCGCAGCCTCTTCTTTTCAAACCAGAGCTGCCTCTTATCTAATGCCAGTAGCTTGAGGGTGCCTGCAGGAGGGAGGGACACAGACATGCAGTTGGGCTGGGCAGTGAGATAAAGCACCTCAACTCCAGCAGCCAGAGTGAGCTCCTCAGCCAGATGCAGCAGAGGAAGATCGCAGACAAACTACATGTAGGTTGAAAGAATCCTTGGGCTACACAGTTGTTGGACTGTGTAGACTCACTGGATAGATACCAAACGGAAAGGGCCATGAGCAAGGTGAGCATGGCACTGTTGTGTGCCAGCTCCACAGAAAGCAGAGCAGCTCAATGGAGATAAGACTCTGAATACATATCCTTCAAATAGAGAACATTTTCAAAAACATTTTTTTACCAACTGTCTCTATACAACACTGTGTAGGGGCTATGTTGGACTTTATGTTCCTCATGTCTCTTACACTTCAAAACTCTAACTTCTGTGAGTTAGCTGGCAAAAAAAAAAAAAAAAAAATATATAAATATAAATATATATATACAATGACACATTGATTCTGCTAGGGAAGCTTGTGTGATATGATCTTTTTCTTTTCAGAAAAACTAATGATTGCTTCAGGTACATAGGGGAAACTCTAGTGTATTGGACTTTTAAGAGTTTTGTCAGCTTCTTACTCAATATGAGCTTCCACCTTTTAGATAACAGTATCTGATCACATCGATTACTGTGTGCTCTTCGTGCTTTTTACAGCAGTGCATTTTTCAAATGTCATTATCAGCATTTTTAAAGCTAAAATCGTTTTTATTTATTATTTTTTGTGCATCATTGGACATTTTAAATGAGTTCTGGCATATTCATTGAAATAAATAACATTTTTCCTGAATAAATGTTGGTTCTGTGCTGTCCTAACTCACCTAAATGTCATGTTTTTTATTAACGCCACCATGAACAAATTTATTATACACAAACAGGAGAATGAAAAATCACAACTGATATGACAACCGTGTCATCCACTACTTCCTCTGGAGGTGACAGTGAAAGCCCAGAGGATGTGCAACTGGCACGCACAGAGATGAAGCTTTCCTGGGGGGTTGGTGTGTTCACTTCCTACAGCCACATGCATGCTGGCACCCATCTCATGGCTTCCCAGATAGACAGGTCCACTACAGATGGTTCAGCATGATAGCAGAAACACAGCTTACAGCGCAACATAAAAATACAAGCTTGTTGTCATTAGATAAAACTCTTATCTTTGTCTTTGAGCTTCCTAAATGTCACCAAACTGAACATATATTGTATGTAGTTTATTTGAGACTTTAGTGTGTTAGCCTTCCTTTGCAACGTTAACTCTCTGAATGGATTTTCAAAGAGAATACATATTTGATGGTTAATATTGTCGTTATTGTCTTCCAGGCTTCTTGTGGGATTTATTCCTGATAGAAATGGAATTTGGGAAGTAAACAGTTAAGAATGTAGAGGACCTTTTGGGAAGTGGTGTCATTCTTGTCCAGCTTCCTGTTTTGCCTGTTGGGTGCTGTGAGAATTATGGAGTTGAAAGCCAGAATTATTGGAATTGCTGAAACGTAAACCTCAGTGCTCCCACAGCTGTAACATAATTGTAAGCAGCTAATGATTTCCTTCTTTTAATAACCACAAATATAACAAGTTACAAATTTCTATCTGAAGACTGTCAATAGAACAAACACGATTTTTTAGACATTTTGGACACTGGACACATAGTTGCAAGCCCATATGTTGCTGCTAAAGGTCTCTGTACATAGTGCTGACTTTTTAATAGTATAAACTCTGGTTCAACAATAACAAAACCAACTGTTTCCTGTCTAATCTGACATGAACTGATAATTTGTTTCTGTTTAAAAGTCCTCCCCCTGAACTGTCACAGGTCCAAACAGTAGAAATTTATATTGTTCACTGTTACCACAATGGTTCAATTTTTAGTTCAGAGGTGAGACAAGGAACCACCCATTTTTAATGCCCAGTGTTCATTGTTGTTGTTTGATTGAAATACAACAGGCTGCGGAAATTAGTTGAAAGGGAGCTTCACTTACCCTCGGGATCCTCCCATAATCAGTATTATCCTGAAAGAAAACACTGTCAGTGGAACAGTGCAATCAAAAAGCTGTGCAGCCATGTTAACTGCTTCCTGTATTTGGCAAAACAAAAGAAAGCTGGTTTCACATTCTTTTGGAGCTTGGGTGAGTTTGCTCGCCTTTAGATACTGAGAAGCGTGGTCAAAATTGTGGCCAAAGATGAAGTAAAAGCAGAAAACTCTTTTAGATTATCTGAAAATATGTTTATACTTTAAATTGTTCAGATATCATGCTAATTTATTTTATTTGCATGTATTCAGAAGATTAAGTGAGAAAATTAATAAGAATGAATGAATGTCTAATTATAGTTACTGTACGTCTAGTTTAAATTTACAGTTACTGGAGACTTACAAATTCACCATTCTCCTCAGTCCCAACTTTACTATACCAGTAGTGTGTTGGTAATCATATTTTTGAGCTTTACTGCCACCTGCAGATGAAAATTACAATAACACTTGGACAGAGGCTGAATTTGCATCATCTGACTTAAACTTACTATTCACTGAAGTGACTGCAGAGTTTGTCACTTGAAGTGTTCCGATGCAGGTTTTAAGAATGGTTATGTTAAATTAACTTTTATTGTAAGAAAATATTATACATACATATTTATTCAAAGCACACTTTTGTGGACAGGACTTCTCCGTTTTGTTTTGTTTTCATTCTTTTGGCTTTAGTGTCTGGTGTCTTTAGTGTCTAAATTTTTAATTTTGTTTACAACATATTTAACTTTGATTTAACTTTGAAAGTTCTTATCTTTCAAAGTTAAATCAAGGGTCATGTACAGCATTATCAGATATTTTAGGGGATGAACTTTATTTAAAATGTTATTTACTAACTTTAATAATAGATGTAGGAATAGATGTAAGACTCTTAATTCAACTTGTTTATACTGCTTGAAAAGCGCCCTCACTCTTAGATAACTTATTTGTCTTTAAATGTGCGCTGTATTTTTGTTTGTCTTTACTTTTTTAGCTTGTTTTGTTTTGTACTTAACACAGTTTACCATAAATGTAAAATGAAATTGCATAACTAAACTATGCCCTAAACGTTCGCACTTGTGTTTAGATTGTATTGTCATAACTAATGTGTTGTGTTTTGATACATCTGTAAATCAACACATGCCAGTGCTTGCAGCGAGGATAAGACAGCTGCTGCAGAAAAAAAATATTGTATTAAGCCATAAGAATAGACATACGATAGCCTAATCAAAGCTAATGATTGTGCAGATTTTCTGCCAAGAGGCTGTAGACACATTTGCCTGACGACAAAATAGCACCTATACAATGTTTAATTGTAGCAAGGTTATTTACCATTTAAACAGTTAATTAATGTATTCTGAATGTTCATATAAATTCCTAAACAGTGTATGAATGATTTAATAATGATTGTTTTTGTAGTCAAGTTAAGTCAGGCATATCGTTTACGACTCAAAACGGACCTTTGCCTTTATAAAGATTTTCTCCGTCTTTCGAACCGTCTCAGTTGTCGGTGAGGCCGGCGGGGCGGATCCCACACTAGAGAGAAGGAGAAAATAAAGCAACATAACAGTAAAAACAACTTGGTCGTTTCGTAAATTTCGCTAATAAGCTCCCCTGTGGATATATAACATCAAGGTGGGTGTATCAGGAGTCGTGGTACTCAGGTGACGAAGTTCCCGGCCGTTTGTTGACTAGCACGCGACGCGTCTACCAGCCAGGCTAGCAGAAAAGATGCTAAGTTCGTGGTGTGTGCTAGCGGTGGTGCGGTCAGGGCCATTTTAACAGACCTCAGGGTAACACCGGCGAGCTGACCGCACTAATGGGAAAACTATCGGACACAGTAGGTAGCACCAGATGCACAGTTGTAGCCCAAGTCATGGAGAAAATATTTCGAGCTGCGAAGAAAACGTTTTCCTTGCAGTTGGCACACAGTTGGAAGTAAAGTTAGCCACTCGCTGTGATGAAATGGTTTTGGTACTTTGTTCCAATGCTGGACCTCGTGTCTATATATTGTTTACATGTAATTCATATCGAATACGTGTGGTGATGGTACTTAACGTTGTGTTAACGGTGTGTGTCTTGGGCTATTTCCTCGTACCTCATCCATTACTTAGCCTGTGTTACTTTTTACACTACATAGCTAGCCCTTCCGTGACGCCTAATTCCTGTGACACCTAACGTTACTTTTTGCTACAGTCTGTTTAAAGGCTGCATGTTGGGTTTATTTTCTTCGTCGCTTAAATTGACTGTTAATCCTTGATGCATCGTATGATATGTGATACATCAAAAAAATCTCGGCTTCCCATACCTATATTCATAGGTACAGATAGGTATGAATATGTATATTTCATTAACTAATCAACTCAAATGCATTGCTGCAGCTCTAATCTATTTGTACTCTAACATGGTTATACAATTTCCAGCTTAAGTATTTTTATATTACTATATATAATATTTACTGATTCACTAAAATTTCTTTAGTCAGTAGCTAAGATAGTAGAACAGTCCTTTATGAACCCCGAGTCAGTGGTTTGATCCTGGTTCCTCTCAGTACACAGGTGTCTTTAAAGCTTGTAGCAGCACTGGCATGTAATGACGGTTGAGTGTCCAACGACTGTTTCCTACATGGTCAATAAAGTATTTTATTTGTATTGTGTTTGGGGTTTTTGGCAGTTTGCCATATAAAAGCATGCTATATGAATATCTCACATAGGATTCTGCACTATTTTCTTTTCTTTTTCAAAAGCTGCATCTATCCAACACTTGATATTGATTCCTTGGTTTAGGTAATCTGCTGCTAATTATCAATCCAACATCAGTGGGCGTTTACAACTGATGTTGGATTGTTTAAAATGTGTTCTTTTGTTGCAAGAAGTTGATTTCTTGTTATGTAAAGTGAGAAAAGGGGTTGCTGTGGCACTTAAGTCTAATTCCATGCCCCACTGTGGCTGAATTACTGTAATGTATAATGCCAAAATGAAAACTGTACCAGTACTAAGGTTATTTTTTTGTATTTCTGACATTATATTAAATATATTTAAATATCTCAGGTTTTTAGATCAACAATTGGCATGGAACAAAAATAATTATTCGATTACTAAATAAAAAACAATTTGTCCCTTTAGCTCTAATCCTTCAACACTGTATTCAGTAATCAACAAGCCCTTTTTACTGACATTTAGTCTGATCTATTGACAGGTTTCAGGTCTCGCTCATGGCCACAATTTACAGTGAGTCCTTTGGTTTTCAGTTGTAAAATTGTTGTATTGCTTAAAAAAATGTTTTTTTTAATGCATTTATTTCTAGATGCCCTCAGCGATGAATGCAAATAGCACAGTCCAGGCTGCCAGCCCAGATGTGGGATCCGCTCCAGGGTTGATGGGCAATTTTGCTCTTGGAGGACAGTCTGAAGTTATGAAGCAAGTGCTCTGTGTGATTGACAAGAAGGTCCGCAACATGGAGAAGAAAAAGGTGAGGGCTTTTCAAAGCCATGTGTCCTAGATCCTTTTAATGAACATGTGGCTAGGTCTTGAATTTAAAAAAGTATGACTTCTATTCATTTCTTTGAGCAGATAAGTAAAGCATCTCGATACAATTCTGAATTCCATGCTGTTTAAATGTTTGTCAACAGAGCAAACTGGATGATTATCAAGTCAGGAAGAATAAAGGGGAGCGACTCAATCAGGACCAGCTGGTGGGTACACTGAAGCATTAGTTGTTTAGAAAGAATTATGTAATTAATACAAAATTATTTTGTTTTTACATCATAGTGATGTGTAAAATGTTTGTTTGTTTCTTTACTTGTAGGAGGCCCTCTCCAAATACCAGGAAGTTATGAATAACTTGGAATTTGCCAGAGAGTTGCAAAAAACGTTCATTACACTGGGACAAGATGTAATCTTGACTATGGTTTTCTTAAAGTATTTTCTGAGAGTGTTGTCTATTCTGATGGGTAGTAACTTTGCTTTGTGTGGCACATGTGTGCTATCATTAGATTCAGAAAGTGGTGAAGAAATCTGCACGGCGGGAGCATCTGCTACGTGAGGAGGCAGAGCAGAGAAGACTCAAGACCATTTTGGAGCTGCAGTTTCTCCTGGACCGGCTGGGAGATGACACTGTGCGGCAGGACCTGAAGCAGGGAGTTGGAGGCTCACCACTACTTACAGATGCAGACCTTGCAGCTTTTGATGAATTTTACAAGTTACTAGGGCCAGACCGTGCTCAAAACATCAGGTTGGTGTAAAGCATTTGTTTATACCTGTTTAACTTGCAAAACATGGGTTCCGCTTCCTTTTAACAAGGTGGTCCATGCAACATATCTCTACACGTGCAGGTTTTCTGACCAGTATGAAGAAGCATCTGTGCACCTCTGGGATCTGCTGGAAGGGAAAGACAAGGCTGTGGTTGGAACAACGTGTAAGTGAACTTTAACTTGAAGCCCTGGCTGTAAGCACTATAGTTTTATTGTTGGTTACGGAATGCTTTGGCTAATTATTGCCAAAAGATCAAATACACCAGTGAACGGTTTTTGTACCTTTTAGTAGACTGTTGAACTGACAATTTGAAGACTTTAGGACCTAGAAGCACCAGAAGCCCCCCCCCCCTTTTTTTTACTGACACAGTTTAGCCATAGCAATTTATTTGCATAGAAGCACATCAATGTTTGGGGAAAAATGCTGTAGTTGCTGATTTGTTATCATTTATAGCAAAACTAAGGGGAATTGGTATTGAAGATAAACTGGCTTTTTTAGATGCCCAGCTGGTGATGAAAATTGTTGGCAGAACATTTTATCAGATGGTTGTGACACAAGATTTTTCATCAAAATATGGCCATCAGTAGTTTGTCACATAGACATCCTAGGTGGACAGAGAATGCAGCAGCTCTAAAGCATAGCGTCTGGTAATAAGGTACTGAAGCCTATGGCTGCTCTTCATATGTTAATGTAGCATGAGCATTTTGTTTGGTTAATGCGTTTGTGTGCAGTGCTGCAATGTGAATAATCGGGGCTTGGGGATTCTGGTGTACTGCATTCTCAGCGGTCTGGCCTCGGTGCTCGCACTGCTGCATTCTGCCGGGGGCTAAGCACTCTGGGCTTATCCTGAGTCAGCAGTGGGGCAAGATGCCAGTGGCCCTGTCGCCTGTGATTCCACTGGTTAGATCTCTGGAGCCACAGTAGGATACTGGTGACCCAGTTGACTTCAGTGGCCCTGGTCAAAGCTTTTCACCTCAACAAGGCCTCAGGGTGACATTTATTCATGGAGCAGGAGACTTCTTGTCTATTCAGGATATAAGACTTACCTGCTTTGCCAGAACCAAGAGTGGGAATATCTAAGTTAGTTAGAAAGTTTTTGAAGTAAATTACTCATCATCTTCATAGCGGCACATTTTCCATCAATTCAGACCAGTTGTTACTTTTAGAAATTTTTCTTTTGGTGTTTCTACATGAAGCTTTGTTTTTGTCTGTGCACCAGTCAAGATAAAAGACAAATCTGTTTTCATATAACTTTGTCTTTGAATGTTTTTAAACATCCTGCTAATATAGTTAAATCTGTGACTTTTTTTAGACAAGGCACTGAAAGAGACTTTGGACCAGGTTCTGTTGAGCGGGTATTTTGACCGGGTTCCATCTCATCAAAATGGCGTGTGTGAGGAGGAAGAGGAAGAAGAGCCAGCCGCAGCAGCAATAACTGAATCATCAGAAGAGCAGACGGTTGATCCAGGTCCAAACCTTTCTGTCTACTTTTGAAATTCAGCTGTAATCAAGTAATACAGAGCTTAGCTTTGCCTTCTTCAAATAGCTTTTCTCTTTACAGAAACTGAAATAGTTGAAGAGTTCACAGAACCCCTCGCCGTGGAAACCACAGAGGTGAGACTAATGTTCTTCTTCCCAGTGAGGTCTTGGGCTTAAAGCATTGTGCTGATGTTTGCTTTTTCCCGTCCAGTTTGTAAATAGACAGTTCATTCCAGAGAGCACTTACAGCGGCAGTGAGAAGGAGCAGGGGGATGACTGGACCACGGAAACAGAGGTATGCTGCAGCAATGTTTTTGGTGACTGTTGGCCTCATGTTTCTTATTTAAACTTTTATTGGATGCTAAATGAAACCTGGCTTGATGAGCTCAGTTTTAAATGGGAATGAAGATTTTTCTGGCTTTTAACTGGAACATCAATCTAGTAAATTTTAATAAGTTAAATGTTTATTGTAGAGCAGATGCACAAAGAGGTCTAAAATTTTCATGACTTGTAGGAGGTGGATGCATGATCCCTGAACCCATGGAGTTGAATGGAATGATCTTAATGCAGCATTAGAATAATATAATCAAACACAGTTAAATATCCTTCAGATGTTTGTCCAGTTATTGTTGGAATATTATTGACAATCAAACTTGAACCATGCTACCAATGATTATTGTGATGGTATCGGCCACATTGTTTCGGCCACAAGGAATGTGCTGCATCCCGTTTTATTTTGCCTGTAGTTTAGAGATAAACATTTCTTGGCAACCTTGATGCTCATGGTGGAGCAGGATTTCAGTATTTCTTTCTTTCAATGTGAAAACATGAAAAGTTCTTAAGAGTGACTGGAGAATTTGCCTCAGATTCTGCAGATTCAGCTTTATTATCGCTTATTACGATGTTACCACATTTGACTTCAGCATTTAACCCAGCCCCCTTTCTGGGGGAGCTAGTGCTGAGTGCCTTGCTCAAAGACACCTGGTATAGGGAATGGGATAGGATTCAATGGTGCCACCTTCTGTATCCCAGGTTCATGCTTATCCCACTGAGCTACCAGGCCTGCTCTGAATCTTTGGGCATGATTCTTGCGTAGCTGTTAAAAAGAGGTTGGTTGTGTTTCTGTCTGTCTGTAGGAACCAGTCTGTGAAATAATTCTGTCTGGCAGACATGTCGTACCCAAATCGCATCCATATGACCACTGTTTAAAACCTCCTCGTTGGTCCTGGCTTGTTAAGATTAGGTTCACTTCCTCCATGTTTGCTTGTGTTGGCTTAATGCAGATGTGCAGCAACTTGCATGGTTTTAAAGCAGGGCAAATGCTTGTGTGAATACAGCCAGAACCGTTTTCCAGTTGTTTCTCATGCATTTGATCATTGTGTGTCTTTCAGGCAGTCAGTCCCATGCAGCAGCCCGTTCAGCCTGCAGCTCCCCCTGTTGCCTTGGAGACCCATCCCATGAATTTGGCGTCTCCTGTGCCGCCTACTGACCCGTTGGTCAGGAAGCAGGTGGTGCAGGACTTAATGGCACAGATGCAGGGAACATATAACTTCATGCAGGCGAGTTGGACTGTTTAATGTAAATAGTAGTTTGTGCGGAAGGGAACAGTAATTGATGGTGTTTAGTTTTAGTTGAATGTTAATCACTCCTCTGTTTTCAGGACTCGATGCTGGAGTTTGATGGACAGCCCATTGACCCAGCCATTGTATCGGCACAGCCCATGAAACCCGCTCAGAGCATGGACCTACCACAGATGGTTTGTCCTCCAGGTAAGCGTCAGGAAAAACCCAAATAGTATAAGTTGGAAAAAAATACGGTGGTAATAATTGTTGACTAAAGTGCAATATTCCATTCACCGTAGTTCACCCAGAGTCCCGGCTATCACAACCAAACACAGTCCAAACTGAGCCCACACAGGTAAGTTTATAAAAAAGACATAATAGAGTTGGATGGCAGCAGGAAATGGAACATGTTGAAGATTTAATCTGGTTGTTGACAGGTCCCGATTGTTTCCCAAACGCCGCCTCCTATGTATCAGACTTCACACACGCCAGACCCCCGACCTTCAACAGAATCCATTGACCCCATCCAGGTAACTGTATGCTTAAAAAGACTTTTACACAAGAATTCATCTAGGGCTGCAACGATTCCTCGTATTATTAAAATAACTCTTATAAAAAAATCAAAGCACGTAAACCAAGCGGAGCTTCTGCAAGGTAACGTAACGTAACACACCTACACGCGCATGCTGCAGCGCTTCAAGTGTACGGCTGATATTAAGCAAATGAAACATTGCGTAAAAGGATCCGTGTGAAAATGTGCACAGCGAAAGGTTTTGTGCATTTCTGCAGACGTTACAGGCGCTGTCTTTATTAATTATTCATTAATTTATTAATCGTTCTTGACACAGATTCAGAGACGGTTACTTGAATAACCCATGAAAAACTCGTCAGAATACTCGATAGTTGCAGCCCTAAATTTATCCATAATATTTTTTACTGGAAGTATGCGGACAGCCAAATCACTTTTGGAAAGCATCAATATTAAGTGAGTTGTGTTAATAAAGTATTATTTTATCTCCCCTCTTCAACAGAACTCGATGTCCTTGTCGTCAGAGCAGCCTCCTCCCTCTGCAGTTCTGCCCCCTGCCTCCCAAACACAGGTTTTCCAGCCTGTTTCCAAAGCTCCTCACAGCAGTGGCATTAATGTCAATGCAGCACCATTCCAGTCAATGCAAACAGTAAGGCACTCTTCCCCTGTGTTTCATTTAGACTTGCTGAGCAGATTCCTAAGTGTATGTCATTTTGTGCATCACCACCAGTGGTGTCAGAAATACAAATGTGTTAATGACCCCATTTAGGGTAAGGATATGGCAATATTTTATATCACAAGACAATATGCCACGCGGTGGGTACTCCATACAGTTGAGATACATTGAATGTATCGCCCACACCACATCCGTTAGGAAGTGCTTGTTGAGTCCTGAAGTGCCCTCTGTCATATTGCAGTTGTATGGCTTTGTCATACAGCTATTTCCAGGAAATACTGAGTAATGGACTTTACTCCTTTTGAGCCTGTGACCTTTCCTTTGGTTTGGCTTCACCACAATGTGGCCCTTGTTCGCCCCACAGGTGTTCAACCTCAATGCCCCGGTCCCACCAGCTAATGAGACGGAGTCTTTGAACCAGGCCAGCCAATACCAGAACAGCTACAACCAGGCTTTCAGCAACCCGTCACAGCACGCTATGGAGCAGACGGAGATGCAGCCAGAACAACTGCAGTCTGGTAGATATTTTCTGTAAATTGCATTTCATTGATTTACTGAATCTATCGTGCGCCTCGACTTCCTGAGATTATGTCCCAATTAAATGTCTTGTACTTTTTGCAATATTGTATGGTTGACTGTTGCTAGAAATTGACTTGTGTTTTTTTTTTTGAGTAGTTGGTGCCTTCCACTCCCAAGACCCATCAGGAGGCCATCAGCAGCCTTCCCAGCAGGGCCCAGGCTTTGGCCGACAAACTCAGTCGTTCTACAATAGCAGAGGCATGTCTCGTGGTGGTCCCCGCAACGCCCGGGGCATGATCAATGGCTACAGAGGCTCATCAAATGGATTCAGAGGTAAGATCACAGCCTGCAGCCACAGTTTTAACCTCCTCATCTGGCTCTCATTTTGTCTGTGTTAGTGCATATGCCACAGTTTTATGTAAAGTCTCTCACTTGACAAATTTTTAATTCTTTCGAGTTTTATTTCTAGTATATCATTGGATTACTGTCAAACAAATTTACTACCCTCTTGTTTTACTAGGGACAAAAATGTCGTCCTCCTAAAAACAGCTATAAAATATAAAAGATTAATGTTATTCTCCTTTTTTTTTTTTTTTTTTTTTTGTGCATAAATCTCAAACTAATCCAGCCCTACTCAAAACTACCAATCACTCAATCATTTTCAGGGTTTTAACCCCTTACATGTCAGCTTGATTACGTGAACTCGCTGTTGTTATTTATGAACAAAACACAATCAAATTTTATTTTTATTAATAAATAAATTAGATATTTTCCCCAAAAAAGTTCTCTGGAGCAATTTTTGAAAATCAGTCTGGATATGTTAACAAAATACTGGCTCTTTCGCATGAACAGTTTTTTGTGTAGCATTAGATATATATTTTATTTTTGTATAATTAGGTAGAAAAAATGTCCCATAGACTCTTATTGTAACCACATATATTTAGCTCATGGCCATAACAAAATATAGTCATGCATTTTGTGATGTTTCATTTTAGAGAAAAATTCTTAAATTTAACATTTTTAAGGTTCACAACCAAAATCCCCCATATCATACCTATTGTAGGCCTGTGTATGAAACGCTCATCATTTTAATAAGTTTTGTGTTTGTGTTATTGAACCTAATGGTAAATAACTGAACAGTTTCAGTACATCACCCCCCTTCTTTAGCTAAACTTCAAATAGACTACAGAAACATTTAGTAAAGTGGCTGGGGTCCGGTCACAAATCTGTGAGTGCTTGTGTTTGCATGTGGAGGTGAGTGAAGTTGAGACAATTCAGTCCATCTAGCAGCATGGGATTTATGCTCTTTGCAGGTGAAGTTACCACACCTGATGCAACAGTGTCTACCTCTCCTTTTTTTTCTTGTGCACATCAAGCACTTCCCTCTCTTTTTTGAGAAGTTGCTAGCAGTGCAAGCTTCCTGTGTTTCTGCAATATACATTAACTGTTTGGTCTACTTTATTCAGCTGCAAATCTTATGGTTTGTGAAAATTCAGTTACTATGGCCAACCAAATAACAAGCTTTTGTAAATTTTATCTAAAAGTTGTCACATTTCCTTGATGCATAAAGTGTGTCTAAAGGGGGCTTGAAAGTCTGATTTGTTGTTTCTCCTGTTAAAAATCTTTCCAGGTGGCTATGATGGTTACCGCGCTCCTTTTGCCAACACTCCAAACTCCAGTTATGGACAGACTCAGTTCAGCACACCTCGGGATTACACAAATGGCAATTATCAGAGGGTATGTAAGATGCATCCCCTCACTCTGCCATTTAATATTTGCGGTCTGTTGGAGCCTTTTCTAAAATGTCATCTCTTTATAATTTTTTCCCCCGTGTTGTTCCAGGATGGTTACCAACAGAACTACAAGCGCGGAGCTGGTCAGGGACCCAGAGGAGTGTCGAGAGGCAGCACTCAGGCGATGCGATCCTGAAAATGCCTTTTTATAATGACTGTGACTGATTAACTTGCACCACACTGAAAATTCTAAATTCAAGAATGCATTTGCCCCAGTTCGCTCTTCTTTTTCTTTGTTCCTCATCAGTGGTATTTTTTTCTGTCTCCAATCAAAGTAATGCCTGCTTGATATTTGAAAATATTAGATCCGAGTCTAAAACACAAGCTAAGCTGTAAATCCAATCATCGGTTTACACAAGCATGTGTTTCAATATTCCTGTAAACTTGAAAGATTTCATAACTTATTTTTTGTATGAAAAATGCGCCTACCACTGCTGGTCCAACCCTTGGGAGTCTAATCTCTTTATCGGTTCTTTTCTGTCATTTTAGATCAAAAAAAGAAAACCGTTTTATGTTCAAGGAGCTCCCATATCCTTGTTTGTAAATTTGATGTTGCTTCAAGAGTTTCAATAAAGTTGTGTTGCATACCCATGTTTCAGCCTGGAGTTTTTTGCTGTGAGGTTGAGATGTGGCACTCAAATGGAACAATGCCAAATATGTCTATTGTTTAACGTGACAGAGGGGAATTTATTAAATATGTGATTCAGTATTATCGTGTTATGTTTGTTTCGCTGCAAGCCGAATATCGTCTTTATTCATATCACAGCAGTACATTTTATTTGTCCTGTAATAGAGCAACGACGCTATACTTTAAAAAACCCAAAAAGTATAATCTATCCTGAATTATGCTAAATATGAATATTTTGTCAGATGAGAGCGAGGGAGAAATTATTTCCCCGGAGTGTGTACTCCCAGGCAGATTTTATGCTATAGTCAAGAGAAACGGGGAAACAGGATCCTTACGTCCGCAATACTTTCCCCTGTGAGCACGGAAGACAAATGTCCTCCGACGAGGATCGGGCTCATCGCTCTCGAAATCACTACAATTATTTATTGCCTTAAGTCATATACCACAGAAAACGAAAGGGAACAAGTAAATAACCAGTTGCTAGTAATTGTTTAATTATATGGTGTGAAAATCAGAAACTCTAGACCATCAGACACAAATACTAGAGACATAAACAAACTTTTTTCTGAACAGTCATTAGATTCAGTCTAGCTGACAATTATTTTCAGCTGTACATGCTCTGAATAGAACTTTTGACAGTCGGTGTGAGAGTGAAGTTTGGCCTGGCAGGCAAACCCTGGGACATAGTCCTTTTACGTGGTCGCACTCTTTTTACGTCACTCAGGGGTCCTGCATGAATGGGTGTCTCCACGTGAGTGTATCAACAGCGTGATGGCTAACAAGTAGATTTTGTTTTCCTACTTGCTGTATATTGGCGAATATTAGACAAAAAAGCTTTTTTCCACAACGAGCTAATTGGAAACGTGAGTGTTTGAAATTGACGTTAAAGTTTTGTGATCTTTCTACTTCCTTTTTACGCAGGTTTGATTTTGCAAGTTGACTTTGCTCAAGCCTTGTCCATGTCTCTGTTGACAGCACGTTGTAAGTGTAACTGCGCCGTTTATGTCTCCCAGTGTCGCTGATGTTTGCGTCTTTGTATTAATGTTGCTGTGAAGGTGATTTATCTGGTGACGATGGCGACAGTCCGCAAAAAGGTAGACAACCGGATTCGCGTCCAGATCGAGAATGGAGTCGCCCTGCAGCATCGCACTATGTTTGTTGTGGTGGGAGATCGCGGGAGAGACCAGGTAAGGGATTCTCAGCAACAGTAAATGTATATATTTCACACTCTCTCGTAGGCTTTGAGTATTGAACCAGTTAATTTGTCTCTTATCCAGGTTGTCATCCTCCATCACATGCTGTCCAAAGCTGCAGTCAGGGCACGACCCTCTGTACTCTGGTGCTACAAAAAAGACCTTGGATTCAGCAGGTGTGTGTGCACGTGAGCTCCACACAGAGAGCTAAGCGTTTGCAATTTCTTGTATGGAAAACCAGAAATGACTTTATTCCTTAAAATGTATGAAACAGCAATCGGAAGAAGCGCATGAGGCAGCTGCAGAAGAAGATTAAAACGGGCACATTGAATCTGAATCAAGACGACCCGTTTGAACTCTTCATCGCTGCAACCAACATACGCTACTGTTACTACAACGAGACACATAAGATCCTGGGAAACACCTACGGCATGTGTGTCTTACAGGTGCGTGCGTCTCATCTTTGGCTATAGATCAGTGGTCAAACAGAGCACATAGAAAAGGGACCTGACAGTTTTCTGTCCAGTGGTCCACAACTTTCTAAAAAGATCTCAACCCCTGCTGGGTTAGGGTTCAAATAAAGCTAATGCTGATCTGATATGTATATTGACAACAATTGTTATTTCCATTCATACAGGACTTTGAGGCTCTCACTCCCAACCTATTAGCCAGAACTGTTGAGACTGTAGAAGGAGGAGGGATAGTGGTCATCCTGCTGAGGACAATGAACTCCCTCAAGCAGCTGTATACGATGAGTATGGTAAGTCTGTGAGCTGTTTTATCTCCACTCTTGTCGGACTCGCTTTGACAAACAGATGACTTATGGTAGCTGTGGCCTCTTCTTCTTCAGGATGTACATTCTCGATACAGGACTGAGGCTCATCAGGATGTGGTGGGACGGTTTAATGAGAGGTATGTTCCCTTTGGGAGTCAATAGAATTTGGAGTTTTTCATCAGTGCAGTATTTTTAATTTTGTTCTATTTCTAGGTTCATTCTGTCTCTTGCATCTTGTAAAAACTGTGTTGTGATCGATGACCAGCTCAACATATTGCCAGTCTCCAGTCATATGGCAAACATCAAGCCAGTCCCTCCAAAGACTCAGGTGCCTGTGTTAGATTACAGTGATGTTTGGAACATTTCCTGGTTCCAGCGTCTCCAGTGTGATTTCTGTTTTTCTCTAGATAATGTTTTGGGATAAAGGAGATAGTTTTTTTGTTGGTTCTTGACTCCCTGTTTGCTGACAGTTTGTATGACCTTCTCCAGGAGGATGGTTTGTCCCCACAAGAACAGGAGCTGAAGGATCTGAAGGAGTCCCTTCAGGACACTCAGCCTGTGGGCGTCTTGGTGGATTGCTGCAGGACCATGGATCAGGTCAGAACTTGTGATTAATGCACCAGTAAGAATAATTTAGAAATTTCAAGGAATTTACCCCAATTTGCGGTTCATGGAAGGTCGCCGTGTTCGTGATAGCACCACATCACCTGGCGTCTGTTACCGTTTTCAAACTCTGTTGTGTACCGTAGGCAAAGGCAGTGCTGAAGTTCATTGAAGCAATCTCAGAGAAGACACTGAGGACCACTGTGGCTCTGACAGCTGCTCGTGGTCGAGGAAAGTCCGCAGCATTAGGGCTGGCTGTGGCTGGAGCTGTGGCTTTTGGGTACAGATTTATTTTAGAGTTCTACATAAACGGTTGTATTGGCTTCACGCGCTGGAAACGAGTAGCTCACATGTTTTTCCTTTACAGCTACTCAAACATCTTTGTCACCTCGCCGAGCCCAGACAACCTGCACACCATGTTTGAGTTCATCTTCAAAGGATTTGATGCATTTCAGTATCAGGTGGGTTGTGTTGAGCAACTCCTCTGCAGTATTTGTAGAATTCGTGTGACGAAGAATGTAATGGCACATCGTTTGGATTTGTAGGAGCACCTTGACTACGAAATCATCCAGTCTTTGAATCCAGAGTTCAACAAAGCCGTAGTGCGAGTGAACATCTTCAAAGAGCATCGGCAGACGATTCAGGTAGACCAGAACCAGACCACTCCTCTCCACTTCCTGTTATGTACGATAACAAGTAAGATGTCCACTCATCTCTAACCTTTCTGTTTTACTGAAAGTACATCCACCCCGGTGATGCAGTGAAGCTTGGTCAGGCTGAACTGCTGGTCATCGATGAGGCTGCAGCCATCCCTCTTCCTTTAGTTAAGAACCTGCTGGGACCATATCTGGTTTTCATGGCTTCCACCATCAACGGGTCAGTACGAGGGCTTTTATACCACATTAAACCCAAATGCATGTTGGCATATTCACATAAACCATTGTCTACAACCCAAGATTTGAGACTGAAGCCATGAGGAAGAGTTACAAGCTGCAACCAGTTGATCTTTGGCATTTGTGACCTGAATGACTTACATACTTACTTAAACATACATTATCAAAAAGGTTCGTGTGTCTTGTTTCATCACCTCAGTTCTAATTGTCTGTGCATCTCCAGCTATGAAGGAACAGGACGCTCCCTCTCCCTCAAACTGATTCAGCAGCTGAGGCAGCAGAGTGCAGACAGTCAGCAGAGTATGTCAGCAGAGAACAGAGCCACCAACACAGCACGGCTGGCAGCAGGTAAATGCTGGAGCTCAGTTTTTTAAAATGTGTTTTTAAGTGTGTTCCTATTATCTGACTGACTGCTGACTGTTTGCCCTCGCAGCTCGCACTCTTTACGAGGTTTCGCTCCACCAGTCCATTCGCTACGCTTCAGGAGACACCGTGGAGAGGTGGTTGAATGACCTGCTCTGCCTGGACTGTCTCAACATTCCCAGGCTCATTTCTGGATGTCCACTTCCACAGACCTGTGATCTGTATCCTTAAATGTAGCTTCTATCTAAATGATCCAAGCCCCGTATGTTTAGCTTAATTCATCTAAACAATAACACAAGCTACTGTGCCACGGGATTAATGTAATAATGCATTGTTATCTATTTGCTGATCACATTAAACATAGTCAAATAAGATACTGGTTAAAATGAACTTGACCTAAAACAGACCCCTCTATTAGCTGACAAATCAAAGTTATCTTATACATGATATCTCGGTGCAGACTTGCTGAAGCTATATACATCTCCAAACAAACATAATCTAAGGCAAAGCAACTTGTCTTTAACTCACACTGTCCAGATATTATGTGAACCGAGACACGCTGTTCTGTTACCACAAGGCATCCGAGGCTTTCCTGCAGAGGCTGATGGCTCTCTATGTGGCGTCACACTACAAGGTGAGACGTGAGGTGGCAGTCACTTAGTTAGTAGAGACGTTTTTTTACAAACCCCAGGGTCCGGTTTCTACTTATTAACTTGTATTATAAATCCCATAGTTCTGTTCTCTTTCTGTATTTCCCAGTTCACTCATGTCTCCTTCCTCTCCTGCTCCAGAATTCCCCCAATGACCTGCAGATGTTGTCTGATGCACCAGCTCATCACCTTTTCTGCCTGTTGCCGCCTGTTCCTCCCACACAGAATTCTCTACCGGAGGTCCTTGCTGTGGTCCAGGTAAGTCCTTTGAGACCCCTTGTTTTTACTGACATTTGACCAGTAACTCAACCAGAGTGAGCCATCACATGAACTCTCATGACCCTCAGTCCCATTTCTAATGTATTGATTTTTCCCTCAGGTTTGTCTGGAAGGAGAAATTTCAAAACAGTCCATTCTAAGTAGTCTGTCCAGAGGGAAGAAGGCTTCTGGTGATCTCATTCCCTGGACTGTGTCAGAACAGGTACACACTGGTAATAAAGCTTTTTCATTACAGCTCATGTTTCCACAGTGCAAACATGAATCATCTCCTCATTTCCTTTCATAGTTCCAAGACCCAGAGTTTGGCAGCCTCTCTGGAGGCAGAGTGGTGAGAATAGCTGTCAATCCAGACTACCAAGGGGTAAGAACGCGCCATCACCTCTGCTTGTATGTCGGGTTTGTAATTAGTTTTTTTTTCTGTAACGTGTTTTCAACCTGTCTACCAGATGGGTTATGGATCCAGAGCTCTCCAGCTGCTGCAGATGTACTATGAGGGCAAGTTTCCCACAATGGATGAGAACACACACTCCAACCACAATGAGATCACCTCCGTCAGCAGTGAGGTAATCCAGTCAAAAGGCATAAAATGTCTTCAGCAACATCTGAGAGAGATTAATTCCTTGCATGAAGGGAATAAGTAACATTTTTTTAGTCGAGCCAGATTCAAAACACATTTCTCTGAAACAAGCTCTGTTTTTGTTCAGGCTGTCAGTCTCCTGGAGGAAGTTATCAAACCACGGAAAGAGCTCCCACCGCTGCTGCTGAAGCTGAGCGAAAGGAGAGCAGAGCGACTGGACTATTTAGGAGTTTCCTACGGCCTCACAACACAGCTGCTCAAGTGAGTGTCCTGAATTATAGAGAGTGAAGGGGGAGCGGGTGTCGTAATAATCATAAGATTTCAAAGTGTGACGTGTTCGTGCAACCTGACAGGTTCTGGAGGAAAGCAGGTTACACTCCAGTCTACCTAAGGCAGACTCCTGTAAGTATAAAAGTGCTATTTAAAAAGTGTGTCGCACTCTGCACTGCTGTCAGTTGATCCATGTTCGGCTCCCTGCAGAATGATCTGACAGGCGAACACTCCTGTGTGATGCTGAAGGAGCTGAATACAGATGACGCCCCAGGGCAGAGCCAGTGGCTGTCTGCGTTCTGGAAAGGTGAACCCTCCTGCACTACCTCACGACATCTGGCTTGTTCTAGACTTGCGGTTGACTGAACCGTTTTGGTTTTCCTCAGATTTCCGCCGCCGCTTCCTGTCCCTCCTCTCCTACCAGTTCAGCAGCTTTCACCCAAGCTTGGCCCTCAGCATTCTGCAGAATAAGAAATCCAAGGAGGAGACGAGGAGTAAGATTCAGCTGCTCCCTAATATTATTACATTTTCTCAGGATCTTCCCAGATCTGATCTCACTTGTGTCTGGCCTCCACAGCTCTCAGTAGCTCCGAGCTGGCTGCTCACTTCAGCCCTTACGACCTCAAACGTCTGGAGTTGTATTCGCGGAGCATGGTGGACTACCACCTTATCATGGACCTGATCCCAGCCGTGGCACGCATGTTCTTCCTCAATGAACTTGGTGACATCTCCCTTTCAGCAGCGCAGTGTGTGAGTTTCCCCGTTAGTCGGGATTCCCAGTTGCCATGAACATTTAATTTCTTGTGAGTGTTGATCGACTGTTGACCGGGTTTTTTTTAGGCCTTACTGCTGGGTATAGGATTGCAGCACAAGTCAGTGGAACAGCTAGAAAAGGAAATTGAACTCCCCAGTTCACAACTCATGGGTCTCTTCAACCGTCTCATCCGTAAATTTGTGCAAGTGAGTTCTCACCAATGGTCTAAGTCATAGACATCGTTCTAAAATTAATACAGTAACATTGGTACTTTCTCTTGTTCTTTCCTTTTTTTTTCTAGAGCTTCACCAACATCCAAGAAAAAGCTATTGAAGCCCAGATGTCCCAGTCTAAAGACGTCACTATGGAGCCAACCGTCACGAGCCTTAATGATGATTTGGTATGTGGGGTCCTGTTTTCAGAAAGTATACACACCTCTTCACATTTTGCACTCTTGGTTTTTAATTTAATGGAAAGGGATAAAACACTTGAGTTTCGACAGATCGATCCTGGCCTTCTAAAATCTAACCTACTGAACTACTTTCTGAAATGACTGCTTATACCTAATTATTAGAAAAACAAGTGAATAATTGGCTGTTTGGATACTAACCATTGACATTTCATTGTAATGAAAAATGCTACGCATAGTCTTGTTTCTGTTTGATCTGCTCATTCTTTTATAGAATCTTTAATATTTTGGGATTTTGACTGTTTGATCAAATAAGAAACAGCCTTGACTTTTAGGATGCTGATTTACATTTTCACTATTTCCTAACATTTGCAGACTTATGTCAAACTAATATTTGGGTTATTAAAAATTTGTGCTGCAACATCAAGGAATGTATTTTTAGAGAAACTCATATTTCTCCTGTTAACAGAAAGAGGCTGCTAAAGAGTTTGAGGAAAGACACAAGAAGGATATTGAAAAAGTGAAGGAAATGGATCTTGAAGAGTGAGTATGAGTGAGGGAGGGAGGGAGGCCACTGGATGTTGATTTTATGGGTATTTTGGCATCACTGCGATACCCATTGAAATTGTAATCAACATTTGTACTTTCAGGTACAAGATTCGTGGCGATGATGAGGAATGGGACCAGGTGTTAAAGAAAGCAGGGAACACAGCCGTAGTCAGCATAAAGAGGTGCAGTGACATTCACGATCAAGGAAATATCACGTGGTTGGTTGAAGAAACTCGATAATAATCACATCTTACTCCCAACAGTGACAAGAAAAGGAAGTTGGATGGTGGGAATGCAACTGCAAGCAACGGTCCAGGTCCAGAGCACGGCAAACTTAAAAAGAAGCAAATGCAACACGGCAAATTCAAGAAGTCCAAAGACAGGCATGGGAAATTTGGAAAGAAAGCGTGACAGTACTACATAGCGACATAAACATGTTCTGTAATCTAGAGGACATGAGATGTGGATTTGGAAAAGTTGACGAGCAGCAAAGACTGGAGATCATTGAGATTTTTTTAACCCCTGACACTGTTTGAATTCATCTCCCTGAATACACCATTTCTATATTTTAAAAACACGTGGCTCTGATTTGTCAGCAAAAAAATAACAGCACCCCCACTTGTTTTAACTATAATTTACTTTCACTTATTCCAAACAGCTTTCAGTACATTTACAGTATCTCACTTGGGGGTTTGGTTACAGGCTCCCATTAACTCGTCCCTGGGAATATGTGAGGTTTGAAATTAGTCCACCTCTGTTTCAGCTGCTGTTTTACAGTCTCTGGTGCAAAGATACAGTCTATAGCCTCCTGAGAGAGATTCCACAGGGCATCACGACTGAGGCCAAATGTGGAAGACGCCAGTTGATATTCCCGAGACAAGTCTGTACAGAAGACCCCCTTATCGTCAGTCTGAAATGTGACAAAGAATAAACATGACTTGTTTTACGTTTTTCCCCACGTGTCAGATTCTTCATAAATGCTGGTTTGTTAAATATTTGATAGAAAACCTTTTGAACTTACACAAATGACAATTGGATGTCCCATCTGGTACCAGTATTTGAAGTGATGTTTGGAGTAAGATGGCACAGTCTGTCCTGTAACATTTGATGTCAAACATAACTCTACAAAAAGAAGAAGAAAGTTAAGACATTATAACCCAACAAATGGTAAAAGCCACGGGAGATTAGATCTTACCAAGGGGTATGTTGTTCTTTAGGACTTTGTCAACAAGGTGTTGAGATCCACCCATTTCAGGATGCAAGAACGTGCCGTGACCAATCCTGTCTGGAGGAAGATTCAACAGCAAGTCTGACTCCTCCAGCTGGGTTGGTACCTGCAACAATTTTAGTTGTATCATAATAGTCCCACAAAATTGAACCAAAATCAAATAATAAAAAGAAATATTATAGTCATACTTCTGAGAGGTGCAGGGACAACTTCAATCCTGCGTTTCTGCCCCTCTGTAGAGCTGGAAGTAGATCTTTGCCATGTCCCACCTTACAGTGAAAATAACAGGTATTGATGCACTTCAGCCACGGCACCAACCAGTTAAACACTGGATTATATTATACATAAAGTACCAAAAATATGTGAAAATTAAGCCACACCTTAAAACAGCTATGATAACTTTCTAACGGACAAATTTTTGTTTTGTCTAAGATATGAAACACAGTTACATAAAATAACATGGTGGATGTGCAAAAGTTACATTGTCAGTACTTAAGGTACTATCAACAACTTTATGGAAAAACCTACAGTTAAGGAACCTGCCCTATATTTAAAGATGTTTATTATTATTAGCTTCATTTAAATTCTAATGACATGTCAAATATGGTACTTTAAATCTTTGCAACTCTAACAAACTCTCAATTGGTTGACTGACCTTTGGATCTCCACTCAAGTCGAGTCCCACCACCAAACCATCTGTGGACAGCAGGAACTCCTCAGCCAGCTTTACTGTCTCCATTGCAACCTCAGTCCCATTCCTGCGATCAATCGCCACCAGAAACCTATAAAATAAATGGCTATGTTTAGTATCATGGACTTCTGTGCCAGCGCTAAAGTTGCTGTCTGACTGAAATAAAACATTGTGCAGTGTGGTTTAATCACCAAGCATGTGTCCAACAGCGTGACACCTCATATAAATTGTGTGTATACTGCAATACTACTAATGCTACACCTACCTGACATCAATGTCCACTTCCTCATTTCTGCACTGCTGGATGGCTTTGATAACAGTTTCAACATATCTCTTTTTTGTTAATCCTAGGGGGAAAGTAAACAAACAAACCTGTAAGTAGCACCACAACACATTATTATTTATATCATAACTTACAGATTATTTTGCCTATAAACACAAAATACAAAGTAATGTTTCCACAGTGCACGCTTATGGTCTTGTTTAAACAGCAGTCCAAATCCCCAACAGCCCCATATTCAGATGCTTCATGTACAACAAGAAAAAGCATAAAATCCTCACATTTGAGAAACTGGAAACGTCAAATACTTGGCACATCATCAAAACCCTAGTTTTGTGATTGACCAATTTTAACTTTTATCTGGTAAAACAATGCAAGTGGCAAGTCATGCAAACTCATTACCTGTGTTTTTCTCCTCCCTTGGTGTACTTCTCAGCTCTAAGTATTTGACACCATCTGCTGCAAACTCTTTGATAACATCTGTTGCAACCTGTACAGAAACATATTTCTCATGTACTGGAAAAAAAGAGCAAAAAACTATTTTAACTTTAATAAACAAGTCCTTACCATCAGGATATCCTCCTCCGTGTCCACTAGCTGATGGATAGCCTTGAAGACCTGAAAACACCTGCGTTTAACAAAAAACATCTGTGGTATAGTAATAGTACCAGATACTGTAGCGTCGTTTGTTCAACTCTTCTGCTACAACGAAGACATTTAATCACGCACCACTCAATAACAACACCTGTCGGCTTAAACTCCCGCTAGCTAAATAACTACAGACGAGGGGTTATACACACCCCTCAAGAGTCCTCTGCTGGCCTTTGCCGATGGCCGTCATGCTGTGTTCAATGTTGAGGTGTGGTTTTCGTTTGATGAGCTTTTCGATGGTCTGGTAGCTGACGGATCCATTGAGATGAGCGTGAAGCTCCTGGTGACAGTTAAAACGCTGACGTTAGCATGTAGCGAGCTATCCAAGCGTTAGCTAAAGAGATTTACTCGCTACAAACACGAAGTTCTTTATTTAATTTAAATTTTATTTCATGTTTTTTACACACCACTTTTGGCAGCTCCCGACAAAATATATCAACGTCGTTATCCATGACAAAGTGAAAAACAGCTCTGAACTCGTCAGTCTCTCTGCAGACGCGTCTGTTTGTGGAGTGCAGCAGTGAAATAAGTCCCCCTCCTCGAAAAACGTTCCTATCGTGTTAGTTACACCTGGACAAAGATAATGACGCCTCTTTAGTTATTAATGAACCAGCTGGACAAAAATCTACAACAACATATATTTGTTTATTAATTTGATGGATTATTTTTACCCTTTATTAGTGATTTATTAAGTTTAAAGTCAAAAGCATGGTAACCAATAACTTGCTAACATTAGTAGCTGCATTTTTTATGACTAGGAATTGCCTCCTTAGTCCATTTAAATGCAAGCAAAGTTTTATAGGGTAGTATTTTCCACAACCCAGGTTATGTTATTGTTATATTTTATGGCTTATAACTCATTTATTATTAGAATTGATTATGATATATTATGTAGCAAAGCAATACTACTATTCAGATCTGCAAATGAAATGAGGCTAAAAATTGCATCTTCACAAGGTCTCAGATCACAGTCCACAGTCTTTTCTCCTTTGTGGTCCCTGGCTGGTGGAATAACTTGCCCTGCCCCATTCGACTGACAGACAGTATCACCA
>JAUMHF010000023.1:13684405-13714789 GCA_032359275.1 Microctenopoma steveboyesi | reverse complement strand
ACTAAATGGTAATTGCTGGTGTCTTCTCCTTGTAAGTCGCTTTGGATAAAAGCATCTGCCAAGTAAAGTAAAGTAAATTACTATTAAGACTACTATTCACTTATTCAATTCTAATCTAAATACCAAATACTTTCTATTATAAAACAATGTTCAAAACATTTTTTTATTGTAGAATGGTAGCACAGTAAATTTAATAATATTTTCTTTTTCTTATTACATACAAAGTCCAGATAGTTTGATTGAGTCCTTTTTTTTTAAATAAAACTTGTTGTTGGATGGAAAATGCTGTACATAGGAATGATGACAACATGACTGAGCTGAATGTTGTTATATCGGTAGTAAAGATGACATTTGTTCAAACTTGTGCCTCCACTTTTGACATACAAAAAGATTCCAAAAAAATGTATAATTACAGGTATTTTAACTTAGTCCCTTTAAAAAAATAATTCTTATCCATGAAGCATCTTTTCCCTAAAAAGCAGATACTATAGATTCAAACCCAGCCAAATTACGGTTACTGTCTGCAAGTTCATAAAATTTGACACCACCAATATGAAAAAGGAGATCAATGTAAAGCAAATAATAATAAAAAACAACAGGTCAAGGCACTATGTGCTCCCAGTAAAGACTTGTCGATATGACAGTTAATCATTCACTCTCGATAACAGAGCACAGAAAGACCTACGAGTGCGACTGAGCCAGTAATTAACAGTCATTGCCATTCGAAAAAACTGACAAACCACACATTTTGACAGTTGTAATTAACTATTGATGAAAAACCTATTTGCTGCAATCTTTGCCAAATTATACAGTCCATGAGTTCAGTTTTCCGCCACTTGCTACAGTAACTGATCGAAATGAAGGAAGAGGAAAGTCACTTTTCACTTCCTGTAGGTCAGTCACTTTTTCTCCCCATCCCTTGAATGATATGTTGTAACCACTCCTTCAACATTTGAAAGCTTGGTCGTGCAGCAGGATCCAGGTTCCAGCACTGTTTCATGATGTTATAAACCACTTCAGGGCAGCCTTCTGGACAGTCCATTTTGTATCCTTTCTCCACACGGGGCACTACCTCTTTTAATGGCTACAGAAAAACAATGTTGGTTCAAAGGTTTCACAGTGAAAGCAGAAAATATAAATCATTTCAGTTAAGTAGTGTGAAACTTGTATTCACTGCCACAGAAAGCAATCTGGAGTTTAATCACATTTCTATCTTAATTCCTCCTCAGTATTTTGTGTGAACCATTATTTAAAAAGATGTGGATACTTACAATTCTTGGATAAGGAACTCGGCCAAATGAGTAAATCTCCCATAGTAAAATACCATAGCTCCAAACATCCGATTTGGTGGAAAACTTCTATTAATTAACAGGAAAATATATGTCAAAGTTTTTATTCATTGTGCGTTGGTTATGAATTGCAAATCACACTGCCCCACATGCAGGATTTGCAAACAGCATTGTACCTTTTCTCTTAGTGCTTCTGGCGCTGTCCACTTCACAGGCAGCTTAGCCGTATCCTGAGTGGAAGAGGCCTCCTTGGTTAGACCGAAGTCACTGACTTTGGCGATGTTGTCGTCTGACACAAGAACGTTTCGAGCTGCTAGGTCTCTGTGGACAAAGTTATTGGCCTCCAGGTACGCCATGGCTTCACAGACATCTCTGTAAAGGCACAGAAAATAAAAGGTAAACTCTCAGTCCTGGGCCCACGGGTGGGCTGAAATCTCTGACCATACGAGAAAATACAGACAACCAAATATTTCATTTTCATTCAGTGTATCTCTCCCATGTTTTACCTAAAAACCTGACAAGTCAAATACGCTTCCAACATTCGCAAAGCCAATTCTTTCGTATTGTCCTGCTCCTTACTGGTATGGAGATGCCTTTTAAGTTTCATTAGCTCAACCAGCTTTTGATTATACAACTGTTATCACTTTCTGGAAACAATGCTAATGTTTTTCAGGAGTCAAATTAAGTAAGAGATAGTCTAGTTTTAAATTAAAGTAAATTAAACCATTTTAGCACAATTATTAAAAATGTGTTAAAGTTCGGTATTAGCTAACTACATGTTCAAACTTTAATATAAGACACCAGCCTGTAGCTCCATAAGACACATGTCACATCACAATGTATAGTACTAATTTTTCTTCACAACAAGTTGCAATACACACAGAGCAAAATTAAGGAGAGCGTTGACACCGAGTACTGTCCGGCCTCTGGAACGTAAGTAGTCAACCAAACAACCCTAGAAAAAAGAATAAAAAAAATATATGATATCTATTACTATTACTCTGGATGTTGACAAACTATCAGACTGACATCCATCTATGTACCTTTGCCATGTATTCAGTAACTATATACAAACTCCCATTCTCCTCCACTATTACTCCAAGCAGCTGCACCAGGTTATTGTGCCGTAGTTGCCTGGAGATGAACAAACAGATTTGTATTATTTTGATTTGCCCGAGCTTCTTCCCAAAAAAACTACAGAAAAATATATTATTCCTTACGTCATCACAGAAGCCTCCGCAATAAAGGCCTGTGCTGTAGCATCATTCTTGATGCACTTAACAGCTACTTTAGTCCCTCGGTAATCTCCCACCATGACATCTGGAAAAAAACAATATACAGTTAAAAAACTATTACGGAAACTGCTTGTATGTGTCCCTGAGCTGATAATATATACATATATATACAGCACAAAACACTTGTAACATACACATCTAATGCACTTCCAATCTCATTAAACCTTTTCAAAACTATTAACTATTATTTATTTTTATGAGTCACAAAGGAAACATTTTACTGTTAAACAACAGTGCAAAGTGATGGTTTGCAGCACAGACTCTATTCCTAACACTTCAGCATAAATGGGTCTTTTTTGGCATGTTAGAAACATTGGTTCAAGCTACAGGTTTCCTCAGAGCTGAAGCTACAAGCTCTGCGGAAGACACAGAATAAAGTGTGCTCTGCAGGACCGATAAAGTAGATTCTGTTGTTTGTTAGGTGGACTTGCCTCCAAACTCTCCTTTCCCAATAGCCTGCTGTAGTATGAGGTCCTTTCTGTTCAATGACCAGCCACCTGTTGCACAGTTTAAGAGAATAAATCAGGTAGCTAAAACATAACAGGTCTATAAGTGCTTCACTGTAGCATGAATTGTAAAAGACAGAAAAACTGAGCCTTACTCCTGGAAAATTCATCCTGAGCGGCCACCGTGCCTTCCTCCAGCTTAGGTTTGATTAGTCTGGTGCACAGGCCATCTGCATCTTTGGTGTAGTGCTAGGTAATACAACAAATATTAAAAACATTTAACCTGGAGAAACCAGCAGTGAATGGACAGGAATCAGCAGGGTTTCACAACAAACAATGTTCATTTCCTTAAATACATTTTATTACAGAACAGGAAAACAGCATTGGCTTAATGCTGTGCACCTAGAACGACATGAATATGTCAGTCATATGAAATGTCAGTCGACTCCTAGAGGATCAGTCTACAGTAGCTACTTTTAAAAAACCTTTATTTGTCCCTGAGGGGCAGTTTGTTCTGGTAGAGCTGTGGGTTTGGTTTTTTCTCTTCTATTTTTTGTTGTGTCAGGCTTTCTCACAGTGCTTTGTCAACTAACAAACAGTATGTTAAAGAAGCACCATCATTGCAGGGCAGATGCACTAAAACCCAGTGAGTAGTGCATCACAGTGGCCAATAGATGGCTGTTTGATAAAATGAGACAAGACAGATGACAGAAGGTTTTACCCTAACTAGGTCAGACTGAAGTAACTGAAAGATATGGGGTTGTCTCTGACAAATATTTGGTGTTCTGCTCTTCACAACAGGTGTGTCACAGAGGAAGAAACGTAGTGCTGAGAGTAAAAGGCCCGGCGTCTTTTTGAAGTTCTAACCCTGCACCTCGGCATACTATTCACTCTTCCTCTTTGACACTTCCTGTTCATCACTTGTTCCAGGAACTGTGTGGCCTATGAGCACAGACACATGGGGGCTCTAAAACAGGAAAATGCACTAACCATATAGCAGACCAACACTCAATATAGTAATACAGCAAACATTAAAAACACTTTGTGTTATTTTTAAAACTGAACCTATTTTTGTGTCTCACCTCAACCAGTTGCATGAGGTTCTCAAAATACACTTCCTCATCAATTGTGAGCTTGCCATTGTGGTAGATGATGCGGTAATGCTCCACCTTCCCATCACAGCTCACACACAGTGTGTAGTCGCCGGGGTAGTTGGTACTCTCTCGTACTAAAAACAGGCCTGTTTCAGGAGGGTTGAGCAACCGTTCTGCTTGATCTCGCGTTATCTTCCCGTGGAACCATCTGGGAAAGGAAGAGACAGAGACATGTCAGTGCACCCAAGAAACAGACCATGATCAAGACTGGAAACTAATATCACTATCCAATCAGAGTAAATAAAAAGTATTGAGATCATAACAAAGCAATGCTTGAAGTTAAAGTAGCGTCAAGACAGTAGAACTGCTTGAAATCGAATTTTTTCTGTTGTTTATTTTGTCTTCATACAGCAGGTTTTTACATAGCGTATTACACAAATAGAACTAGTTAAATTCCTTTCTTTTACACAATTGTATCCAGATATTTCTCTATATTGTTTGTTATATAGTTGATTTCATTTCACTCGTTTGCCAATGCAGATACAGAAACGGTGCTATTATTACAGACATATAAACCATTTTAAATTAGGCATCACATTTACAAACAGACTGATGTGGTTCCTCTGCAAAAAGGCAGAGATAGCTGGATATGTTGATTTCCTCTTTTTTAATGTTCAAATATCGCAAAATTGCAAATATTTCTATTGTGAGAAAATTATCTTTAAAAATAAAAATTCTAAATATATAATATTTAGGTTTGTATTTCAGGTGCAATTTATGGTGTATAATTTTACATATGCTCAAAGCCACGCTGTTTTCTGTGGACACTTGAATGCACATGGTTTGTTTTTTTAATCAGCCTGGTTAAATACGCATCATTATACCATCTCAGTTTTTAGTTTTATAGATGTTAGTTATGGTCATTTCATCAACAAACTGACTTGTTAGCATGTAAAATAAATGAATATTGCCAGGCTGTATTCAGGACCTGCTTTGATGATCATTTTCCATCAGCCTTTGAGGCATTTTTATCTTTCCTTATGTAATGTACTTCACGATGCAAATAAAAGAATAGCTGTTCTCGATCAGAGGTATAGACTAGAGGCACTTTGCATATATACTTTGACACGTTTTATTACTGACTAAGGTCAAAGAATCTACAGCTAAGTCATTTGCATTTGGCACCAGCTTTAGATATCGCAACCCTTATTTTTCCACCAAATTAGGAGAGAGCATGGGTGTTCAGCCACAGCAGACATCACTGTAAATCTACTGTACTAACTGGAGTTTGAGTGCTGGGTAGATAAAGGGTGGCTTTATTTTGTCATATGCTTCATATTGCCACTGGATGCTGTTTTACAGTAGGTATAGTTAGATTTATTTTGAGACAGACAGGTTTTGTAATTGAGTATGCTATAATCAATAATGACAGACACAGATATAAATGCATGTACGTAAAAACCCATCATATTGACATTTTTAGATTTTTTAGATTACTTCAGTCTGAGATAAAAAAAAAAGAAACAACAGGAAACGATGCAAAGTTCAAGCAAAGCTGAGCTGGAAACAGACACTAGTGCACTGCAATTACAACACAACCCACCAACTCAAATTCACATAACTATAGTGTTATCTGCATTCAGCAAGCACACAGCCGTGGGAAGAGGGCAAAATTGAGCTATTTTATCACTGCAGACACCACACACATGGTGGCAGCCTTTCTGTTATGGACAGCAGATATGTGAATCTTGTCCTGCGAATGAATACACTGAGCATCAGAACTAATAGGCCACGAGAATGTGTGTACTCACGGCATTAAGCTCAGCTTGCCTCCCGATTTCACACCTTCTCTTTTCTGAACATAGTTAGCTGGAATTGTTCCCTCACAGCCTGCAGTATTTTTAGCTTTGTACCAGTTTGGATCCTGAAACACAAAACATCAGCAACAGCTTAAAAGAAGAAATATAGTTTTTATTCTACAGTAATGTTTAGTGGCAAATCGACACATTGCATGAGAAGTCCATAGCGAAAGTCACTCTTTAGAAGCACAGACTACCCCAGAATATGAAACTTCACCTTTGTGACGACAATGATGGTCAACACATCGCCTTTGTTAAACGGCAGGTCCTGTTCTGATGTGCCTTTGAAGTTGTACCTGGCCACACACTCTGTGCCCTGTGGCCATGGACTCTACAGAAACACGTGCAGAAACAAAAGTTAGTAAACTAAACATTAGTCTGTGCATCAACATTTGGACAATGTTTTGAATCTAGAAGACACTCTTACCTGGATCTCTGTCATGGTGAGGTGGTTTGAGCCTCTCACAGGTGTGATTTCTTTGCTCCTATCATTAGAGCTAGGAAACACATACAAACATATATAATACCTGCAAAAATAAACCTGTGCACCTGTTTCAGACTTGTTCATGTAACCACAAACAAATTCTCAGGAAAACAGTGAATTTGTGGTTTTGCTGTGTAGGGGTGCATGGTAATTCATAGCAAGCAAGTCAACTATTATCAGAATACAGTGGAGTAGTCAGACAAGGCAGCGTCAGTAAAAATAACTCACTCATAGAGAAAGCAGAACTAACAAGCCTTCTTTTTTTAAATCACACTTTCACAACTGGCCCACAATGTTTCCATGACGCAAGGACAACAGCATATTCATAAAGATCGACCTTTTTTAAACAACTTGTAGGATGATGGTGGTGGTAGGATGATATATATATATATATATATATATATATATATATATGTATATGTGTGTGTGTCTATATATATATATATATATATATATATATAGGTATATATATATAAAATTACTGAGGGATTAAGTGAATACGACTTCTGCTTTGCATCACATTTGACAGTTAGAGAATCCTGGATCTTGTTAGGATCAAGATAACTCTAGTCAATGCAGTTGTGCAAACCGGTGGAGACATCTGACCAGGCCTGAGGGACTCACCCAGTCCAGAGTTTCTCTGCGTTAATAAAGTTGCCACTGCAACAAAGACATTAGAGTGAAATGATGACCTGTGGATAAAGCAATGCTCAACATCCCCCTCCCTCTCTACCCTCTGACCCAACTTCCCCTCTTTCTGTATCAGTTCCCATGGAGAGACAGTAGTGTTCAATGGTCAGGGAAAATCCTGGCTGAGACCCATCTGTCACTTTACATGACATAAGGCCACATCCTGCAACATGTCAATTGCTATGCAGTCAGCTTCCCGTATATATATCCAAATTTAGAATACCTCAACAATAGTGTGGACATATTGCATTTAAAAACACTTTTTATGTCACACATTTGAATACATTATCAGACAGACATCAATTGTGAGACTAAAAAGTCACATGTGTCCAAGGGAGGACCGTCATCACTCAGAGTGATGGCGACGTGGTGGATGTCGTTCCCAATGGAGTCCTGCAGCGGTCTTTTTGAATCTGGGGACAAAACTATCTAGAAACATTTCCCACGCCCCACAACACAGCAACACCCACACTTAGCCTCTGCTCATCCCAATCCACAAAAGGACAAAAACTGTTTATAATCAGATTTTCTTTCAGCTTGTTTAACTTAATGTTTTTATAGAGACCTGGGAGGTTCAGAAAGTTCAGTATTTCACAGCCAGAAAAAAGTAAATATGAAGAAGGAATTTCTGAAGCTATGCTATCATGATGTGACTGGAGATGGTCTGTTGGCTGGTCCAGTCCAGATTACTAATGAATGGATGTTATCAACTATGATGAAAACCCATTAAACATCAGTATGTTATTATGGTCACTGCAAGCATGTTAAAATGCTCTGCTAATGCTTTGTTCGTGACATACTTGATGGTTGGTGTTTGAAAACTTAAACTTAACATAACATAAACATAACTTAACATAAACTTCGTATATAATATTCTATTATATTTAGACCCATCTTTACCCCTCAAGGGCATCCTGACCCACAGATTAAACAGCAGCGCACAAGATGACTATGAAGAGCTCACCAGAGTTCACAGAGCAGAAATGTCTCCACCAAGCTGCTGGTTAAGTCAACCTGCTGTTGGTACTCAACAAACTGTCATGGAACCGTGGTGATTATGACTGTCTGCAAATAAAAGGTTTATGGCAATCAGTAGTCGTTAGAAAACTACAGCCTGGGTCAAAGGGGTGGACCAAGTGACCAACCAATGTCATCTCAAGAGCTAAATTGAATCCAACTACAATTTAAAAACAGTTTACAGGTGTTTGCAGGAGGAAATCTTACACATGATGCTATGAAACAGCAAACTAATGAGAGTTTTTTGCTAGCAACAGAATGAGTCTGGGCAAAGTCCTTGATGAAGGAGCAGAGTGATCTCACCCACTGAGGAATGGATCAACAAGGCCAAGGCTGACACACAACAGCAGTTTTTAATTCATCTCTTTTAGGACAGTGAATGCAGCTCAGCATTGAGCCACCAGCAGCTGAATGAACGAGACAGAACCCAATCTGTTATTGAGTCACATTACCATTTTCAGAGAGCTACATGGAACCACATATTGCACATTTCAGGAGCAAACAAGGCTGTTATTGTGAGTCGATCGAGTTGCTACTGACCCCCGAGTTTCCAATGACCCCCGTCTCACTAAGAAATCCATGCTGTCAGTCTGTGCAGTGAGTAGCCGCAAGGGGAGCAATGCATCAGTTCTGTAGGTCTGTGAGCATTAAAAACAAACGTTTTATTCTGCAGGCCAATTAATCTACGTTCACCACTCAAAGTTTCAGTTCAGTTTAAGCTTAGTCATCACCACCAACAGCAGAGACGTGATGATTGCTAGCAGGACATCAAATAGAGAGATGCTGTTTGCTGAAAGCAATAAGAAACCAGCAAACCTTTACAAATTTAATATGAAGTTTGATAAAAACCCTCAAAATAAACAAGCAACTAATAAATACAGGTGTTGTCTCACCTCAAACCAGGCTAATACAGCTGTTTCTAAACAATTGTGCATACCTCGTACTTAAACTAGTTCATCAACATTCAGCTCTTGTGTCTTGTCTTGTGTTTTGCAAGTTGTGGTACGCAGTGTGCAAACCAATGGAAGCCTGACTGTACAAAGCAAGACAGGACAGGAATGTAGCAATATCATCTTTGGCCTTGTTTAATCTGCGAGTCACTTACAGTCAAAACCTGGGGCTAAAACCCTGATGAGAAGTGAGCAGAGGCGGAAGTGTGACAAATTTGTCACCCAAACACACCACAATGTACTAGTTCAGTAAACAGTGTAAAATAAAAGTGCTATACCTCAGCACAACTTAAAGACTGAACATGTATTTCCATGGTACACTACTTTATACTCCTCTTCTCCTACAGGTTTGTGTAAATGTTGTGCTTTTTATTCCAATACAGTTAGTGTAGTTGAAATCAACATTTGACTTGACAAAATACATTGTCTAGTTGGTGCTGCTTATCAAGTTAGTAGTTCCACAAATATAATGTCTGAAGTTCCAGCAGTTCAGGTCATGGTGATGACAAAGATCTAGACAACAAAATGCAAATGTGAAACATCTACCACCATTAAATCCTGTAATAATCAAAAAGAGCATCATGTCTGTGTCATTCTCTGCTTCTTCTTGTGCAGCAGAGGGGCATCCAGCAGGATGCTTTAAGGCTGCTGCCCTGTTATCATCACTTTTATAGCAGTGGGTTGACACGTTCAGTACACAATGACCTCCGTCCATGTCCACTAAACTTTCACTGGGCAGGTCCATGAATAGAAACACTGGGTGGTGGAAAAGGAGAGATATACAGAAAAAGAACATGCCAACGGTTCAACCAGCTGAGCCGACAGATGTTCTCAGAGAAAGAGGAACTCATGTCTTCCTCTGGGACAACAGCTGGACTCTCACTGAAACAACTGTCTGCTGAATCGACGAGAGGAAGTGCTATTCCAGTGGCAGAAGCTGCAGTAAAAGCTATCATTGTATCATTTTCATGACTGACAAGTCTGCTTGCGAGGCTCTGTAATACAGGCATGCAGGGAAATGACAGGGTACGCAGCTAAAATGGCACAGCGCTCATAAATAAACACAAAACTTTAAATCAAGGTTGTTGTCAGAGCAACAGGCAGACAAAGTTCGAGTGTTTAACAGGGGGGAAACCCATTTCATTTGCTATGCTAATGTTGCAATTTACTGTTATTCAAAGTTCAAAGGACACAATGGTCTTTAAACTTATGTCACTGGAGGTAATTGGTGATTTAACCAAGATATCTGATCAAACAAATACCATAGAAGGCAAAGCTGCCATGCCTGAGCAGTGGACAGACACTTCCTTGCTGCTGTGCAATGCACATTATGCAGTGCAACGTTGCTCTGCTGATGCAGCCATGCACAACACAGTACAGTGCCGCAGCTACGCTTTAGTGTGGTTTCATGAGCCATCTTCAACTTGTTTCACTAGCTTAATCCTTCTTCACACGTCTGTCACACACAGAAAAAGCACTACACTGGCTTGGGCCTTCTTCAGAAAGTGTCTCACTCTTAAGGGAAGTCCTGTCTCAGATGGAGACCCCAAAAAACAGACCCACATTCATGTACTGCTTTCCATTCACTTGTGTTTTGTTTCTTTATATGCAATTTCCACATGTTCCAATCTTAAGTAGGAAGACAACCAAACTAAAAAGCTTTCAGTGGCATATTCCTGTGACGAGCTTAAAAGCACTCCAACAGCTTCAGGTCTCAAACCTATTAGATCAACAGCGTCAGCAGGTATAATGTCATTATGTTCCGTTATGAGAGGCCAACGTGGAGAGCTGCACACACAGATGCTGCGCCCCAGGAAACCAGAGGAAGTGGTAGACGTTTCAAAGGGGGAGGATGTATAACCTGAAATCACATAATGAACCCAGTTTTTGTTGTGAAGCACCTTCGTTGCATAACGCTGACGCCAACTTATCGCCGATCTGATAGACGGAACTTGATCAGAGCTGTCACAGTGCGAGGCGAAATGCACCAGCGGACAGGCCTAATGCTTATTCATGTTTTACAGTAGTCTCCCACATGGCTTCATTTCAAAATAAAACTCCTACCTGTTTGCAGACTAAATCGACACGTTGAATGTATACTCAGTTATTCGGCTTTCATTGGAGCGACAACAGGCAAACTCCCAGCTGTGACACAAAAAACCCGAGAGTGGATGTCGAAGTCAAAACATCTCAAGTCCCGACGAGGAAGTGAAACCTGTCTCAGGTGACGAGAAACTTCAGCAGACCAAAAAGACCCAAGTAAAAGCAGCCAGGTCTCCTGTCACCATCCTGTAGAAAAGCTTCATGAAAATCAAAAAGTACTCTTCCGCTGCAGACCTGCCAAGCCTCGTGTTCAGCGGCTCACAAAACCGTAGCAGTCAGCTGTTTTCAGAACGGAATCAGGATCAATTCAAACTAAAGTGGACCGCCTCGGGCTGCCCCTCTCCTTTCCCCGTCAGAAACATTCAAGTTTTTTGCCCCACCTTGATTTTGCAGCGCACATGCGCGTTAATGACACGCTCGTCCGGCTAAAAATAGGTTATTACTGGTCCCGTTTCTGTCTAGTTTGTCAATCAATGAAGCAATGTTTACAAAAAGGACAGTGATGAAGGTTTTTATTGTTTTATTCTGCAGGTATGTCACAACGGTACTGTACCGAATCTTTGCACCTTGACAGTGACCTTCGAGCCCAAACCTCCCACTGGCTACTTAATGCGGTTTTGCTGAACTGTAAACTGCACTTGCATTAACGAAACACCCACTGCAGAACAGAGAATTTGAAGAATGTAAACCAATCTGAAGAATCTCAAGAAGCAGAACTCACTTTTAATCGGGAGCTTTCCTGTCAAAGTCACACAAAAATTTAGTTAACGATTGGTAACATTTCGTAGAGAAAAAACACTTTTCTTTGAAGAAACAAAATAGCTGCCATTGCAGCAGAAGAAGGAAAAGAAATCCACCAAATTGGTGTTTCGTGGCCCCCTGGCGGCCAAAGACGAGCAAAACTAAAGGTCTTCTCACATTTTGTAACAGCGAGGCAGACATGTCCCAACAGATGTTCCACAACACATCAGATCAGAGGAATGTTGGCAAAATGACAGAAGGTTTGTGCATTAAAGTCATTTTCACTGAATCCACTGAACTCACGATTCAGGAAATCACAACAAACAGCACGATCATTTTAAATCCTCCCAAGACAAGATGATATGCAGATGTTACACCAACACAATGCACATTAGAGTACTCAGTGTGTGACCATCAAGTCTTTACTGTGTGAAATCAGCCTTTTCCACAAAACACTGACCTCAACAGTACAAGACACAACTGTTCAACAAATTCTGATGCATGGATACATCTACTTTCAACTTAAGGTGGTGTTCTTGCTTAAAAACAGTCTAATGGTTTGACTTTCATTGTCAAATATATGGCAGTATAGATACTTCCAGAAGCTCTGTCGGGGCCTCAAAAGCAGCACATAACAAGCATCTAGTGCTTGAATATGTCAACAGGAATAGTTTAGGTAGAACTGGAAAAGAAAACCTTCTCTACAGTGTCTCATCACCAAGATGCTCTGTTCATAGAGAGCAGGATGATGAATCTTCTTCAAACAAGTTCAACCAGTGCATTTCAAACCCTCTCACACTGAGCATTTGCTTTTTTAGAAAATGCTCATTAGTGTTGACCGAAACAGGTCTGACAATAAAAAAAATCTCTAACCCTGAAGGGTAAAATTCACATGGTCCCATGGTTTGAAACTTAAAGGATCACAGCAGTCACCTTTAGCCCATTTGTGCCAACATGTTTTACAAACTTTCACACATTTTTGTACACAGACCTGGGAATCTATTGGCTTCTCTTTATCTCCATACAATACCAATATTATTTAACATCCTGAGACATGTTCATCGGGTCGGCGTTAAGTCTTGTTAGTGTAAAACAGCACAAGTTCAACATGTGCTTCAGCTGAATGTACACAAGACATCATAATACAGCAGCACAGACATAAACTATCTCAAACCTGATGTTCACTGTGGAGCATTACACATCGTAACTGACCAAATGTTATGTGGTACAGTTAATAAAAAGAAATCGATAACTACGCAGAACTGTGGGAAAACAATGACAATCATAGAAAAAAAAAGAGCTACATGTTTAATATGCGTCATTTGTGGTTGAAGAACCAGAGATAGCAAATGCACTGGTTCATTTCCCCAACATCATCACGACAGTCAGGCTTGGTAAAAAAAAAAATTTGTCAACCAACCTTATTTACCAGTGACACAGTCTGGACTCTCTCCAGTAGCTGCCTGATTAACAAATGCTTAAGTCTAAATACACAGCACTATTCATATGAATGAAAGGTTTGAAACGTTTGGTGTCACTTCACTGAACATCATGAACATTTAGAAAATGGTGCAAAGTGTGGCGGGGTTTATGCTAAGCCATTAGTAATGATTTGTGCAGCGGCATCTAAATGAATGTAAACACATTGTATTATAGTTATCCACTACATGGTGCAGGAATGAGGGCAGACTGTGGCTACATTCACACATTTCCAATAAATATAACTAGATTGTTATATTTTGTTTAAATCTGAATATGATATATATATATGTATGTTACTTTTGACTTTAGCTGTATTTTTGAATTTGCTGTCTTGGAAATATCTTGGGATATCCTGTAAATACAATGCATCTACATAACTACTAAAGTCTAATGGCCATGACACCTATTTTGTGAAACACGTTTTCATCCATATCACTTAGACCTTGCAGAATTAAGGTACCAAACATTAGTCCTAGAGTGTGAGAGAATGAGTTAGAAAATTATTGGATGAACTGAAAAACAGCTGAAGCTCTAGGAAATTAGGCGTCCACAATGGTCAGGGATTCTGTCATGCTGGCCATTAGTACAGCTATGCAGAGTGCAGAGGAATGACAAATTTGCATCCAAAAGGAGAATGGTACTTCATTCCCACTTCCTGGAACACCTGGCGAGGGATACCTATGTCACACAGGTAAACCCTGCCAGCCCCCTCACCCAGAGCAAGTGGGAGACAGAGAGAGAGGGACCACTTGGCTTCGACTGCTTGACCCTGTCCACTGGCAGGAGGGTCTAAGCTAAGAACTGGAGCTCGGTTCTGGTTAGCCCAGTCTGCAGCTGCTTGGTACCAAGGCTGATCCATCAGGAATGTGTTCTCGTGGCAGTCCAGACAGTTGATAATTAGATCTACTGGGGTTTTTGGGAGGTCTGTGAAATCAAGAGAGAAAACACAGACAAACCTCATGATCCTGCTTGACAAGTGTGAATACAATATTAATAAATGATCGATCAACGTAGAGGTAACAAAGTGCACACCTTTGATAGTTGACACCTGTTTGCCTCCGGTTTTAATAAACAGTGTGAGCTCACTGGTGAGAGAGTCAAGCATTTTAACAAAATTGGGGAGAAACAGGATGACCTCCACTTCATGGTTGGCCAGGTGACGACCACAGCTGATGCCCTGTGCGCCCTGAACATGAGGGCCACACAACAGAGCCACCGTTGGACGCTGGTGTAAATTTTTTGGAGTGAATCTGAAAGAAATTTGAAATGGTTAAGTTTATTTTCTAAATGTTGTGTTATCCAAGTACATAATTTAAACACAATCATATCTAGCAGAAAAAATCTATTACATTCTAGTGTGGGGAAAATACTTCATATCAAACTCATATATAACATAATATCATCAAATCATGATGCATGTTTATCTTTAGAACTTTATTAAGTTTGTTTCAACCACCTTCCTTTGTTTAATATAAAATATTTTGACTTTCTACATTACCAGCTAATGTGGCATCAAAACGGTTCCAGTCAAGTAACACAATGTCATATGTTTACCTGTTGGGTCCACCCAGCAATGTAAGCGCCATCTGACTGGCGCACACTCCAGTCATTTCAAGCCTCCGCTCCAGTGAAAGACCATGACGCTCAGCGACTGACAACAGACGCTTATGTAATTCATACGATATACTGGGTACAACAAGCCCAGAGTCTGCACAGAAAAAAAGAGAAGTATTTAAAAAGCTAAAACTATTAGTCAATTACTTGGTTGAAGAAAACTAAGATTTATAATAAATTAAACATTACATTTTAAAACAAATGTATACATTCCTTTTGCTGGTTTTTGCCATTTTCCATGACAAGCACCAAGAAGGTTATTGGCAGACATTAGCTTGATCTCAGGGAAATCTGGATGAACATTTTTGACTATCTTCCAAGCAAGTGTTTAATTCTGACAATAATTTGCATATTAATTTAGAAATAAAAGCAATAATTAACTGTAAGTCATATTTAATAGTTTACATAATCTGCCTTAATGGTCATTTGTTTCTTTACAGCACCTACCAGTGCAGTATTCTTTAGTTCCAGGCTGTGGTACAGTAATTTGCCTGTACACAACAGGTTTGGCTTCCAGAATGTTTTCATCATGACGATACCGTGAGGGAGTCTGCTCTTGTGGTGTCCCGCGTGACCTAGCACCATTTCGCCGCTCTGATATGTCAATCTCTGAGAAAACTGCCGCTTTGTCAAAAAGTGCCAGGTTTCCTTCAAAATCAAAGTCTGTGTCAAGGCCGTCATCCACACCGTCGCCAAAACACTCGTCATCTCTGTGCTTCATCTGACCATTCTTCACCCCATTCTTTTTCGGTGTCACTTGGTTTGCACCCCGACTGCTAGATGACCCTGATGAGACAGTAAGTACATATTTGTTCATTACACTACATTGAGCAGCAGTATTATTTATCTTACTTTCAACTGAGCAGCACTGCATTACACTTACAGGAGTTATGTCTTCGACGGAATCCTTTAGGCTGGCCAGGAACATCCAAATGACGGTCTCCGTAACTCTTAGAGCAGTGCTGAGGAGAGTTCAGTTTCTCCACTGATCTTGGGTCACCTTTTGGTACTGCAACTGGAGCGCTATTGATCTTTGTAGCAGTAGACGAGCTGGTCCTAGTATTGCCATTTTTGATATCTAAAATCTTTAGTTCCTTTATGTCAATAGCACTGCAAAAAGGTTAAAAGAATTTCAGAAACATAAACAAACGAATACTGTCAGTCTCACCTCTAAATTAAATAGGGGTGCAAACACTTTGGTGCTGAGTTTTACCTGAATGTGACCTCGGGAACAGGACACTTGATTCCGTTATGGAAAGGCTGCTTTAAAGAGATAGTTTGACTGGACTGGTCCACAGATGATACCTCTCCTTGATAGACTCCCAGTGTTGGCCCACAGTTAATTGACACCAAACTACCCAACCAATCGGCAGCCATGTCTGTATAATGTATAAAATCAGACGTTTTCATTTACTGTTAATTGTCATAGTATTTGTAGTAGTAACACGTTGTGCGTGAAATTACAAGACAAATTCTCTGACAGTAGCACATCAGAAAAAACTAATTAATAGATGTTAGCAACAGTTAACAGATAACTAATTAGCGTTAAGCTCGGCCTGTTATTTAGCTAGCTAACTGTTAGCGTTATAGTTTTAAGACAAACCCCGTACTTGAATGAAGATATGGTATTAAAGCATTATACCTTTTGGAAATAATCCCAAACCCACTCTTTTAAATACCACGTATGAATAAATTGTATCGTTGAGTGCCAATAGGGGAAAGGTCGCTTCTTCAAACTGTACGCTTCTTAGCTGCAGTTTCTTGAGCGGTCAAAAACCTGATGCTGCTAGCTTCCGTGTGACCACTTCCTGTTTCCGTTAGTCATAATCTTTCACAATAAGAGATTAGATTCGTAAAGACTGAAAAACTACTTTGCGAAATCTGACAAACAGTGATTTAACGTAAGTAAAGCTAGATTGCAAAATGCCCCTTTCTTCACGCTGGAAGAGACAGAAGTACAATTAAACTATATTAGAGAGAAGTTTGATTAAAAAGTGAGTACATGACAATGTGAATATGGACTTTAATAAGTATTTATTGTCATTATGCGTTACACATAAGGAAATTTCGGTCGGTGACTCTCGGCTTTGGAAAGACAAACTACATAACAAATCTCACGGGAAATTTAAATATCAGAGAAAAGAATTGGTCAGTGGATAAAGTGAAATTCGTGCTAAATGTTTGGCAGAACTGTATGTAATACGTATTACAACAATGTATAACATAAAATGTCACATGCCTACTTGTACACAGGCAGGACATTCTTCTTCTAGTGCATAATGGCCTGACTGACTTACGCAAAACAAATAAAAAACAATTTAGGGTGCAATATTTCACACTGATCTGTGGACCGTCATCATGCATACCTAGACATGATACTATCTGACAATCAATCATTCTACAACATAAATCATGAATCATTTCTAACTGCCAACAGGTCATTATAATGAATCACAATACCTCTCCTTCCATCTATTATTAGTCTGTGGAAAACGTGAATTATGATCATGATCTAGGTGAAAATCCTAACCCCTGATGTCAACAAGCAGTCAGTCAGCAGACTGAGTGAGATCATGTGGAGACCATCCCAGAAGTATTGGTAGATGACACACCTACACTGCAGCGTCCTGTATACACACGTAACCATGGATACTCAGTTCAAGTGCTGTGCACTGAATAGCTGGGAAGCAAAGCTGCGTGAGGCTTTCAAGCAGGACAGGTGGACACTGGACAGCAGTCGGTTTCTGCAGCAAGGTACTGTAAGAGAAAGTCTAATTCAAGGCAGATTTGTTGATATTCTGTGACACACATTGACAAGTACATACTGTACTTTTACATTTAGTCAGGGAAGGGGTATGTTTATTAAATACAGAAATAGCAAATAGGTTTGGAGTTCACAGATATGCTGTAATAAGCATGTAGTGTTAAAACTAGTTGTTTACCATCAAGCAAGTACTGGAATTATCAAGACATGAGCCAAAAATAGTCACACAACAGGAGCTGCCACGTTTGTGTGAAAATCCATCCTTGTCACTTGGGGGAACATGTAGGGAGTGGAGGACTTCAGTCTCTTGATTACAGAGAGAAGCTTAGATCAAGAACGATATGCTAAGATGTTTAGACCCTCATGCAGAAATCCTTTTTCTCTCACAGACCTTGACATGTGGGACACCAAATCTAATTTAATGGCCCAGGTAAGATCCAAACAGTCTTTGTTTTTGAGGTAGAACAGGTCAGCTGAAATGTTTAGAAATTCTAGGGTTTTTTAATGTTTTGTCTTTGTTAGACCTCAGCATGGTGTGGAATGGCCTCTGTCTCTGGGACAGGTTTTCTATCCAAAGTCAATGCAAGGTAGGAATAAATCCTATACAAATTTTAGGAGACATAGACACAGTAATCAAATCATATATGGGTATATTTTTCAGCACCTCTGTCAGCCCTGGTGGGCTAAGACAGAATGATCCAAGTCTAAAGAGATGGCAGTCATTGTCCCATCTGGCGCCTGAAAGTGCAACACGACCTTTTTCTCCGTCTCTGGGGGCTGCATTACGAGCTACTCGAGGTGAAAGTAACTTTAGACAATTAGAAGTGGTGCAATGGCTAAACGATGCTCATAAGCGCCTAGACACACAGCTGGAAGAGCTGAGGGCCAGAGATGCACAACTGAGTTACCACATAAATACTGCACAGACGCTTGACATGAAGCATAAGGTAAGCGAGTGGTGGAGAGTAAAATATTGGATTCGATTTAAATAGAAACAAACAGCATGGTTTGAATTTTCTTCTTGCCACTGGTTGTATTTCTGATGTGAAGTTTTTTTATAGTTTCTCTGCTTCAGATAAGTGTTTGGTATGTTTCTCTTGCATGTAGCATCATATTAACCTGCACTGATGTGTAATACAGCAGCTGACAGAAGCAACCAGAGCTCTTGAGCAGGAGGAGGGGGCCACTAATTTATCCCAGTTTAAAGAGCCAAAAAGCCAAAAGTGTAGAGAGCTCGGTGACAGGTAAGTGCAGTAAAACAGGTGGAAAGGAAAATGTGAATGGCTGCTGCAAACATTGACATTCCTCATGTGTATATTCCCTCCCGAGGGTCGTAAATTTGGAGAAGGACCTGCTGCGAATAAGGTTGACTTTGGCCAGAGAAAGTAATGGTGAATCACCTGAAGGAACTCCTGGCTCACTTAGCAGAATGTTACCAGTGAGTTGTGTTTTTTGTATCATGACAATAGATCTGTGCTGTAAACAATGTGTTATGTATTTGTAAATTGTTTCTAACATACAGTACTGCTTTTACATATGTCTTTAATTAAGGAAAAGCAGATGGTTGACACAGAGCCATGTAGACTGAGAGAGGCTGAGACAAGGACAAAAACACAAGAAGAAGATCAAATCCAGGTGAATACAAAGTTACACTGCTGGCTGTCGTACCGTCATTTTGATTTAATTTCCTATTTATTTATTTAGTCTGATTGTGTTTGTGTTTACCTAGACACAGAGGATGCTATTGAATCACATCGAGGAGTTAAACCAGAGACTCAGCCGCACTGTGCAGAATCACTCCGAGGTGCAAGAACAGCTGACTGAAGCTAACAACAAGATTTGCCATGCATGCTTGGTCAGTTTCTGGCTTCTCGCCCAATATTCATTCAATTTATAAGAGTCGCACTCTAAAAACTGTTTATTTAATTCTTCTCAGGAGAAAGCCATCCTGTCAACTGAGGTGCTAAAGCTGGAGGATCATATAAAACACCTGAAGGGCAAACTGAGAGAGGTTTTGACAGACAAATGTGACCTCAAACAAGTATTATATTTGATACTAATGTTATGACCTTTATCTACAATACCTGTTGCTTCTGAAGTAACATTTTATGTTTGGAAGTATACAGTAAAGTGGATTTCTGAGCATGTGTTCTGTACAGGAGAAAGCAGATCTTCCGAGAGCCCAGGTCCTGGAGGTGGAGCCTGAAAGCACAATGCAGGGTTCGAATGATGTTGAGCCCTGTGATAATTCAGAGTCTCATGACAACAAACAGGGCAAGGAAATGACTTTAATGAAGGAGGAAACAAAGGTTCTCAGAGAGGTTGGAAGCTTTAAGTGGACACCTTTTTATTAAGTTTAATTTCTTTTGCAATTCCTCATCAGATTTATCACCATTGTGTCTTTACACAAGGTAAATAAAAACCTGACATGTAAACATGATGAGATTAAACAGAGCCTCAAGATGTTACAGCGCCAGGTACAAGAGCTAAGAGCAGAGAGTGCCAATAGCTCCAAACAGATCACAGATCTGCAGGTAGAAAACTCTGGACTGACCAGAGAAAAAGAGGAATTGCTGAGCAAAATGAATCAACGTGAACAGGAAACAAAGGACAAGTGTTGTCAGCTCAGGTGAGTTGGTAAACGCATGCTCTTCTACAGTATGTTGGCGATCAGGTATAAATGTAGTAAAGCTTCATGAAGAGGCTCAAATTATTTCTGCAGGGAATCAGTTGAGGTTTTTCAATTAGAAAAACAGGAACTTCAGGATCGGTGTCTCTGTTTGGAGGCCAAACTTCTTGAGATGGAAGAGAAGCTTCAATTGCAGGAAAAAGAGCATCACAAAAAAGATGCCGTGAAAGTCCAAAACATAAAGGAACTACAAGCTGTGGCTTTACATTGTACAGAGAAATGGCAAAAGGTGGCTTTGACTCTGCAGTCCACACAAGAGGAGTTAGACAGTCTCAAGAAGGACATCTCCAGAAATGAAGTAAGACTTTCCTCTTTATTTTATGTGAATAATTATTTTCATCTACTGTTTACATTTACAGTGCTTCTTCATTTCAGCTTCATCTGAAAGCTGGAGCTCTAGCAGCTGAGGCTGAAAGACTTCAGAAAAAGGAACAAAAAGACATGTGAGTGAATATACTGTTTCCTGCTAATCATTAAATGCACCAATTCATTCTTAATCACACACCTGGGTTTTGTTATTACACATTTTCTGCTTAGAGAAGAAATTGATAATCTGCTGCGGCCGAAAGCCAGTCTGGAGAAGTTGTTCACTGACAACAAGGTAAATCACCTAAGAAGAGCTACAGCCTGTGTGTTTACCCCAATATAAGACCACTGAGATGATGATCTCAAGACAGATTTGCACACAGTGACCACTCTATTAGGTACCTGTACAAGATAATCCAATTTAGATGATTTGCTGTGAATTATATACTGTATATATAGAATATTATTTAGTAACCAATGGTCGTAAACACAGACTTTAAAGGAGGAACAGCTGAAATGGTTACACCAGATTGTGCAGTTGTATGTAATGAATTGAAGTGAACACTGAATTTACATGTTCACAACATAATCATACAGAAAGAGTCTGATTCACTGCTGAAGATTGAGCTCGATGCCTGCAAACAAGAACTGGAGCTGGAAAGAAGCAGAAGTCAGATGCTGCTTCACAGATATAAAGTTTTAGGTAAAAATATATTTACTCCTGAGTTGTCTGTGGCATATTACCAGCTGGAATACAAATGCTTCAGATTCTGTGACTCAGATCAGTTGTGAGGAGTCTTTGATCTGTTCAAAAGGTTTGAGTCACTCCAGCAAAGGCAAGACTTACTAATATTGCTGATATTTTGTCCGCTGTTTTGTTCTTTAAACACAAGGTGGCGTCAAACTTGTGTTTGCAGGTGCTGAGGCTGTGCAGACTAGAGACAAAGAGCCAGTGACAGAGTGAGTGGGTTTTGATGAGATTTTCATTTTCAAAATGCTTCATCAGCAAATGCTCAAAATGAAATTCTGTGTCCTTTATCTGTTTATCAGCTTATCGGAATCCCCTTTGTTATCAGAGCCACCACCAGACTCCCACAGCAGCCAAAACAAATGCCCACAGGTAACAAGATGACTGTCTGACCCGAGCATTTGAACATTGTCTCATTTAAAATATTTAGAATATTTACAGTTAACCTTTGTGATTAATAGTGGGAAATACAAAACAGTGAGGTTCAATGGCTGAAGATAAAACTTAGAGAAAGAGAGAAGGAACTAAGGGAAGCGTAAGTTGTTTTTTTTTGAAAAGCCGATGAATTGTTTTAAGATTTGGGGATTGAATATTGTGACATATTATAATGTTTATTGTTTTAGGACAGAAGCTTTGAAGAGTTTAGAAAAGGTGCGAGAGACAGAAGAAACTGAGGCTCAAATCAAGATTTCTGCTCTGGAGCTTAAGGTGCATATAAGTTTAGTTACCTGGTAACTGGTAGGTGTGCTGAGATGTGGATTAACACATCTCCACCTTCTTTGTCATCTCTGCTTCTCATTGAAGCTAATGGAAAAGTCATCTGAAGACAATCAAGCGAGCGGAGACCAAACAAAGGTCTCAACCACCAACTCACTGATGGCCGAGCTGGAAGGTATGAGCATGCTCTGAAAAATGCTTCTGACTTCGTCACTTTTCCTCGCTGGCTACAAAACATCTTCCTCCATATATTTTCAGAGAGCAGGAACAGAGTGAACCAGCTGCAGCAGGAGAAAATGTTGGCAGTCCAGAGGCTTCAAACACCAAAACAGCTTCACCCAGTAAAGCTCCTAAAAGTACCAACTCATAATGTGGTGTTGAAAATTACAAATGACAGACATTTTGTCGACAGATCAAAGATGAAAAACAGTCTGTTGAAGGCAGGAAAGAAAAAAATGTATGTCCAGTTGATCTAGAAACAGCCCAGCAGAGGAGGATGGTCACTGAGCAGGTGATATCTGCTATCACAGTCATTGTGAGCCCAAAACGCCACTGTCATTTTATATATGCTGTAAATGACAAATATGCTTTATCTCAGTTAAAGAATCTGTTTAAAGAGCGAGAAAAAAAAGATGCGGGAAATGCTGAGAGCTCAGCAGCAGCCGCTCAAACTGAAGCATCCTTGACTCAAAGATGGAGTCCTACAGCGAGAGCTGCCAGGGTAAGACGTCTTTGCAGAGGCTGTGGATCAATGGAAACTGAGATTGAATTAGCTACGTAAAGATGAAAATGCTGAATGTGTAACATGTTTTGTTTTACACTCAGACTGCAGTGGACAGGGGGAACTGGTGGCAGAGCTCAGGATTGATGCCAGTGTTTGAGGAGGATGAGGAGGGCAGTGAGCTGCTAGAAGAGGAAGAAGATGAGGAGCCAGGAGATGAGGATCAGGCTCAAGAATGCCCCCACAACCACAGACACCAGGTTACAAATGGTTAAATTACAGAAAGTATAAATATTTTCAAGCTGAACATGACCCACAACCGGCAGTGTTAGCATGCATATGTCCAGTTAATCCACACACACTGTTGTTTCTCAGCGGCTGAATGACTAAAACATCCACATAAAGCTTCCAGCCAACAAACAAATCAGAACACCGTCTATAGTACATGCCTGACTGCATGCCAAATATTTTAGAAATGCTGTATTAACATCTACAACTGCAACTAATATCATTAATGGCATCACATGATACAGATTATATCCTGAAATTAACAGAGCTACGGTCACATTCGTTCATTACATTCAACACACACGTATGTGCTAATCCCAGCTTCTGCTTTAATCAAATAGCATACAGCACACATGCAGGCCTGTATGCTGAAACTCTATGGGAAACGCATGTGAACTATAATCTCACATAGGAATTTTTTTCTCAGTAAATTACTGGAATTGAAGCTAAGGAGCTCAGATGGAAAACATCTGTCTCAACTCTAAAAGACACAAAAGTCACAGCACATGTCTGTGTATTAAAGACCTGTAAATAACACAATCATGGCATTTAATGGAATAAAATTTGAAAAAAGACCGTTTTAAAAGTTCTAAAATCACTACAAATTCTGAGTATTGCGGAACTTTTTATTTTTTTTATTGCAAATTCTGTCTAGTCTGTCAAAAACATCCAACCCTTTAATGTTGACCTGGAAACTCTTTTGCTATGTAAATGTGAGACAAAAATAGTTAGACTACATAGACTGAACTAGACACATAATAAAATGTGAGAATGAAGTTAAAGTGACTCTTTTTTCTGTCAGAATGAAGCGAACATCAATCTGAAGGCAAAGCATGAGAATTTGCTACAAGGTGATGCTGTGTAATTAGTAGTGTAGATGTACTGTGCTGTGTTCATAGGGATTCTTTCATCTTCTCAAACAGGGACATATTCACTACATAACAAGAAACATGGAGAATGTTGTTCTTGTACTAACATTTTATTCTTTATGACTGGATACTTCCCTGGTTTGAATGACTTTGTCTTCTTCATCAACCTTTGCTTTCTTAGTCCTGCATGCATAGAATAGTTATAGTTACACACAGGGGAGGATCAACAGGGGGCCACTGCCCATTTACATATAAGGGATTTTCACATACTTCTTCATACCTCATACCTCTTGCCACTTCTTTGTCACCCTATATAAATGTTTCTAGATGCGCCAGTGGTAACAGGTACAGTAGATTTGACACTTGAAAATATTGTGCTCTATGATTCACTTTTTTCTTTTGATTTAGGCTTAAGGTACAAGCTGAAAATCCAGGATCTAAAAACTACTGCAGGAAAAGTATCACAGTCTTCTGATGGTGATGTGTCAAACCTATGCTCAGATGACTTTGAGCTGCGGCGGAAATCTTATTCCCTCTATCCTGATGGAATATTCCTGGCTGAGCGTGTCAATATCTGTAGCGCTGATGAAGATGAAGAGGACAAATGAGTGCTTCTTAAAGAACCCTGCTCTGAAAATAATGCTTGTGTTGTGGCAGTCACTTTTCGCCTTCCTAATTTTTTTTTTCAAATTTGATTTAAGGACTAAATCATTTAATTATTGAGCAGTAGTCTAATAAGTTATGTTTGTCTAATAAATATGTTAGTTAGGTAATGAATGATTTAATGATACTAAAGTCAAAGTGTGTATATTTATATATTTATTGTTCTTAACATTATTTTTACATTCATAAAATCCATCCGGTACCAGTTAGATAAAAGAAAACTGACATAGAGATGATGCATGTGTGTATAGAGTAAACTTTCATTATCTATAAATAAAAATCAGATTTCAGTTCAGATTTTCACTTTGCTTACACAAATCAAATGATTATAAGAACCACTGATAGAATATCTAAGTACCATTGTACTGATAACAGCCTTATTGATTTATTATAAGCTTATACAATCTGAGAACTTACTTTACTTTCCAACAGGAAGATTCACGTTGATACAATAGAATAAGGCCATGTTTTAAAACTTTACTGTTCAATGTTCAAAAACCCACTGTCAGTAAACACAATAACTTCATGCACACTTTAACACCTGTCGAAAGCCAAAGAGGGGAGAAAGGGGGCGAATTATGACACGTTTGACTTCTGATACACGTCCTAGTTATGTTCCAGTTCATACAGTACATCTGGTCACGCTGCTTTTCCAGTGTGAGCGCTCTGTAGTAATCCTGGTTGAACTATGTGCCTGCGTACCTGCTCCATCTGCATGTTACATATGTCCCTCCAGTGAGGGAGCTTCTGCAACTTCAGCTCCAATGAGGACTGGAGCAAAACGTAACACTCTGAAATGCTCTGTAACGTATGAAAGGAGAATTAACCCAATTATGCTTAAGATACTTAATAAGATAGTTATTGGTAAACAGTTGTGTCTGTTCAACATAGAGGAAAGCACTTTATTCTCTGATTGTGTTTACCTGCATGGTTATAAACTCGAGCATGAGAAGCAGCTGACTGATGTTTCCCGGAGGCAGGTCAAACAGGAAGGAAGTATCCCACACAGTACAGGATCCTCCTTTGCTTTCTCTACTGCTGAGATTGATCACCACCTGGTAATCTATACACATACATTATAAAGTATGAACTAATTAATACAGACAAAATAATAAGCATGGGAAACCAAATCTGAATGGGAATAGGAATTAAAATACTGCATCTACAAATTGAAACACTTTTAAAAGTAAATGACAAAATAATGCTACGTTAAGACCCAGAGTCTGATTAGTTTTAATGTTTTTTCACAATAAAATCAACCCTGTCTATCTGCTCAGTTGCAGATTAGGATACATTAGTTATATATAGATTTAGAACTAATTACACAGCATTAGAGTATTATATGTGGTAAAGTCCAAAATTAAAGCTCAAATAGATCCAATACAAAAATAGTTTCCATTTCCATCCATTACAAATTTATATTGTATTGTATTGTATTATATTGTATTTATATTTAAGAGCCTTACACGTTTTGGACAACAGTTCTAATTTTGGAAATGTAAACAGGGAAGCATGACTGGCATCTATGGGTTTATAGAGCAGCGATGTTAGATCCAATACAAAAATAGTTTCCATTTCCATCCATTACAAATTTATATTGTATATGTTTGATTATTTCTGCGCAAACGTTAAACACATACTGACAGAATCCGATATAAAATAAGACTTTTGTATTTTGTGATATACTGTACATGAACCAGATACCTAAAAATCTAATGGCTCTGTGTGCAGGATTTGCCTGTTATAAAAATAATACCTAGACAAGCTAATGCAAACAAAGATTAGAACTGTCAGCTCAGAGATTCAGAGGAAATTGGAACATTTTCCTGAGGACTGCAAATAGTGAAGGATTAAACTACAATGTCATTAAAAAAGGGGATGATCTCCTGCTGCATTCGTGTCCCGTAAGACATCATTTAATCTCCTAAACATTAAAAGCAAACATAGGGAATTACTTCACGGCAGCCCCTAAAAGAGAGAAGTTAGTGCTGCTCATGGATGCTTACCTTGAGCTTCTGTGCATGATGTCCTTATGCAATTCTAAATCAACATTTAGTCTTATTAAATCACCCCTGGTTTTACCTGTTGCTGCTGGCGTGTGGACAATGCTGTCTACGTTATCGACTCTCAGGATTGTGGCTTTTACGCGGTGAGCCAGAGTCTGATACTGTAGTGAAATGAAGATCTGTGGAGGACAGATACGACCCTTGCACATTGGTGCATGCTCTGCAGAGCTCTGCGTTCAGTGAACAGAGAGCCTCCACAGAAGCTTTTAAAGCACGAGGATTTGCTTTGCAGGAGACTAAAACCATACGAATGACCTAATAAGGCGAGTGAATTGTAACAATACTAAGCACACCAAGCTCAAATATTATTTATGCAGCAGACAAACATAGTTTTTCTCTTTCTTCTAAAGATAATTTCACCTGATAACCTCAATGCATGGCTGAGCACAGAGGGGAACTGCCACTGAGACCCCAGACCCACCACAAAACCATCAGGCTCACTAAGTGTAACTAGAACACTGAAGTAGTTTAAATGTTGATTCGAGCTGGTGTCCTAAAAGTGCTCACCAGAGGGCTCATAACAGCACAAGCCAACACTTGTTAACAAGTATAAAATGATTTGTGTTTATTTAATTGTATTGGCATTCGTATTGGAGAGGCAGATATGAAAACACGAGAGAGGTTGTGACATGCAACGAATATCCTCAGATGGACTCAAACTGGGGATGCTGCAGTTATGCGACATGAGCTGTAACCATTTGGCTACAAGGGGGCACTGATACTGTATGAACTCAATACATGACTACCTTTTTGGGCGGGTCAAGCTCCTGTGACATGTGAAATAAACACTCTGCTGTCCAGTCTCTTTCTCCACACTTGGCTTCCAGTTCACCCAGTGCGGTGGCGCTCCAGTCGTGGGGTTCTTGTGTGTGTACAGCTATTTTGAGGGTGCACATTTGAAGGTCACTCACAGAGCTCACCTTCAAAAGCAGCACCTTGCTGAGAGGTTCATGACTGAGGCTGCTCTGGACACAGGCTTTTATGGGACAGGTGTACAGAGGGGGCAGGCTGCCCAGGACGAACACATCTTCCAGAGCATAAGGTGTCTCGCTTATGTTGAGGACAGTCACTGTCAGAATTTTCTGCTCTGGAGAGAAGGCCATAGTGAAATGGAGGCAAGGTTTTGGTGACATTGCCGTTTTGCAGCTGGCACTAGATCCATAGCTCAGTCGAGTCAGTGGGAATTGTTCTTCAGGCGTTGAAGAAGAGACAGCATTGAGGTTTTTCAGCCTGCTGTGTTCATTATAAGATGGTCTATCCCCAGTGATAGTGCATCTCCTCTGCAGAGCCTTACACGTTTTGGACAACAGTTCTAGTTTTGGAAATGTAAACAGGGAAGCACGACTGGCATCTATGGGTTTATAGAGCGGCGATGTTAGTGGTGGAGTGCTGAGGCGGCGCAGGGAAAAATTTAACACTGGCTGCTCCTTCTCATTAGAAGCCGCTGGAGCTTGGTTGGAAATTGGCCGAGAGGTAAATTCAACCACTGAAGGTCCAGGGCTAGTGAATGTGGAGGGATATTCTAGTAAATCTCCATCAGTGTCCTCACATGGCTGCCTGGCTGCTGTCGTTGCTGCGGATGAAGGTGAGCTCCGGGTAAAGGTCACAGGTTCAGGAGGAGCTGCTGCTGACATCTCTGGATCTTTATCCTTGACTGAACAAATCAGAGTTTTCCTCCAGCAGAGAATACATCCCAGGATCAAGGAAAGGCAGAAGATGATCAGTCCAACCAAAAGAAGAATTTGGAGGTGGACTGCAGGGAAGAGAATAATAAAACTTATCAGACGACATCCGTTTATTTATTGTTTTAATTTGCTATATCTAACTCATAACACATAGCTCTTTCAGTGCACTCATGGGCATGCAGGTGTTATTTTAGTGGCATGAACCAAGGTAGCATTTGGTAAGAGACCATACCTTCTAAGTGTTTGGTGAAAAGCACCTGTACGAGGAGCCAGAAGAAGAGTATAACCATGATGCCCTCAATCATACCCTTACAGCAGAAAAGCAGCACAGACTGCCAGAGAGGCTGATCTGGATACTCTTCATCATGGTAGGGCATGGTGTGCTGAGAGTCTGTAGACGTCCTTCCTCAAAAATCTCCACTGTTGTGCAGAGCTTCCAGTGATGTGGGTTATTTGCTGTAAATGTGTTCAGACTTTCAGTTCGATCGAAATTCAGTGTTCTGGACAAAACAAGGCACGACATCCAAACTCCATCCCATCAGCCTGGACATTCAGAATCTCAAGATTCATGTCTGAGCAGAAAAATAGGCAACAGCAGCTGAACAATACACTTCTGTAAAAACGTTTTTTAAATGATAGGCCTCCGTTCACACGTTAAGAGTCAGGCAGTCTTCAGAGTGTCCTTCTTCATTTAAAGCTGGAACATGCTCCTGATGGCCAAACTCTACTTAGCTGTGGTCTACTCTAGTCTTCATCCCTGGTCAGTGGTATCCTCATCTGTAGAGTGACATGACTGGTATTAGTCCTCCCCGGTGGGCGGGGAATGTGGGCGGAGACATCATCCCACAATACTTCTAATAATAATCTCAATTGATACAGTATATATTCACTACATATATCCACAAAACATGGCAGGACAGAAAAATCTGCACATCTTTACATTTAATCTACACAAAAAGACAACAAGCTGCACATGCATCTCCTCCTCAACATATCCAATCGACCTAAATGAATTTTAAATTAACCTGCTGCACACGTGTTCCAGCTACAGTTCATCTCGTCTTCGTCATAATGCCTCTCAATTGACCATCTTTTGTCTATACTGTTCCAGATGCCAGTGCAGCAGGGTCACTATAGAATATCCCAGTAGTAAATCCCATGACCCATCCCCCACATTTATCCTCTGTCCCATGAGCTCTTCATTAGTAAAGTCTGTCACTGGTCTGCTGCATCAGCAATAACAAATTTACTTGAAATAAAGACTCCTGGTGAGATACAGCTTTAAGCTGTGTTTTAAAAAATCGTCAATGAAATTTAAATAATGAATAATAAGGGACAGAATTATGAGAATTATTACCATACTGAGTGCACAGAGAAATACAGAGGAAGGGGATGCAACAAACTCTCAGAGTCAGTTGCACAGTTTGCACAGCTAAGAAAAAACAGATCTATGAATTCTGCTGGCAGTGCATGAGGGAGTGGAAGGGTCCTGCTCCGCGATCAGACCGCTGTGACAATCACGGCTGCACCAATGAGTCACTGAAAACACTGAGAACCTGCCCAGATATCAGTGTTGGGTCTGTGAAATGTCCATCTATCCGTGCCTGTCCCACCTGTGGCATCCTGATGCAGCACGTCACGGCATGTAAACATGTTGTTTGTCCTCGTTGTAAGGTTGACTTTTGTTTTGTGTGTGTAAAGCTCTACAAAGACTGTCTCATTGATCGTATGAAATGTTGTGCTGCTCCTAGACAGACGTCTATACCTGTGTGGCAGAGAAAATAACGTTGCAACACAGCTAGAT
>JAUMHF010000023.1:13642140-13684305 GCA_032359275.1 Microctenopoma steveboyesi | reverse complement strand
TGTGTCAACTTCTTTGACTTTTTATCTTTGTCAACTTTGTGTCTTTGTCAACTTTTTGTCGTTGTCAACTTTTTATCATTGTCAACTTGAAAAAACTTGCCTCAAAGACGCCGACAGGCGTCTTGCGGCAATCATGCTCCCCCACGCAATTTCTTCTGAAATTGCTAATTCTAGTATTATATATAATATTAAGTTAGATATGTTCTACTACTGGCAGTTTTCCGTGTAACTGAACAGGTCTTAGCATTGGGAATCTCACTTGTGACCTGTATGAAGTCTGTGACACGAAGGTAAAAACTCAAAGGTGATAACTTTGTCTGGACATAATTTAATCACACATGCGTTGAGTCTTTACTTACTTACTGTAGATTTGTTCAAACCAAAACACAACTACAGCACAAGACTGTTTTATTTCACATAGCCAAGCCCAAGAAATACATTTATCTAGGACTCAAACCAACCTTGATTCTTTTACAGTCATCGGATTCACAGTTATGATTGTTTGCAAGTATACGTCTACCTGATTGTCCACATACAGTATATCAGCAGGTGGCTGAAGCATTACGTTTTGCATATTAACTATAATAGTGAGGTAGCACTGTTTCAGTGTTCTCTTGTCAGAAGCATAAGGTCGTTGATTAGTCTACAATTAGTTACATTCTCTGCATTTTATAAAGACAACACACACAGTAGTATATGGTGTGTGTATACATATTGTGAAATACAGTTTAACAGTGATGGGTCCAGAAGATATTCCTGAGTTTAGAAGACATTCCCAAAAAACCTACTAACATGGGAAGTCTTGAGGTAAATGTTGTATCACTACTACATATAGCTTCCAGCAGAACCCTTGTTTCTCACATTTTGCTTTTGATTCACAGCTGACATTATATAAATGTTTCTCAATTTTAAGGCCATGCCAAATGATTAAATAAAAAAAGATGAAATAAAAACAGCATAAAAAACAAAAATGAACTAAGCTAGAAAACGAAAAAAGGCTGTTTCTGTTCCCTGAAAGCTGATACGAAATGCATGAACTATTAGCTTTCACTCATTTTACCATCACATCAGCAAATCTTTGACAGACTATTAAAAAAAGGCAACTCCATAACTGTTAATAATTACCTATAAATGTAGTTGCCATCATTTAGCATCGGTTCTATGTGCGCTTTCTGTTCAAGACACAAACAACAAACATTGCAGATCTTTTTAAATATGACTGTACCTACATTTAAAAAAACAGGCACTAAGGCAAACTGAGATTTTAATATGTATTATACTTGGTTTAGAAAATGTCCTCTAGACAATAATCATTTATGCACATCACACAGTAAATTAACTGAATTAGTGCTAGAAAGACAAAAACTAACTGAATCATGACTTGCTGTCTTCTCCCAAAGTTTCTATAGCTCTTGTCTGGTATTAGTTAGAGGCGTAAACCCTTTCATTTGTTTTAGTTTCACACCAAACACAAAAGCAAGTAAACATCAGTTTGGTCCCTTTGAAGAGGTGGAAGATGAAGAAGAGGGACTGTGAGAAGAGAGGGCACTGAAGCCACTCGTTCCTGCCATGGTTACGTTTTGTGACACCACGGGAGCTGCTGACTTCTGGGCAAACAGCGTCCCTACAGAGCAGCAGTCAAAGAAACGAGTGACATTAAGGAGTGTGTATTGTATGATTAACTAGTTTTCAGTAAAAATATCAAGTTCTGTTTTCTTATTGTCAGTTTCCCACCTGTATAATCTTGTGCTAGTTTATATAACAAAGAAACACAGAGGTAAAATAAACATAACAGGAAAATGAGTATGGTCATATTGAAGGAACAGTTCAATATTAAAGAGCAATCTCATAACAATATAACAAATATACTGTAAGGCCGAAAGGCTAAACTATGTTTTAATACATCTATATTTAATATCTTACCAGCATAAATGGTACCATTGATCCCCACAGATACACTGATACTGGTTGTTCCATTATTGGAGATATTTAAAGATAGATCCTGTTTGTTTTCTGTGGAAAAAAAAAACATTTAATGGACTTTCTCAAACATATGTGATACCATCTGTAAAGTTGTTGCAGCTCACCATGTCCATTGGTAAGTTTGAGGTTCACGGGGTTAAACTGAGAGGCCATGGCAAGGAGGTTTTGTTGGAGGGCCTGCTGCATGAGCCGCTGCTGCTCCTCCGCCAGCCGCATCATCTTCTTTTCTGGAGCGTCAGCTGCTGCTGCTGTTCCTCGCTCTAGTCTCTCTTTGAGATGCTCTAATGTGGCAGCTTGTGCCAGCTGCTGCTGCTGCTGCCCAAGTGCTAAAGCCATGGGCAGCCGGATGGGTACAGGAGTGGCTGTCTCATCTGGTTGGAAAAACATGAAAAAAGCAAAGGATTTCCTTCCATTCTTAATTAAGCAAGTAATTCTGTCTGACCAGCAGAAGAAAAAGAAGGGCGCAAGTGTTCTAATGCAGGAAAGGTAGTGCTATATTTTTAAGTCTCCAGTTGTAGCAGTAAGCATAGCATTTTGCCAGCCCAACACTCACTAGTTATCTGTTTAAGTCATACATGTGGTCGACCCATGTTCCCCAGTAGATTTGATGGCTTTCCAGCCACCGCTTCGCCACTGCAGCAGCTTGGCATACCTCTACAGAGAGACCTGGGGCGAGTTATCTGAATTTTCTCAGAGGACTTCACCAAGACGAACCACCATATCTTATCCACTGGATAGTAGATATAGCACAGCTTCACTCCAGTTCAGCCTCCAGACTTAATTTCAGGCTCACTCTCCTGCAGAGCAGGAGTCCAATCTTATGGGCTTAATTACGAGGGCCTACATTCAATGTCAGATCCAGGGGCCTATTCACAAAATATCTTAATACCACTTTTCGTGACACAATTCAAAGGAAACTCCAAGAAATGTGACGTTTAAAGATACATTAAATATGCACCATTTGCATCTTGACACAAGGGTAGATGTGAAGCATCAGCACATAAAGACCTCAGTCTTGTGGCAACCATACATATTGGCTTCTGTCCAGAGGCCAATGATTGCTACAGGAACCTCAGTCATTGTGGTGAACTAATTCCGCACCTACATGATAACACTCTGGTTTTTACAGCATGAACTACCAAGTGCAAGTGACTCCCACATCTCTACAAGTCTCTATAGTCTTTGATCAACCAATCACGGCGTCTATAAAAGTGTGTCCCTCGTAGCAATTGTGTCAACCACACCTTCTCACTATAATCATCATTTTCTGTCCTTTTATGTCCTGATGGGGACATAATGCTGTTATCCATGTGCCCCACCCACCCAACCAGACTTGAGGACTGATCTGGCTTCTCTGACCACTTGTTCGCACTTACCTAAGTCTGCTTTTCTTGGTGGAGCTACCTTATACACATGCATGAGTCTCCACGTCCCATAGTGAGACAATTATATAAAAAATAACTTTGAGACAATTAGTTTTAGATAAAGTAAAAGAGTAAATGGGATAGAGAGGTGAGAAAAGGCCCGCATGTTTTAAATATTGAGTTGGTAGTATGTACTGAAAAAGATCAGAGCGCTCCAAAACAAATCACACGAACCTGATCACACTACTGTTACTCAGCATTAGTCTTAATCCTAACATTAGAAAACACATTTGCTAAATAAAATATCAAATCAGTGATAGCGATTCTATTACAAATATAACACAGCCATACCTGTGTTTCTCTTTATGTTTGAACTGGGAGACTTATTCAGGCCATTATGTCCGTTCAGGTTGGTTTGCACAGTGGGAGAAGAGAGGAGGCTGTGTGGAGTGGAGCTTGGGGAGGGAGAGTAGCGGTACAGGCTGTTGGTGTAGCTGGGGCGCCGACCTTCTCTTCGGTTACTGTCGATGGCAGCCTGCAGCTCAACAGGAGAACTCAGCCTCTTCTTCTCACACTCAAATGGGTACAGGTACTTCATATACCTACAGGAAAAAGTTCCATGTGAGTGGGAACGATGGAAGATTTTAACATGCATGTTAAAATGATATTTAAGTGGCTTTCCTTTTTAAACTGGATTTACCAACGTGCTCAAATGAAAACAGCCCTTTCAACATGGAAGCATAATTTAAAAAAAAAAAAAGCTTCTAATAATCTTCTGTTTACACTAGAGCTTGGAGAGTTTTCCTGGGAGAAACCTACTGTGTACGCAGGGTAAAGGCCGCGCTGGTGATAGAAGTGGGAAGATTGAGACCTTTAGTGATTTCCCTCCAGATCTTCTTGTTAATAACCTCCACTAAGCCTCCCTTCTCTGTCACAAGCTTATAAAGCCTGTACAGGTCCAGTACCTGCTTTGCCATGATGGGGATGCGGTTCACAGGACTTCCTGAATAAATGGGAGCAAAAAAAAGCAAATGTAATGAACATCTTTGACCTCTCCACCTGAAACAAAACTACAAAAAATGCTTTTGTCAATTACTGCATTTACGAATCAGCTTTTATTTTTCTGTTGATTTTGGTAAAGCTGTACTTGGCAATTAATTCAGTAACTCACAGGGCCTATGTGTGTTTTCTTTTTAACTGAAAATAATATACAGAACATTTTACAAGACTTAGAATGTGTGAAAATCCACAAAAGGCATAAGTTATCTTTAAAAACTTTTTTCTGCTCATCCAAAAATCTGTCAATCATCAGCTTTGACTGACAATTTATGACTAGTGGGTTTTGCGCTAAAGTGTCTTCTTGTAATTTGACTTTCAGGTTTTGCTACCAATAGCTTTTCCTTTATTAATAAACAACTATGAACAATTATCTAACATTTTATTAGTAAAACTCCAGAGTGTTATTGCATTTTTTGAAGGTTATATAAAGAGTAATGATTAATTTCTCAAGCTTAAAAAAGAATCCGACTTCTACCTCGTTTTTGCATGAATACAAAGAGTTCATCAAGAAACTCCTTCCGCTGTGGATCATTATCAAGTTCATAAAGCTGCAAGTTAAAAAAAACACATCAGCAACAAATCAGTCAACTGTTAAACTATGATGATCTCAGATACATTGTTTATTTAAAGTAAACAAATGTAATGACCTTGGCAAAGTCCCTGGATGGTTCTCCTTTTACTTTTCCACTGTCATTATCCTCAGCCCCGATGGAACTTCTCTGTAAATACACCCACAGACAGAAACATCAGTGAGCGGCGTGTCATCGAGAGTCTGCTTTATATCGTGACATGATTGAGAGCAGTAAAACAAACATACAGGCCTGCTGTAGTTGTGAATAGATTAGAATTTTTTACAATATCATTCTGTACTATGGAAAGTTGTTATTTTTATGGTCATAGAAAGAAATAAAAATATACACATTTACCAAGAGACAATTACAAAGTGTCTCTTTTATCACATTTTTATCAAGGACCGCATGAAAATCTTTTTTTTTTTACCCCAGCACTGAAACCATTAACACACCGTTCGATCATTGTAAGTATCTTCCTGTACTGTTGTGTATACATTCATTCGTAATCAATTTTAATCTTGCCATGCCGTGCTCATTGATTATTCAGTGGTTTAATGTGACATGTTTCATCACAAAGGACTGGTAGGAAAACAATGTTTAGAATATTCTGTCAGTAATCTTCAGGAAAACATTACAATTACTGTTCTTGTAATTGCTGCTTATGTGTTTATATGTTAGTTTTCTGCAAAGATAGCATTACTGGTTCCTCTCTGTAGACCTGTCAGTTCATGCTCTTGTTTTATATTAAAACAAGGAATTTGTGTTTTAGACAACAAAACATGTTTTTGCTTACTTTGCTTCAATTATCATGCATGCGATCAATCAAAATAGTGGACTGTTTTTGCCTTTCCTCGTTCCTCGTGATTGAAATGTATCATTTTGTACATCATCACACCCTGTAAATTGCCGATTTGGGAAACTGATCAAACTTGCTGCTGATAGTTATAACATCTCATTCTCTGGGTTATAAAATTACATGGGAACTACATTTCTGTGACTTTATGTACAACTGTAACTCTGCCCATGTTTACCGTAATACACGTTGCAACTGCAGCCACGCAATCGTGAAACAACTGTGAAATGGTTCCTGGCCAATGTTGTCAGTGGTACATGACAATTTCAAACTCCTGCCTTTAAAAATTGCTTGTGACGAATCATTTATGCAGTTTGATTGGTCAGTTTATTCAGATGTGGATGTACACTACTAACAACTATCACCAGTGTTAATTGGTGACTCCGGGGTGCAAGAAAAGGAGCCGATTGAGTCCCCCCGAACCCCCACAACTAGAAGAGGTCCCATTGTGTGTTTTCCTAATGGGAACCTTAAGGATGTGTATACTTTTTGCAGCTAAATGTGTAATTATGAGCGGCCATCGGGGGCCCCTTTTCACAGATTTTTTAGGCGGTGGCTCCTCACGATGTGCCTCTGCCTGTGGTGACAGAAACTGTCCTTTACACCCATTAGTTTGAAGTAACTACTCTACCTCTTTATTAATCACATTTAGCCATTTCTCCCAATAAACCATAACGTTTTCTGCATCGCGTTGTTCTACTTTAAACATTTGATCCATTGTATGTAAGTAACTGTAGTGCTTGTTTAACTTTTCTCCTGTTTTTGTTTTTGGCTATTAAACAGGTTAAACAGTGTGAGTGTATGTATCCACTTCACATACAAAACTCTGCTCCTGTGGTGGCAAAGCTGTTGACACATCTAATTGCTGTAGCTTAGAATTTCTAATTCTAAAGATTTCTACCCCCAGCAGAAAGCCTATTGACGTGAAGGTAGATAAACATCCCAGTCTTTTCACCATCCCATGGAAATAAAACCCTTCCCCCGCTTATTGATGAGCAAGTGAGACCTACTGTGGATCTATTAACAAAGAGCTTTCAGTTAATTGCTCACAGAGCTCTCACATCCTGGGAATCCTGATAGTATTCAGCTTTAGGTCAGGAAAAGGTTTCTTTTGTTTTGTTTCAAAAGGCCTAGTTTTTATTGGACTTTTATGTATGCAGGTGAAAACTGCAAACATAAACGCATTAAAGTGTGTTTTCTGTGACAAGTTAAAATACAAATAGTTTAAATGACTTTAAATGTCCCACAAAACACTCAAACATGCACACTAATACAAAACTAACCGTTATTAACAACTTAATTGAAACATTAAGGTGCTCCAGCAGAGCAACAATGAAAACCTACACCTCCCCAAATTTCAGTGTAATCACGGAAGTAACCTAATTTTCAATAAAACTCAAATTATTGGGTCTTTATAGTCACCATTACATATCAAGATCATTTATCTGGCCCCTTGCTGTGCTGGGTGCTGGGACTGATACTTAGCATAGGCTCACTGTCTCCACTAGTGCTACATATAAGTGAGACACCACACAGGGAGTGAACAATGGCTGTCTAGCAAGGGGAGAGTTGTACGGCATGTCCACCACCACTGAGTACAGATGTTGGCTGAGTGACAAAGGAGCAGGAAAGAGATATTCAATTGAGAGAAGGAAAAAAGGAGAACGAGAATAAAAAATGACAAATACTTTAAACAGACATCAAACGAAAAGAGCAATTTTCGAGTATAGAGAGTAGACTTTACCAAAGTCGCCTGAGCTCAATTCTTTCCCCCGTGCTGGTAGCAAAAGATCTCTTCTGCGGTTATGTCTGACTTTAGGTAAGGCTAAACGCCACTGGATGAAATCACAAGAGCATTTAAAGAGGTGTGCAGCAGCAGCAGCAGCAGTTATTCATTCAGATGGTAGATTAGATTTGAAGGATCTTTTGTCCACAGGGACAAATTAACATCTTGTATCTTATTAATGTGGTCTAATCAAACTTCTTTCTGCAGATTCTGTGTGCTAGGCTGAGAAAAAAGAAACACATACTCACAAAGGCAGTATTGATTATTTGCAGTGGAATTAAAAGACCATTTAGTGTTACCAAGCAACAACTAAATTATGCAAAGCTATCCAGTGAGCTACAGCTGCATCAGCAGTTAGTTTTCTGGCCTGGTTGAGGTTTTAAAAGGGATATCAAACTTTTGAAATGATGATCATATCTCTTGTCATTCTAAAAACTAAAGGGGCAAGAAAAGAACAAGGGGACGTGAAATATCTGTAAATAATGATTGAGAGGTGTGTGAAAGTCCTAATAACAAATACCAAAAGACCATTCTGCTTCACTGGAACTACAGTAAGTAAACTTTACGGGTCACTGCTTGCTGGTATGCTGTGAGGCACTAGCTGCCCCTGTGCCCACAGGCCTCATTAATCATAATGTATTGTATTGAAGTGGGGCCTTTTCAAGGGAAACATACACACAGCAGAACCAATCAAATCAGCCCACATAAAGAAGTAAAGAAATCCATGAGGAGAACCTTGGTTTCCTGTAAGCAGCTAAACACACACAAACAAGCCCATAAATACTGGGGACTAGGGAGCTCGTGTGTAATACAATCTTTCTACATGTCTAAATGAAGTCTGACGCATAGAGGAAAATCTCCCCCACCACACTCTGCACGTCCTAACTAACAGTGGTTAATCCTTGATGTGAACCTTGTCAATAAATACGTGTTTGAGGCCATTTCGTTAATCATCGGCCCTCATTTTTACTGCATCGTTTTCAGGCCTAAACCAGCTGCTTTAAAGAGTTAGTCCTGTCAGTGGTGAGAACATGAGGCAAAGGAGGGTCACCGATTCATTTTCTCTCTGTGAGGATATTTGGCCCTGGTTACTTCAAAATGCACCAATAATCACCATGTTCCATAAACCATACAGCAAAGGAGACAATGCAAGCGACCATAACCTACTTGTTTAAAAGGCTCATCGCAGCCCCAGTCGGAAAAGCCGTTGGGCGACGTGAAAGCCTTTTGACCTGCAGGAGACAGTTGGTCTTTCTCCTCATGCTCCTGTTTTATTTCTGAAGGAGGAGATCTGGACATTTGCTTCATGCCAGATGGCTGTGACATAGAATAGGCAGGGAAGGGGAAACCTGGAACCTGCTGGAGTCGAGGCTTCTTTGTCGGCTGATAAAGCCCAATCTCCTCCTCTGCTTCGTCCTCTTCGTCATCCTCCATCCCCTCGTTCTCCACCATCTCTTGTTCCTCCTCATCCGAGTCTTCATATTCGTCATCTGGATCTATTCTGCTGAAATGGTTGTTCAGGGCCCTTTGAACTGCTTGATAAGCCTGTCCATCTGCTTTTCCAAACAGTGCAGAGTCGATCTTGGAGCCAGCAGCTCTCGCTGCAGCGTGTTGAGCAAACAGGAGCTGAGCTTGAAGAAGATGTTTTTCTTGCAGGTTCATCTCCCCCTTGGCTTCTTGGTGTCTCTGCATCTGCCCCATCACTGCCTCCAGATTCACCCCAGGAGGACTGAACTGAGGACACCCAGCTGGAATGCTGTCCTCAGATATGCTCATCTACAGCCCAAAAAAAAAACATAAAATAAAATTTACCAGCTTCACAGAACAAAAACTAATATATAATAGAGTAAATAAATAAATGAAAACTTATTCACTTTATTGTTCAAATATTCATTAGGTTGGTTTTAGTTATGCTGAAGCAATTTATATAAAGTTAGAACGAATAAGAAATAAATAAAGCAGTGAGACCATGCATATTGTCTGAATAAAGTTATACACGTTATGTTACTGCTTCAAACAAACGTTCAAGGTGAAGTAAAACTTTTCCAGAGATGCTGTGTCGACCTGAAGAACCATGTTAATGGTGGATTAACGTGAAACAAAGGTTGGTGGCTTCAGATAATTATTAACACAAATGTAGTTCATTCCGTAGAGAACAAATTAGCAGCAAGACACACATGTTTCATTCAAGATTTGACCGTGTCCTGCGTTAGGTAAAAATTGTGAGAGTTCATTTCCAAAGGTTTTAATACTGAAGGAAAACCAACTTTCTTGGATGCATGTAAATGTAGAGTGTGCAGCAGCAGCGGCGCACGTCTCCCTGGAAAACACCGCAACAGGAGCAAGTCTCTCTAATCTCGCCACTCGCTTTGTTACTGTAACAAACACGAGTGGAAGCGTTAGGAGTCGTCGACACTCACCGTTTGTGCCTTTGAGTAATCCATCACCGCCACCGAGTCTTTTCTAGTCTTCCGTCCTTCCGACCGACACAAACCGCATCACACAAGCAGCTGCTGAGAAACCAGAGCGAAACCTTCCGATCAAAGGCGACTGAAAGGCTGTTTAGTGTGCAGGCCGGAGCGTCCGAGGCTGGAGGAGGGGTGAAGTGCTCCTTACCTCCCTGGTCCCTGCGCAGGAAAACTCAAACATCTTTGATTGTCGGTTTGTGCGGCCTACACCCCCAACTTAGATGAATGAAAGGCCCGCCCCGCGCGTGAAGCTCGTAAAGTGTTGTGCCCCCCCCCTCCCCGCCCCAGCATCTCCGTCTCTGAAAGATGAAACCTCTGCTGGTATCATATACATGTGTGAGGTTATTGAATTTACACACAAAAAGGCATATTTTAGTCCCACAGAAAGGTCTGACCGGTTCTGTTCCTGCCGTTAAACCTGCTTATTACTCTTATTCTGCTTGTACACTACAGGTTTGTAGTCATCACCCTGTTGTTTTCTCTATTTTCTATAATAAATAAATGAGTTTGGACATGTCCTTGCCTAAGGTTTTGATAAACAACAGAAAATACTGGCAAAGGATGCTGTGAAACAAAACTGAGGTAACTTACGCAACCTAAGTTTTTGACAAAACAATCTAATGTTTTTTATTTGATATTTTGAAGTGATACAATCAAAACATGAAGGTCTGTTGTCTTGATCTTCCAGTACAGTTGAGATGGGCACGTACAGCTGCAGCTGGATATTTACATACACTCCCCATAGACATGGATGTTATAGTCCACTGTGATTTCTTTAACTTTTGCTGAGGCAGAAACATGGTTCAACATCATCTTTAATAGATAGGACATTTTTTAAAAAGGAATTTGGTGCACAAGTTTGAGTTGATTGGTGGCCGCAATTGTTTTTACAATATTAAATCAGTGGTTCCTAAAGATAAGAAAATGTCTTTTAGTCTCCGATGGTCTCTCATGGTCCTGTTAGTCATCATGAAAGACTACAGCTGGCCGGGTAAGATAGAAGATTTACACAAGTCAGGAATTTCTCCCCGAGCCTTTTCTAAACACAGCAGATTCCAGGACAATCAGTTTAAACAACTGTGTGTAAGGAGGTGAAGCTACTTTATTGAGTTTGGGAGAAGACCTAAACTCTCAGCCAGACAGTCAGAACAACTCACAAACCACCCGGGAGCAGGTCTGCCTTGGACTACAGTGCTGGATCGCCATCGACCATAGGCTGCCATCAAGGAAAAAAGCCACAGGACCAAAATTGGCACTTTCAAGGTTTTGAAAAGTGAAGAGTTTTTGGCCATAAAGACCAGAGGTTTGTTCAGAGAAAGAGCACCATGTTCTTATGGTCTAACTTAAATTAAACAATAAGTTAGGTTTATCTCAGAATTCTTCAGAATAACTATAAACCTTGGACACAGATGTTTGTTCCAAGAACAATGACCCCTAGCACAAATCAAAGATGGTTGTGAAATTAATAAATCGATGGAAGGAATTCACCCAAGCCCAAAGATTTGTGAAGTATTTAACTGAAAGTTAACTGAATGCTACAAATTCTGTCTAGAGAAAAAAACCCTAACCCTGCAACTGCATGTACAACTTAGAAACGAAGTCAAGATTAGCTGGAAAGGTGAAGTATCAACATGTTATGGAGACATACAGTAGTAAATACTATAAGACCAAATAAAAGTATACACAAGTTACCTTGAGCTAAATCAATATTTGGTTCTGCTCCTAAAATTATTCTGGAAATAGCTTCTGGACTATTTCAGGTATGTGTGTTGACAACATTACACCACTTGCCATTTGAACAAGTTTATTTCACCAGCATGTAAATCTTCCCTGAAATGAACAGATGAAATATAGATTGAATACAGAAGAATGATTTTTACATTCAAGTGACAACGCTGCTCCTTGGTGGCAAAATGTGACTCTCTCAGAAAAATGTCCAGACAGACAACATGCACCAGAAAGAGACGCTCTGCTCTTCGTTGAAGCAACTTGTAAAATATTTACAAGTACATATTAATCAGGCTATTTAAAATCTCCCAAAATATGTGACACTCGATAAAGACACGTTTTCCTTTATTAGGTTCATCAATATTTTACAACAAAAGAACTTATTAAAGGGCAAATTAAATATCACACGTGTTAGGCGAGGCAAACAAGTACAATGTTTCCATGTCCCGGGGATTTCACCACCACCTGAGAGAAGGAAAGTGACAGAGATTTGCGTTAGACTGCCATCTTGTGTCAAAGGGTGAAAAACAGTTGGCTGCTAAGATACTTCTCATACCTACTCATTTACACTTTGTCGATGCCAAGCTCTTCAGGTGTGGGGATGCCAAGCTCATCTAATGTTGGTCTTAATTCCTGGATCACGTACGGGTAGATTTCTTTATGAGGGCCGGCTTTCTCCTGATAAATAACCAACGGTGAAACACATTATTATTGTACCTTTTACCTTTCTTTGGATAATAAACACTGCAGAAGCTTTGTTCTCTCTTACCTTTACAGCTTCTAAAATTCGAATAGCGCTGGCCAGGTCGTTTAACCTCCGACAGGCTCTCAGTGCTGCCTCAACAATCTTTGGCTCAGGTACCAGATCGTATCCAATCAATGTGTTCATCCCTGAAAAGATGGATATGTTAAACTGAAGAATAGAAATAGAAATTTACAATTTTAAGATGTGTTTTTTTTTCACATGTTGCACAAAAGAATTGAAGAACTGTTTCCACGCCGTTGTTCCCAGGGGCAAACCTCATGAAGAGATGTACTATGTGTGTGTCAAAGTCTGATATACTGTATTTTAGCCCTGTGTACCAGAGCTGAGCTTCAATCACTGCTACTGCATGCCCCTCATTGGGTACTCTTAAACGTAAAAACTGTATTTATTTTGAGCAGATTCATAACAGACCATTCTAAAACGAAAGACTCCTGCACAAAAAGTTGAGGTGCCAAAAGCAAGAAAAGAGAAAAACACTCACACACCCCCACTTGAAACACAACTTCCTGTTTACTGTACATCGTAATGTAAAGTTTAACCACAGATTCGCTACCGAGCCATTTCCTCAAGTTATAGCTCTAAATTTCTTACTTAAAAAATTTCTGCAGTTCAATAATAATAAAAATGTTTTTTAAAATAATTATTACAAAAAACAAACGATTATTCGGGCACCAAAAGGTTCATTCAATATTTTCCAGGAATTCAAGTCTCTTTAATGCGTTATTAATTAACAGATGTGAAAAAAGAGATTGTGTCAATCATCTCATCTTTTGTTGTGAAATCAGTGAGCACGGCTGTAATTACCAGAAATGTGGGCTGGAACAATAATCAGTATGAAGCTGAACAACACAGAGGTGCAATGAGGGAAAAGTTTAAATGGATTTAACTTTTGTTGACTGCTGTATGACTTTTATTATTGGAGCCCTCACCATTGTATCAACAAAGGAATCCCATTTTAATAACCGAGTGTGGTTCACGTACTTATTTCTGTCCCAGTGTAGTCTTGGTCAATCAGAATCGCACCAACTAAACTAGAATGGCTGTGGTATTAACACTCAATAACGCTTTACTATTAAGGCATTAAATGCTTGTGCAGATTGAAACGTCCTAGGTTTATACTTTTATGTTTGTATATTTGGCATTTTTATACTTATTCTGGCAAAGTTGTTTTCTTCTATTTTAAGCTTCTGCTTGCACAAAACCATATGTATGTTTCTTTATGTATTGAGATTTGTTTTGGTGAAATTCAGAACCTCTGGTCATAAATTCACATGGCTATGGAAAATACTTTCTAATGATACTTAGCTCTAGTGCTTAATAAACATCGAGACAACACAGATCACATCCGTTAGTCTCATTAAATGTTTGCCGGTGGTCATGGAAGTAACTCCATATATTATTGTGCACATTTTACATCAGTGGCCAATGATTGAACAAAATCTTTTTTACTTAAAACTACTTTATCATGGTAGTGCATAAATCATGCAAATCTAATGAAACTCGCCTTAATGATAATTTCAATCCGTCACTTCAGATCAAATCTTTTCAACTTTCTTTCACATACAGCCAAGTTTAAACTAGTGAAAACCACTTCCTTCTGCAGTAACCTCTGCAGTAACACTTCGCATTGAGACTTTATTTACTCTTTTACCTTTTCTCAGCTCCCACGCATCAATGTCTGACTTGTTGAAATAGGTGACCCAGCGGGCGTCAAACTCCTCATCTGTCTCTTGTTTCCCATGCGAGTAACACCTTGAGGCCAAAACAGCTGCACACAAAAGCAGAATGTACAATTAGGTAACCTGTCCCCGTTAAAATAAAGAAACAACAGTGGCATCTAGTGACAGGAAATGCTGAATGAAAACAAAGTCAATGATATCAACCCTGAGTGAAAACTATCTGGTAATGTAACACGGCTGGATCATTGCCCACGTCCTGCTGCACCAGCGTGAGCAAACCCGATGAACAGGAAATTACCTTTACACAATGGTGCACATTAATATCTGACACCAAGGGGGTAAAAGAGTGTGCATCGCGCGAATGTTACTACTTTAATTAATTTCCCAGATACGCTGCGTTAAAGCAAGCAGCGTGGTTTAGTTTAGCGCAAAAAATAACGTAACTGCTTGTGTCTGCACCGGACAACGAACAACACCATTACCGTCATTTCATTCCTCGGACAAATCATGAGAACAGTTATTGCAGGTTATCAGCTGTTCTAGTTAGCATGTTAGCACGAAGCATCACCAGTAAAATCACAGGGCCCGAGTCTGTGCCTTTCAACTGGGTCATGACAAGGACACGGACACCGCCGAGATGATCACCGGGACAATGTCAGAGTCTCCTACGCTCATGTTATACGGGTAATGTTGATGTTAAAGAAATGTCTACATGGTCGAACTGAAACATAAGCACTTCGACATTGCGCCTTGTTATTAAATGATAAGTGTTATTACAGTGGCTGCGCTAATGTCAGCTAACGTAAGCTAACACAGCACTGCAGTCACCGCAATGTGCCGACAGCCACGCTTCTTCAGCTACAACTTCGCCCTGACAGTTTTATAAGATTCAAAATTAACAAATAACAATTCTGGGTTGAGAGCAGAACGAGAAAATACCTTGGCAGCGTGGTTGCGTACGGGTTAAAGCCCGGACTCCAGAGGCAGAAAGTCGGACGGCGGCTCTGAACATGATGAGCGGCTGCTAGCTACACGAACCGGTGAGGTGCTAACTTATGCTAACTTAGCAGGTCACGTAGTCGATCTCCTGATGCGCATGTGCAAAGAAGCTACTCATTGATGGGGTTTTTCTATAGCCTTGACCTGCTGGTGTTGACTTTGATTTAAAAATAACAACAAAAAAAACGCGCCATACACCTTTCAGATGTCTCTCTTTTTTGTTTAGGTATTGTCTTTGTTTTATTTATTTGCCTTTAATTTAATACAAACTGCCCCTAACAGATAATTAATTATTATTCTCAATTTAAAGTCATGTTAAAGTGCTAAGAGGCATTAAAATGTGTGAATTGAGTGTGAGTGGTAAATGGTACTTTTTACAACATGTTTTGAAAGACATTATTATTGTACAGCTGCTAAACCTGTGAAAATGTGTTTGTTATAACAAAGCAGATTTAGATTCTATATAGGTAATCTGTTGCTGAATGGTTTGTGTTTTTTGAGCACCAAGACGACGGCAGGATAAAGGGGGCATTTCTTCTTCTAACCCCATTAACGTGAGGGAAAATATGTCTTTACTCTTATTAGCACTAAGGACAGCTGATGCCAACAAACACGCTCAGAGGGAGTCATGGCGAGCAGGACATAGTGCTCTTAAAGGAACATGCAACATTTTGCCTAATTTAATAATGTCTTTCACCTTCTGGTTCATTGGTTTTGGTGGAAAGCATTTGTGAAACTCTTTAAGAGCTCAGATTGTATCCGTCCACATGGTTGCTTCAACTGTATGGGTCAATAAACACGAGTTAATGAGATTTAACAAGGTCTGTAGTTAAAAACATTGGTAACTTGTTAAACTGAATTGGGTTTGATTATTACATTGTTAGTGTGTATTTGTATTATGTATTTTGTGTGTAGATAATTTGCGAGGACCATCATACCAGCGAGCTGCTACTTTAAACTTGATTTAAAATATACAACCAGAGGTTGAGCTTTCTTCAGTTGCTTTCTTTAGAGGTAGTTTGATGGGGGAGGAGGTGAGTAAGCAGCTGTGGGGCTCATATGGAACCAGTATCCTTTTATAATGGTGCATGCACCTCATATTATTCACTGACTCAAACAATCAGCACAGGAATGTGGTTCTCACCGCTATTAGTAGTTATAGTTTAGTAGTTATAGTTATAGTTTAGTAGTTATAGTTCAGAACAAATAACAACTAATGGATAATCTAGCAGCCAAAAAATGTCAACACTGAACATTGTTAAAGCCTCTAGAAAGAGACCATAGCTCAATGGATTCTCTGCACATGACAGTGCTTATCTTTGTGTGGGACACATCTGGTGTGCGCTGTAGAAGACCTGCAGTGTTTTGAATGTGCACACAGTATTTTTTAATTCAAACACCCGACACATTCTACACTTACAGATGTTTCCACTTTCACTGATTGTCAACAACTCTTAGGGTTTTAGTCATCTGTTAGTAATAAATGAACCACATGGTTGGTAGAAGGTTACACCCCCATCTTGTGGTAGGAGACATATAATACACACAAGAAACATGCTAATTGTGCAGAAGCTGCATTAACATGAGTTTTGAACAAATGAAAACCTTCAATTATATTGAACAAAAATGGCAAAAACTGTCAAACATTATTTAAAATTGTATTTTTATAAAATGTTTTACGAAAGACAGTGGTAGTAGATTAAGACATACAATAAGGCTCTTACAGGTGCATGACACAACAATCCAGTTTCTTCCCCCTAAAATGATCAGAAGATGCTAAATGTGATAACAGACAGCACATTGAAATAGAAACCAAACATAATGCATATAGCTGACAACAGGAACCTTTTTTTAGCTTATACATTTGTGTGGATGTATCTGTATTTTGCATTGATTTGCTTTCTTAGCACGTCTTTGAAGCAATTGCTTGCAAAATTTCCCTGTGGATCCTGGCTTCCTGAGTGTTGATATGAACATCCCCCACTTGGCCATTTTCATACCTGAAAGACGAGCGAGAACGGGAGATTTCAAATTACAGAGCAGAGCAGATTTTCAGGGACTTACTTCTGCGTGTTTTACTCACACAAAGAGGAATCGCGTGCACACGTTGTCAGATACTGGACACACCCAAATGTTCCCATGTTTCTGAAGCTCTTTTGAAGTTATGACTGTAAATACACACAGACAACCTTTTAAAAACAGCGTCACAAAATCACAACATATATTGAACGTAGGGTCTGTTATCATCTGGTGTTTACCTTCACACAGTGCAATGCAGTTCAGGTTCTTGCTCTGCAGAAACCTTGCTTGCTCTGGCTCGTCCTAAGAACAATTCAAGAATACAGGATGAGATGCAAGAGAGTTTACAGGGTTGTAAACGGACAAATAAATGGACAAATGTGAAGAATCTACCTGTTTGATTTTGTTAATTCTGTTATATTTGTTTATGAGTTCTTCTTTGGTGGGTATTTGATGTTGACCTTTACCCATCTCTATAACAAAGCAGCAAACAAAACATACTAAAATAAGTGAGCAATTTCCAGAGGCAGTACTTTTAAAGGGATACTAATAGTGTGCATTCTTACCAGAATATCCAAATGATATGCTTGAGACAGGACTTAAATAGATGCCTTTCCCATATGCAGCTCCATGAAGCTTAAACACAAATGACAGGTTTCTGTTAAATGCACATGCATTGCTTTGAGAGTTTAGATCACCACAGTGAAATGTGAACGCTTATATGAAACAGATAAAATACAGATTTACCTGTAAGTTTGTGTAAGATGCATTAACAAGCCCATTTCTCAAAATTGAGTGCCAGTTTTCAATGTGGGAACCACTGAGAAAAAAAGAAAATCGGGTCTAAGCTGAAGCAGGCATTACTTTCTGTATGTGTTGCCACGAGGACTGTTTTTACAGGCACTGCTCTAAGTTTACTCACTGGAAAGCAAAAGTGCTGCCATAAAGTTTTCGGGCAGTTTGGAAACAAGCCTCTTTGGATGGAGGGCTGCTGATCAACAGGAACTGATGGGGTGTGTGCATGAACTTCAGCTGCTATTGTGTGCAAAAAGGTAAATAAACAATAGAGTTGAATTTCGATAAAGTATAAAACATAGTTATGATCAACTGTTATTGAACTACAGTGTTAAACCGTCTGACTCTGAGAGGAAACTATCGTACCCTGTTTGAAGGAAGCTTGACAATGTGTGATCTGTTGCTTGCTAAAATCCTGTTGTCAAACATACAAACACACAGCTGGACATGATTCTAAACATTCTGACACTAGAACACGTTAGATAAATATTAGTCAAATGCTGGTTTAGATTGTGTCACTCACCACTGTAGCAAGGGATGAGCGAGCGGGTCTATCTTATCCATCTGCTTCTTTATTTCTGAATACGGACCCTGGAGACAAAGAGATGTCAGGAAGCCACCCGACAGCGTTCAGATTATTCTCTGACGAGGAGGATCAGTTGCAAATTTTCTAAACTGTGTCATGAGTGTAGGATTCATTTCGAGATATTCAGAAGATGAGTCACCTGAGCAGTCTTCCTGATTAACAAGACATTGTCCAGAGCCGTTTGCAGCCTGTCATAGCTTCTTCTCTGTCACAACAAAACTATGTGTGATTGTTTCAGACCAAAAATACTTATCACATATAAAGTCCAAAGCTAACTGTGACTGGTTCAGTCAGTACCTTAGGACTAAAAGCCAGTATTTTGGGATTGCATGGATCAACAACAGAAGGGTATGGTTCAAATATGACGGTCTTGCGTGAAGACTGAAGAGCAGCTCTGCACATGGCCACCAGCAAGTCAATCACCTGCAGCAACAGAGATTACTGGAACTCAGTTCTCTTACATTATGATCACTAATTCTATACATACCAGTGTGAGTGTGCATGTTACCAACCTCTGCACCGGTGGCAACCTCCTCTGTAGCTCCAACCATAACCCCCAGTGTATAAAAGGAAAAGACACATAGCTCCCTGGTACAAACTGCAGGCTAAACACAGCAAACAGAACAAGGTCATAACCAAGCAGGTGAAAAACCAGCAGACTCCCAGTTCTTTGTAGGAACTCGTACCTTTAACATTGGGCTATTCTGAAACACATGGCGCTCATCACAGACCACACAGTATTCGTTCAGAGTGGGGATTCTCTGCTCAGCATACCTCATTATCTGTGGACACAATAAAAAACATTCACAAACATTACATGTTACTGATTGCTTTGCTTCATATGAGCTAAAACTACTATAATATTGGTGGAGTGTTGTACTTGTATTGTTATATAGAGAAGCCATTATAAAAATTCTTATTATCTTATAAGTGTCAGCTTGGTATTCAAGTGCTTCCATTTCAACTACTCATTTTAAAAGACAACAGCAACACAGACAGTAGTATTGTGATTTAGTACCACAGCAAATCACTGATGCACAACATGTGGCAACAACATAGAGTCACCACTAGTTGTCAGTGCAAGCAGAGTTATGAGAATAGGTAGAATTCCTGGACCCTTCTGAGAAAGTTGGAAAGAAAATATATCCAAAGCTTTACCTGAACCAAGAAGCCGTGCTGCAGAGTTGGGGTGGTCTTACAGTGCCTGATGGCCTGGGAGGAGAAAAGCACCTCTATCAGCTGTTTGGTGCTGAGCCGTGCCGAAGACTTGACAGCTGACACCACCACCCTCTGTGGAGGCACAAACTCATTTTCAGAACTTAGGAAGGAATAGTCACATTGCAAACACAGCATCATCCAAGCAAATGCAGATACACAGAAGTGTATTTTAAAGTAAACTGTAAACTCAGTTCAGCTGAAGAGGGAGTCCTCACCTTTCCGCTGGGTGTGTAGGTGAAAAGCTCTCCTGTTGGATTCTTGATGGTGTAGGAGGTTGTGTGATTTGTGAAACGTTTCAGTTTTATTGCTGGCAAAATGGTCATACCACCCACAGGATTCGCCTGGAGCAAATCAGCCCTGCACACAGTGAGTAGGGAAAAAGATTACAGAAAGAAGAAGTATTAATTCAACACATATAGAACAGTCTAATTTTAAAAGTCATACTTTGATAGCGGGAGCCAGATGCTGAGTCTTGCCCGAAATTTCTTGATTGTTCCTGGCCTGAACCAGGTGTGTCTGTCCTTTTGTCGGACTTTCATATCCCTGTTCGTCAAGTGTTTCCACTCCCGAGATATGAACACGGCGAGAATCCTGTGGAACAGAAAGAGTAAGACGAGCTAGTCCCCATACAATCACCAGAGAGACAACAAGGATGAAAACCTAAAACAGGATGTCAGAGTGGAACCATGTGGAGGGCCTATTAGTAGATAGATAAAATCACTTTTTACACTAACACTCACTTTTGTAGCTGTTTTCCAAGGCCAAAATGATCCATGTTGGATGGTTGAAAGACTTCCACCGAAGGTGCTGTGGTGAGAGACACCATTTACTTAGATGTGACATTAATCTACAGTGAACTGTGTCTGTAGCAGTGTTGTTGAAGCTCACCAGGTCCATCCAGATACTGAGAAGGAGAGAAGTGCAGACGGATAATGATGTGTTCCGATGGATTAATCCTCCAGGCCTTGGCTATCTCCTCCTGGTGACACCAGACAGTGTTGTAATATTAAACAATTCCTGATGTTGTGAAGGCAAATGGATCTTAATTGGACCAAAGGAATAGCTCATTTAACTTACGTCCAAAAAATTTAAATTAATGTCTAAGTCGATGTCCACACAGTCAATGGAGCTGTACTCCCTAAGAGAGGAGAAGGAAGGAAGATGTTGTCAGTGCAGAAAAGCACCAGTGATTCCTTCATTTTAAGGCTGTGAATGAGAAAAGATGTTCAGACCTTTACCTGACAGAGACGGCTGAGTCTGAATACAAAGTCCTGACTGCCTCGATGTCTGCATCCAGCTGGGGGTGGTGATGCAGGTCAGTGGCACAGCTCTCCTGCCGAGACAAACATACTCAACTTATGGTCCAAACAGCTCAGCACCACAGGGAGCTCAGAGATTAAACCACAGAAACAGCTGAGCAGCGTGTTCTTAGCTGTAAAGCATGGGTTTATATATATTCAAACAACAAGGAGCCATTGCCATAACAGCTTCCAGCAACATTAAATAACTTGTGGTTTTGTATGAACCATCATCTTGTATCATAAGGTACAGAAAGTGATGTTTACGCATAATGCCCACAGGTTGTCCTCTGTGTCACTGTCCTCGTCAGTCTGGCTTTTTGGCCACTGCTGCCACTCACTATCCTGTCGGGTTAATGGTAAACACTGTCAGTGAACAATTGCAAACCTACACACCTAGAAACAGACCAAACTACACATCTATTTACAGTACACTGAATGTTACACACTTTCTTTGGAGGATTAATTACAGTAGACAGTAGTACTGTAGAAATGAAATTTGAATTATATGACACACAAAGACAACAGAAATGACATCTAGATCAAGTATGAGTAAATCTGCTAATCATTTATATATTGTTTTATACTTCACAAACATTCATAAAATTGTCCATCACAGTTATCCAGAGGAAAAATAGATTTATTTTTACACATTAAGAAAACTACCATGCAGAATGGAGAGCTTCTTAACTCACCATGTTTTCGGTTGTTTAGCACGTCCTAAACAACAATCAGCCCTGTTCACTCCTGTGACTGACACAATAAAGCAGCATTAGACTACATTAGTTCAGACAAACTTTACATGTGAACAACAAAGTATTGTGTTCATTTTTAACATTATTGTCATTTGCCTGTGATAAAGAGGTGGCAGAGAGGGCAGAATATGAAATGTTTACCTTTCCTTAATGAGAAAAGGGGAGTTTCCACATGTTCCACTTCAGCAAATGGCTTCAAAATTAGATCAACAAAATCTCTTAAGGCCATAAAAAACAAAAAACCCGCTTTAACTGCTGTGGTGTTGCTGTGCTCGTTGTCCTCTCGCTCTCTGGTGTGAGCAGCAGGAAGTCCTATGTGTTCAGTCTCAAGCTGTAGTGTCACATGACTGGCTGCAGAAACTGATGGCCTTATCAGCTGAGCCAGACAGACAAGTGGCTGCTGTACCAAGACTGTTATCTGTGTCATATTAGTATCATCTGTTGCAATGTTTTTGCTGTAGTAAAAGAGAAAGAACCAAACAAAACTATGTGTCATACTCCAGGCTCTTCGAGGTTGCGCTCAGACATCCGTTTCAATACGAAAACAAAGATCTCTGGTGGCTCATTTGATGGACGGTGATTCAGGTGATGTTTTACATTCATAAGTCTTCCTGTCTGTCTCCTGTGCTGCTGTCTGACCTTAATCTGCAGTTACCCTTGTTAGCAGTCACCTGCTGCTCTGCAGTCTGGCCAGATTAGACACTTCTAGGACTGCAAACACCTTCCCAACAAGGGCTTTTCTCAGGGTAATCCACTTAGACATGAGTAGGTGTTTGTTATGTGGCTGTGTAAGTGTGTGGGCACAACATCATGAACCCCACTTGATACAGTATGCTGCCATTTTCAGGCTGTGCATTAACGACCAGCCGGCTGAATAAGAGACATTTCTGCTGATGTGAGTCAAAGCCAGGCGGTAAATGGGGCTATAACTTTCATATTTTACCTCTCAGGACTGCAGGGTAAATTAGTTCACATGTTCATTTCTCTTATTTTTATCACCATTCATTTTTACTACCTTTTCAGTGTGACCATGCTACGGATTCTAAACCGTCCATACTTTAGGTTTAACATGTATCTTTAAATAAACAGGTGGTAAAAAGGTGGGCAAATGTCAGTTGGAGTCAGATTTCTACCTCTTAAGTGATCTCAGCATCCACACGTTCCAAGAATCCATAGGAGTCAAGGACACAGAGGTGCAGATCAAATACAGTAGAATTTACCCTTGTTTAATAGCATTGCAGGCAGAGGTCATACATAACTAAGTACATTTACTTAAGCATTGCGCAGTTTTGAGATAAAGCACTTGTACTTGTTTGCTGTCCATGTTCTTCCAGCACTTCCATTTTATATAACTTTTATTCTGACTTAACTACAATTGTACTTTTTTTACTTCCCTGCTTTTGTTCAACAATATTATTGACTAGTTGCTTTTCAGATGCAGACTTCTAACATAATAGGTTTATTACAACAAAATAAAATAATATTAGATCATTTTTAATGTTACATTAACTTTAATATAGATTTGAAATACTTATTTAAATTATTATCAAATTATGGTTTAATCTAAATCGTAATTTAGACAAAAACCTTTAATTAAGTGTTGAGCCCACTACTTAATCAGCTCCAGTCAGTGAATTAAGGCTCTACTTCTGTTCTTAGCACCGAGCTTTTTGTACAACTACGTTTCACAAAGTAAATGGTTATATGAGAAATAAATAATTTAAATGTGAAAAGTGCAAAAAATGACACACAGCGTGAGTTTAAATTCTTTGTGACCCGTATGAGATAGTTAAATGTTTGGTTCAATGAGCAGATCTGAGACAAAGTACAGTTAATGCCAAACTAGGTGGCTCTAGTTTATTGTGTGGTGTGCGCTCATAATACAGTATGTTGCTTGTGTTACATGGAGACCAGCGTGAATCAAACGTATATACATACTATATCTATTTATATTTAACATGAGGGAAATTACATTTATTATAAATAAATATATACATAATAAAGCTGGGATATGAGTAGAATATATCCTCTTATTATCCTCCTACGTATTGTTATTGCACAATCACCCCATTGATATTGGTCAGTCGAACCTACATTTTCCTCATATTTTGTCAGACTGTTGTGTTTTTTTTATTATTGTAACTGTATTTTATATCTGTGATGAGAAATCAACTTCCCTCCGCGCAGAAGAGTGAACTATTACCGTCGCGACCTATATCCTGCGCCACCGCCTTGCTCACACTGGAAAGTAGTCCCGGTTCGTGAGGTGGGGGTGGGGGGGCATAAAAACTGTCGCTCCAGCAGAACCAGTGGCGATTTGGTCCCTGCAAAGGTCACCGAGTAGGTGAGTAAGAGAGAGTGCAAAGACTTAGTGCTGCTCATGATTAAACCCGTTGTTCACTCCTTTTCAAGGTTTAAAAAATATTTATTTATGAAAGTCATTGCATCCCACTAACACTTCATAAACAGTTATTTTTGTTAGCAATATATAATTATATTATTTCCTAATAGTGCTTCCTTTGTTTATGAATTAAGTTGTTGCACAAATACAAATGTATTTGAATGATAAATGACTTGAATAATCAAAATATAATATATCACAAAACTCTGCTGTTGTGTTTGTACAGCTTAGTCTATTAATGTGCAGTGGTCTAGGATAAAGTAGCCCACTGTATATCAAACTCAACTTTTAATTATTTATTTCATATTCTTTCTACTTAATGATATATGTGACCCTGTGCTGCTGCAGTGATGGATTTCAATGTGGGATGAAGCGCATTCGATCTTATTCTGTTTTTTGTTATTTGGTATTCCTTTACTTACAGTGAGCCGCTGTAGACTGAAATACCTTTCTAAGTTATAAACTGTAATATGTCATATATATAAAAACCTATCCTGTATTAAACTCTGTAACATTTCTCTGTGTGTGTGTGTTCTACGGACAGTTTCTATAGTCCATAAATATTTTCAGCTCACCACATTATTTTAGATGAAGGCTCAGAGCAGGAATGGTGTCTGAGCCTATAAACACATTCTGTGTTTCCATGCTCCGACTAACAGCACACCTTTGTCATGCATGTCGCATTCCTGTACTGTGACACACTTTAAGCTGAATCCTGATATCTCTGCTTTGACTTTTTAATCTATGCCATTTGGACTCACACCAGGCATTGCATTGCAGATAGCATAAATAATACGTTTCAGCTTCCTCTTGAAAATATTCTTTTGTGTATGAATAACCTTTAGCCTCTGTCAGAAGTGACCAGCTCCACTTCTTCAGCTGCACATAATCTCCCACTGGAATGTGGGAGAGTGCACTCAGGCAGGCACATGCTGTCATTGTTGCTTTTTGCACCGGCTGTTCGCTCAGTTTCCACAGTCACTTTGCACTGGCAGAGACTAAAAATTAATCCATGGAGAGGTCACTTATATGCGTCTTTTTTTCCATTCAGATATGTAACACGTTCTAACTTCCTACATGGCATCTGATTTAGTTTCTAAATAATTGTTCAGACAATATGTTGTTTTTTATGAGCTTCACTTAACCTTTCTTGGCTCGAATGTGGTCACATGGACCGGTTTGTGCCTGTGAGCTTGTATATAACTAGCTGGTAACTGACTATAAAGTACTGATCAGTCACCTCTTCTGTTTCCCTTTGCTTCTTCTCAGGACTTTTCGTGCAGACACAGATATAGTTATGTCGAAGTCAAAGGATTCGGGTTCGATCATCCACACCCAGCAGCTACATGCTGCCATGGCAGACACTTTCATTGAGCATATGTGTCTGTTAGACATCGACTCTGAACCTGCTGTGTCTCGCAACACTGGCATCATCTGCACAATCGGTCAGATGCTACAGAGCCTGCAGTTTTATTTCTCAATAATCAAATTCACTCCAAAGATATGAATGCATCTGAGTTAGACCTTAAATAATTTACATATAATGCCGTCTTCATTTATGTCTTGCTGTAGGACCTGCTTCTCGGTCTGTGGAGATGGCCAAGGAAATGATCAAGGCTGGGATGAACATTGCAAGAATGAACTTTTCTCATGGTACACATGAGGTGAGTGAGGCATAGTTTTTGGTAATTTTCCATCGGCACATGCAATAGTGCAAAATGTTTGTCAGTTTGAACAGAGGAGAGCAGGAGCAGTTTCTTTGACCTCTACAAGCATTTAATTATGGATTTACCCTTTACAGTTGCAGCAGTGTGACATTACTCTTGTGGCCTAGTGACAGTCAGTGGTTGTAATGTGATATTAGAGCCTGTATTTGCCCCTTCAGTGCAGGGTCTGTGTTGTAGCTTGAGATTTGGAAACTCATCTGCATCAAGGCCAAATCTTCGGCCGACATGACACCGCTGACCCTTCACCTTTAAAAGTCATTACTTTTTTTACTGTCACCTGAGTGGATCAGCTGTGAAATCTACCATCAGCTGTACTATGAGCACTCGTGGTTGATATTTGGATCTTCAAAGGTTAACTGCAGTATTTTTTTTTATTGTAACTCTACGCTCAGAATGGCTTTTGAGTTGTCTGTGACAGCTCAGCACTGATAAATAAATGAAATGTCTGCATTTTAAAAAAAGGGCATTAGCAACAAAGTAAAAAACTGATCATCATAACTCCAGAAACCACAACAGAGTGGATTTATGATTTATTTTAAGGAGTGCAAAATTAATTTGACCTCTGTCTCGTTGGTGTGTCAGTTGTCAGTACAGCTATAAATAGGTCTTGTCTGAGAGTCAGCCTCGGTACGAGTAGAAGGCATGTAGAGAAGCCACAGTGAGACGTCCATTATTGACTGAAGACAGCTGTTCAGATTAGACTTCTATTTTGTTTTCTGTCTGTATTATGCATTTACTGGATCCTAAGTGACAGACTGTAGTTGCACATGATTAGCAAGCAGAAAATGTGTGCATCTATTTGTGTGCACTGAATCAGAACAATGCAATGTGCCAAAACCGTGTTGCAGTTGTCGCTACTTATTATTTTCTATGTATATATATTTCTACAATTATGTAGCCAGTGTCATAAAGTACATGTGAATGTGTGAGTCCACCTGCTGTTGTACAAACCTCCTTTAACCTTTGGAGAATTTGGCCCGTAAATGAAAAACTCCAATATTACAAATGAGTATTTTACATATGTTTCTAAATGTCACCCGACATCAAACAGTACCATGCTGAGACCATCAAAAATGTCCGTGAGGCAACTGAGAGTTTTGGACCTGGATCTGTTGACTACAGACCAGTGGCCATCGCTCTGGACACTAAGGGACCAGAAATCAGGACCGGACTCATCAAGGGCGTGAGTTGTTGTTAAATTCCTGTATAAATAATTGTATAAAATAATTTTATCCTCAGAATCAGTAAGCTTTCTTCTGTTCTTGTTTAGAGTGGCACCGCCGAGGTTGAGCTGAAGAAGGGTGAAACCATCAAGATCACACTTGACGATGAGTGCAAAGAGAAATGTGATGAGAAAGTTCTGTGGCTCGACTACAAGAATATCACCAAGGTTGTCCAGGCAGGAAGCCACATTTATGTTGATGATGGTCTGATTTCCCTCAAGGTTAAAGACATTGGTAGGCATCGTCTTCCTTGTCTATGTGTTTTTCATTCTTCAATCTCTGCTTAGATATTCAGGTTTATCTTTGTCGTGTTTGACCTAAGGCAACGACTACCTGACATGCGAGATTGAAAATGGTGGTATGCTCGGCAGCAAGAAGGGTGTCAACCTACCAGGAGCTGCTGTTGACCTGCCTGCTGTGTCCGAGAAGGACATCCAGGACCTGCAGTTTGGTGTGGAGCAGGGTGTTGACATGGTTTTTGCCTCCTTCATACGTAAGGCTGCTGATGTTCAAGCTGTCAGAAAGGTGCTGGGTGAAAAAGGCAAGGACATCAAGATCATCAGCAAGCTGGAAAACCACGAGGGTGTTCGCAGGTGAGTGCATCATCGGTGGTCACACTTGGCTCTACACACATCTGATTCTTTGGATAATTGTTCAACTCTTTTTGTCTGATAGATTTGATGAGATCCTAGAGGCTAGTGATGGCATCATGGTTGCTCGTGGAGATCTTGGCATTGAAATCCCGACAGAGAAGGTCTTCATTGCTCAGAAGATGATGACTGGCAGGTGCAACAGAGTTGGAAAGCCCGTCATCTGTGCCACCCAGGTGAGTGGCATTATACCTGAGAGCGGAGAGTACTGGTGAGGTTCCCTGTTGTACAAAGAAAACTGTATCAAAGTGTGTGTGCGGCCATGAAGGCTATGTTTTCTCCCACAGATGTTGGAAAGCATGACAAAGAAACCTCGTCCTACTCGTGCTGAGGCCAGTGACGTTGCAAATGCTGTGCTGGACAGCAATGACTGCATCATGCTGAGTGGAGAGACTGCCAAGGGAGACTACCCCCTGGAGGCCGTGCGCACACAGCACATGGTAAGAGAACTTCACTGCATTACATAGGTGGAGATTTACTACATTTGTGCAGTGTGCGATGTCCCTGAATGTCTGGTGGTAACTGAATGTCTTTGTACATCGTTTCTCTGTTTTGCAGAGACCTATTTCTTTGTGAAGCTTCTTGTTGTGAAACAAAATACTTCTCTTTTAAATGTCATATTGATTCTATTTGGTTTTGCATTGAGAATGAAAACTTGGCGGGACAGTTGCACAGTGGTTAGAGCAGTGAACTGTTGTCAACTATTGTGTGTCCTGGTCCTTCCGGTCTGAAGCTCAGTGGGGAAGGTTGTGTTAGATGATGAACAGCTATTTGTAAAACTGCATAACGTGCACACAAAAGAGGAAGAAAATTATTGTTTTGTAAGTGGAAATACATTTTCTGGGTCACAAAGAGAAAAGAAGCTTCCATGTTGTCAACACATCACTGAGAACAGCTTGGGTTTTACTAACAGCTTGTTTAGTATTTGTTCAACTTGCTTTTTGTGTCCCTGTTGCATCACCCCTCCCTCCATCATCTGCTACCAAACATCTCTCTGTGTGCTTTAACTGTGTGATCATATTGCTCAATTAGCATGTGTCTGAGGATCTGCAGTGCTCAGCAACAGTCCCTGGACATCATGGTCGCGGCTGTTGTTTAGCTTCATGTCTCAGTGTGCTTTCAGGTATGAAGACTTCTGCACTAAGATTAACTGTTCTTTGCTTTGTCTTTTTTAAAATACAAACTAACTGCAGTTGAAAATAAACTGTGCGCCTGCAGTGTGACAGAAATTCTGTTCCGACATGCTCAGATTGCCCGTGAAGCCGAGGCAGCCATGTTCCACAGGCAGATGTTCGAGGAGCTGCGTCGCATCTCTCATCTGACCTGTGACCCCACCGAGACCATTGCCATCGGCACTGTTGAAGCTTCCTTCAAGTGCTGTGCGAGCGCTATTATTGTGCTCACTAAGACTGGCAGGTGAGAATTCACGATGTCAATGTCTTATAAATCTCCTCTGTAAAGCTATGAGTCACAACACCCTTCACTATGCGCAAAGACACTGGTTCATTTTAATATCTCTCTATCCCTCCACCTCCGCTGCCTCCTTCGCAGATGCCCACGGCTCATGTGGAGTGTGCCAACTTTCACTGCACTCACAATCTGTGCTCCACTTGTGACCTTTTGAGATCTGAACCCTGACATTTTACAAGTTAATTTTAACTCCCTGTTTGTTCCTCACCTCTCGGTTCAGTTCGTCCTCAGAACGCGTGATGCAGAAAACGTACTGCTTATATAAACAGGCTGTAATTAAAATATTTCAATTGATGATACAGATACTGTAAATCACCGTTGGTGTTTAAAAAGTCTTTACATTGGTTTGAACCTGTTTCCTTTAGGTCTGCTCACATGCTGTCAAGGTACAGGCCCCGCGCCCCTATCATTGCCGTGACCCGCTGTGGCCAAGTAGCTCGCCAGGCTCACCTGTACCGCGGCGTCTACCCTGTCCTCTACACCAAGCCCGCCAGCGACGTCTGGGCTGAAGACGTTGACCTGCGTGTGAACTTTTCCCTGGAAGTTGGTGAGTGTTTGTGTGACTGAAGGGGAATAAAAAGCAAAGCTGTATGAGTTCACATCACTCAGTGGCCCTCTTTTCTCTGTCTTCAGGCAAGCACCGCAAATTCTTTAAGGCTGGTGACGTGGCCCTTGTTGTAACTGGCTGGCGCCCAGGGTCGGGTTACACCAACACCATGAGAGTGGTGCTGGTGCCTTGAACTTTATGAAAGGACACTAGTAAAAGCTTTCCTTCCCCTCTCCACTCAACCTGCCTCCCCCCTTGTTGGACTTCTCCTGCCTTGAAGTCAAAACCAGGCCAGTCCTTCACAGGACTTTTTCGTTCACAGACATCAACTCCATGATTCCTGTCATCTATACGTGTAATTTATTGTCTAGATAATTTGTCCTGCTGCCAAAGACCAAACTCCAAACCCTTCAGTCCAAAATGTGCTGACTCTCTGTTGACTCTCTCTGGTGGAAATGAGTGCTGCTCTGCACCCACTATAAATTAACTTTTAAGTATCACTGTGGTTGGTACCATGAACAGTGGTGCAGATTGTGCTGTAAGTGTCTTGTGTTGGCAGTACAGTGTGTCATAGAGAATTTATCTGACATCCATCCATTAAAAGGAATTTTTTCGGTCAACTGGGTTTTTTCCTTTTCTCATGATGATGTTTGATTTAAATTTAAGGAAGAAATAATGTTTTTACTTCAGCAACAGCACCAAGCGCACTAATTATTTACATTTTTATAGAAATCACAAGATCTTATCAAATATAATGCATCACTGTAGATTATTTCATCCACTAGTTCATGAAGTCTGTAACTCTCCCTCAAGCTTCCATGACATTCAAATGCTGGGCTCGTAATATAATATTTTTTTATTGCAGTATTGCTACATCTTAAAACTTAACAATGCTCAACATCTATGCTATAAATTAAATAAAAATGTAATTTATTCTATTATCCAACTTTTATGTCTAACTGAACTGTTTAACAATATAATACATCCAACCACGGCTGACACATTTAGTTCAATGGGCTCCATAAAAATCAGGCATCCAGAAAACTTCAATGAGTGCGCTTTCACCAAGTTTAATCTCAAAGTTGTCAGTATCCAGCAGTTGAAAAGATATTGGAAAAATTACATCAGGCCATTATATAATAATGCAATCTTCAAAAAACTAGCTCATCTAGTGGAGTGATTCCAGGACAGGGAACATCTTTGTCCTGAATGACATCTGAATAAAACAAGTTTTGTGTGATTTGGATCGACCAGGCAGCTTCCTTTCAAAGAGAAAACAGCTTATTTTAATCAAACCCTTGTGGTAGTGGTGAATTAAATGTCTATATTTACTCACTAATCCAGCAGTTATCACTCCAGGAACACAGCAGATAATTTTATTTGTATTGACGACAGGAATATCTGACAGATTATAATCCTGGCTATTTTAAATGTTGGCAGTTCTCAATTTATAATCCGGCTTAAAGTCTGAAACTTCACCAGCGTTTTATCAGATTCTCCTTCATGCCACGCTCTGCTCTTGAAAAGAAATCAACAGCCAGGACGAGCATCATTGACCATATGTTGTTTTATTGCATTGAATTCAGTAGCTAAAATAAAATGAGCCTAACATACATAGGTGATAGAATCATCAGATTTGGTGGTTAAAAGGCAGCAGAAATAAATAGATGGATGAATTACACCTCCTCTCCTACACACACCTCGAGTAACATTACACTCAATCCGAGCTGATGCCTCTGACAGCTGGTGTGGTGGTGCGGGGTAGGAGGAGAATAGTAATAAGGAATTGATCGAGCCCATTGGCAGTGACTGGCTGGTGACTGATAGTAGCTTTCTTCTCCTGGTGTTGTCAGAGTCACGGCAGAACTCGGGTTCAGTAACCAGACAGCTAAAGTCACTGGACAGGATCCACGAATGGGTTGACCTGCCGACCGGCTTGCAGCTCACAGTTTGTCGCCGGCTGCAGGTCCAGAGAGAGATAAGTATCATCTAAGCACGTGAACTCGTTAACAAGTAGAAGGATTAAAGAGTCCCGTTTTTAAAAAGCAGCCAGTGACACACATCTTATTGATTCAGCATAGCATCACAAAGCAGCAATTGTTCAGCAATTGTCAAATTTTACAATCAAATAATATACAATGAAAGAGGTAAATATGCAGCAATATGACCCAACAGGGTTTCTCATTAACCGTGTGTCCAAATAACTGCTTTTAGCCCTTTAACTGGTGCAATAAACATTCAGATCAATCTTAGTGCATCGCTGGTTTCAGAATGATTGATTATCAACAATTGCTTTTTTATATTTCATTCCCTTGTTTTAAACTGTTCGGCCTAAAACAGAATCTCATCAAGTACTTCGATTCACAGTACCTTTGTATACCCATAAAAAAACACAGATTATTGCATACTGTGCTAATGGCACGCAAACCTTGGCTCAGGTGTGTGTCCGGTACCGAAGCGGAGACTCATTTCAGACTAAAATGAGTTGGCATCAGTTATGCAGCGCGCCACGTGCCAAAGCAGCTGTGAAGGGACACAACAGTAATGTATGTGTTGTCTTTGAAAGTGGTTGTTACACAGAAAAAAATCCCCCCTGCCTTCACATCCAACACAATCAAACCGAATCCCGCTTCTCTCAACCCAACATAAGTCACATTCATCGCTTTTGCGTGTATCTGAATGTGATCTGATTTGCGTGACCCATTTGGGCATGCAGTATTGCTGAAACACAATTTCGGAAGACATGCCGTCATCAGACCATTCGGGCGACCTCCGAAACAAGCAAAGTGCACAGTCTGTCTCTTCTCAGATGTCTTAAGGGGTAACCTCGCACTCACACGAGACACTTAACTGTGAGAAAGGATATAAAACAGGACAACAATTTTTGGTTTCAGTCATAAGTGGATACAGTTCTGGACAAATCTCCAACTAAACTGGTGTCACTAAAAGGTTACGAAAAGTGCCTCTTCAGTGGGGTTTTAAAGAGTACACATAACAAAAGACAGAACGTGGTTATAATATAATACACAGAACATTTGATATTTTCACGATGTGCTATATATACCCATCATTTCTTGAGTGGATTTCATCACTATATTCAAATAAGCAACATCCTGTAGAAAAAAATATTAGTCACTGTCCAATATTATCTATTTCCATACATATCAATTCAGTCTGATTTCAAATTAAAACACTGATTTCCAATTTGACTGTAATAACACACCCTCCTTCTTTCAAATTTGACAAAGTCGTGGTAAAAACGATGCCTGTTCACACATTGAAGGAGGGTGTGTATGAACCTCACAAGTTGGATGGAAGTTTGGACTGTTTGTGTTTAGTCTCTAACACCTTAGCAGGAGATCTAGCGTGAGGAGAACGGATTAGGTTCTGAGATTCAGGCCCTGAATGTGTCCGACTGACAGGAGTGGCTTGGCCCGGGATTGGGCTGTAGGGTTTACTGACAGCCATGGGAGAGGAGAAGGGGCTGGATGCCCACATTACCCTCTCTGAGGAGCTGCTTGCGGCCAAAGGCCTTTCCTGGTGTATTGAGCTGTGAGAGCCTGAGATAGTCTTTATTTCCTGGGTAAAGAGATCCACCGAGGACTCAGCCCTCTCTCTGAGGGCACAGGCCACCCTGGCAGGGCATGAGGTCGGAGGGGTTCGAGGGGTATGACAGTCACTGTTGCTGGGGAGCTCACTGGGGTAAACCGTCCTTCCTCTCACAGGGCTTTGCATGCTGGGACTGTGAATTGGAGGTGTGCAGCAGGGAGAGCCCTCGACCGAGCCATACTGGGCCAAGGATGCCAGTGCCGAGTGCTCAGGGAGAACTTGGGGGAGAAAAACAGACTGGAGACCTGCCAGGCTGTGCTGGGCCAGTGAAGCTGTAACCCCGGCCGGGACTGGTGTCACTGGTTGAATAAATCCAGTGGAGGACTGGGCGCTGGTGATGAAGGGAAAATGTGGGAGGTTCAGACCTCTGGATGTCCTGCCTGCTCTGTCATGGGGGGCAGCATAAGGGGTCTGCTGCAGCTGGCTTAGTAGGGGGCTTACTGAGCTGGAGATAAGAGGGCTTATGGTGGAGGAGGAGGGGGCAGGGAATCGTCCTGCTGGCCTCCCTGGCACCCCCTGCTGGAGTAAACCTACTGGGTGGGATGGGATTGTCATAGCACCATGGAAGGGCAGGGAGTGGAGCTGAGCGGAGCAGGTGTAGGGAACAGCGCCCGGGCTAATAGGGAACACTGACGCAATACCAGAATGGGGAGGATGGGGAGGGGGCTGGTGTGTGGGGAGTGGGGTGAGGGGCTGCAGGCTGCTGGTGAAGGTGGGCTGGGATGTCAGTGTGGGTGATACAGGACCAGACCGGAATTGGACTGGAGAACCAGGCCCGGAACCACAAGTACTGGACGTGTTTGCTCCAACATGGACTCTCTTTTGATGGCTGGTAGGGTCTTTTAGGGATCCAGAACCTGGTGCCAGAGGATGGTGGAAGAGGATGGGGGGTAGCTGGGTGTGGTGGGCCAAGGCCAGGGCAAGTGGGGTGGTGGCTGCAGCAGCCTGGAGTGGGGCCTGAACCAGAGGGGCCCAGATGACCGGAGTGGGTGATGGGGGAGCAGGGCCAGGGTTTAGACTCTGTGTGGTGCTGGTCTGGATCAACTGTGTGCACTGGGCCATGTCACGATCGTGTTGCACTATTCTTTGGATGATTTCATTCTCTTGAAGGTTTAGTGCACCCGCGCTTTGGTGATGCTGGACTTTATGTTGGAGAACGGAGTTCGTCTTCCCTGGTCAGAAAACACAAATAAGACCATGACATTCTACACATTTAAAAACACAAATTCACATTTCTCTATAACAGCTGTGTAAATGTGGCTCTAACTATAATTAACTACATCACAGAGGCACAGAGGTTTGTGGTAACACATAACAATAGTAGTTGGTAATATTCAAAGTGGACCTAACCGATGCGGTCCAGGCGGTCGAGAGCCACTGTCTCGAAGGCTCTCCTCATCATGGGATATTCCTCCAACACCTCATTGAAGTTGTCTACAGACAGAGAGTAGAGCCGGCAGTAGTTATCTGCTCGCACGCTGGCTGTCCTCCTGCCTCGGGTCAGCAGGCAGATCTCTGCAGGGAGAGAGACAAAGTCGTTCATATCGCTTCTTCCTCCGAGCGACTGAATTTAAAAAATGGGTAACTGATTTGAAGTGATCTAACTATTTTTATTTTCTCCTACAAGTTGTGTGTCAACAGAATTCATATCTTTTTAGATCCATTCATAAAAGCAAAGTAAAAAGTAGTATTATTAGTGTGAGATGATGAACAGGCAAAGGGCCCTGCCTCTGAACCCCACAGATGGAGCACTTAATGCAATTTCTGCAGCTTACAGTCCCGACCTCATGGGTCGTGCCAGATCAGGAAAATAAAATAATGCGCCATTTAAAAAAAAAGTAGACATATTTTGAGGACAGACATATTGAGGATATAGACACAAACACACACAAACACACACTCTCACCCCCCTGTTTAGTTTATCAGTTTAATCTATTTATTAAAAATGACAACATGGTATTTCTGACATTTTCCTTTTTTGCCATGTGCTGGATTAAAACACATTTTCTGTCCCCATTAACATTTTCCAGATGTGAATATGTGCTTAGCTGTGCTGTGGTAAAATATATAAATTCGGCGATTTGTATTTGTTTTAAACAACCTTCCTGATAAAAGCTGGATCATACTGTTTCAGTTGAAACTGCCAGTGAGGTAAATAATATTTCCCCAGACGGTCAGTTTCACTCTGCTACACAGCTGGATGCTGACACTGACAGGTTGAGAGGACGTAACGTGGGCGACAACAAATGGAAGGCTCTGGATTTCAGCTTTAAATATGATGTTAACAAAGGGGAAAACCCCACAGATGGAATCAAAGATCACAAAGCTTTGCTCCTCTTAGTCCCAAGCCCTTTTAAGGAGATGATGTGGACAGTTTTTCCCAGCTGTAACAGTCGGTGAAGTTAATCTGCTGAGTGCCAGAGCCAAATAAATCAAAACAAATCATACTATCACCACTTCCTCACACACATTCAAACTCACCTCCTGCCAGCTGCAGAATATATTAGCATGCAGCACACAGAGCAAGTTCTGTCTCATCTTACCTCCAAAATAAGAGCCATCAGACAGCTTTGTGTCTTTGCTGCTCTTCGTCAGGACGCTGACAACGCCGTGCTGGATGAAGTACATCTTCTTGCCAATGGTTCCCTCTCTGATGATGTAGTCACCTGGCTGGAAGACCTCGAAACGCAGTTTGGTCAACATGGAGGTCACAAAGTTTGGATCAGCGTTGGCGAACAGAGGCATGGAGGCCACCAGTTTACGACAGTTGAAGTTAATGATCTCCTGCAGGAGACACACGAGTTTTTAGAATTTAAAAGGCCCTCACCACAGAAACAGCAGTGTTCCTACATGTGTACATTTCAATCATTATAAAAGCCGCTTAATTCTCCGGTAATGAGTCCAGTCATTACTAATCAGATTACAAGACTATTAACATTATCACACAGAGTAAGAGAGCCATATTAGATTACATAAATAATGAATGAATTCACATATATGCCATTAATAATCCAACTATTTTGAAAAATAAATAAATAATAATACCACTTTATTCTAGATTTCCTTATTTAGTTTCTGTAAGCAATATGTAAACATTATATGACATGGCTTATGGCTTATAACCAATAAGCTTATAAGCCATTATAATTTATTAAACACTTATATTTGCTTACAATTACAATCTAGTGTGTTTTAATTAAAGGCACTGCTAAACAAGAGAAGTTTAGGTGTTAGAAAGTTGCCTTTTATTTTATTATTATTATTATTATTATTATTATTATTTTTTAATTAGCTCAGCTGCATTACTATAAAGACAGGAACATCACCATGGATACTATCTGACCTCTCGCAGTGGTTCATTCAACTCCTCCAAAATGCTTTCTTCGTCAAACATCTTGCCCTGATATCTGTGTTCGTAGTAATCATGGATCCTCTGACGCATATCAGCAGGGAGCTTATGGAAGGACATGTACTGCTCCACCTGTTTATACTGCAATGACAACAAAAGTCGGTTATTAAAACGATGCAAATTAATGCAATTATTTAAGTGAACAAACCACTCAGAAATACATGCAACTGTACTTATGTCTAAGACCAAATTCAAAGTCATGTCAACACGACAGTATTAAACTGATGGATGTGTTGGCTCAGAGGTGGACTCATTATGTTAACAGTCAACTGTCAGGCCATCTGTGAAACCTGCCCACAGTGCAATGCTGTGCCTCTGTCCCATCTGACAAATACAGTTGTGCTCTGCAGGCTGCAGCTAATAACATTAACAACTGTGTCCTTCAGCGGTGTACTCTATCAGCAAAGCACCAGAAATAGTCAGTGTTTACCCAACCTATGTATGTTATGTACTGCTTATACCATCTGGATTTACCTAATTCCACCAGCCATGTCTCTTCCACTGCTGTTCTATGTGTTCACATTCATTAAAAGTATACATCTGTGGGGTATCTCCACACCTAAAAACCTCTGGCTGCTGTGCATTGTAAGGATTTGTGTTAGCTTTAAACCAGTGGGTAAGTGTTTCTGCAAACAGAAATGATGATATAATGATTTAATTTTCATGTCATTCATGGATAAAATTGTCCCCTTTTGTCCCAGTTAGGATAATTTAGTATACATACTAAACAGACATGTACTGATTATGCAGAAAAATGATCCACAAGAACATAACAATATCACTTATTATATAATTAATAAATAAATTCTTATTAATACTGACGCATTCATGTATAAATGCTCTTTTAAGAAGCATTTTACTGTTCTTCTGTTGGATAGTTGTACAGAATAAATAGAATTTGTTACATTTAACTACAGATTTTAGACTTAAAAAAGTATCAACCACCTACCTTTTCTTGGTACTGCCTCCTGGAGGAGTCCAGAGACTGAATGAGTGCAGTTGCATGCCCCACAAACATGGCAAAGCAGGTGGCACCCACGATCATGCTGAGGATGGTGAGCCACACATCAGCCATGCCAATAGGGGGGTACAGGCCATACCCGATGCAGAGCATGTGACTCATGGCCTTGAACAGGGCGTAGGAGTATTGCTGACCCCATGTGTCATTCTGTAAGAACACGGGTGAGGAGAGATTAGAGTTTATTAATATCAGAAACATTAATGCAGAAATATATCTGTAAGGATTTTCAAACAATCAATTACACAAACAATTTTTGAGATTTTTATTCTCTCAAAAACTTCACAGCATACACCGTAACTTATGTACTTGCATTACTGTCCTAGTTGGGAGCTTTTTAGGTGAAAGTCTATTACTTTAAGTACTTTTGATATATTATGTACTCAGATGGATAATAAAGCTTTTATATAATGTAGCTTTTACATAAAAACAATGAATAGGATTACAACTAACGATTAAATTCATTATCGATCACGCTGCCCATTGCTTTTTTAGTGAAGTGATTAGTTATTCTTTGTTTAAAGTTTTTTAAAATCTTCCCACAATATATATATATAAAATCAAAAACTTAATTTATTTTATTTTTTTATTCAGAAATCCAAAATGTCAACTATATTTACTTTAAAATCTGAGAGATTTAGTTTATTATCATAATTTAAGAAAATATTAAACCCTTACATTTGAAAGGCAAAAACAAAGGGGAGGCTAATACTATCAATTTATAAAGATTAAAATATTTGCTGTTAATTTTCTCTTAATCAACTAACTGTTTCAGCTCTAAATATTCTAATAATCTATAATGCACTAACTTTGTACCCATGTAATCTTATATTTCTGTATAATATTAATTATACACAAGTGAAAATGCAACACTCAATGCTAAAGTTTGATTGTTGTGAGTTATATATTAGATAGATATAGATAATATTAGAATACTTTCTTTAGCTATTCTTCTTCATTAGTACTATGTGGGTGTGATTTGATGAGATATGACTGGGACCAAACAACCCATCATCACCAGAGTTAAAACTCTGGTGTGAAACAACCAAAACAGTTGGAAGGCTCAAAGTAAGAAGGCTCAAAACAACAGGAACACATTTGGATGCTGTCTGACTCATAAATAATCCACTTACCACCATCTTGTTTCTAGTGACCCAGCAGTCAGCTGGGAAGTCCTGCAGCATAGGAACCAGGAACTGCAGGCAGCCATCCCAGTGACACAGCAGCAGCATCATACCAATCAGGTTCATGATACGCACCATGGCACTGGCCAGATCGTAGGTCATATGGAAAACCTGTGTCACAGATTATCAGCATTAATGTAACTGAAATAGCAAAATACACATCTTTGTGTAAATAAATCTAGAAAACTTCTTTTCTCCCTTATGCAATCTGGGGATTTGAAAATGTACAGTAGGTGCAGTGTGGGCAGATGGACGCAGGGGTCCTATACCAGATGAAACTGTTCTTAATCTTCTATAGACCACCAGATGCTGTTTGAGTGTTGTATAACCATCTGCAAGCGACATTAACGGCCTATGGGAAATGCAGCCAGCCTTAGAATCATAATAATAAGACAATGCAGACAATGCAATGCAACATAAAAGACGCTACGGGTGTGTAAGATTCTGAGAAAAAATGACAAATTACCTGTAAAATGTCATAAATCTCAAGAGTCAGAGGAGATAAATATCTAATAAATATCTAATATACTCATACTATAATTCTCATACTAGTAATAAAATATCTAATAATAATTTCCATCATATATTCTCAGATTCTCAGGTTTGTCTATTTTTTCAGCACAATCAGCATTTATAATCCCAATCACAATTTCTATTGTAAAAGTCTAAAATATTCACATTTTTTGTTGTAAGCGGAGAACTTTTATTCTCAAAAAGTATTCTCAAAGTTATTGCAGATTCATATTCTGCTGACTAGCTGTATATACTAAACCTACACTATTGTGTAAGGTCTTGAACCTGACAACGTAAAGTGCCTTGAGGTGAATTTCCTTGTGACTTATAGCTATATAAATAAAGATGAATTGAATTGAACTGTTGCAGCTCTACATTCAGAGTACCACAAAATCTCTATTAGCCAGTTGCTAATATGAATTCATATAGTAAACTCCAGTGGTTTTATCACTGCAGCATCTACCTCTTCCCACTGGTGGATGTAACGAATGAGTCTAGAAAGGCGCAGCAGCCGCAGCAAACTGAGGATCTTTGTGAAGCGGACGATCCTCAGGGCTCGGGCTGTCTTGTAAAAGTCTGAGTCAATACGTGTTTCCACGATGAGAAAAATGTAGTCCACAGGTATGGAGGAAATAAAGTCTACGACGAACCAGCTCTTCAGGTACTTGATCTTAATCTGCTGTGGGTCCAGTATGATCTCTGTATTGTCCTCCTTGACAATCCCCGTGCGGAAGTTGAGGACCAGGTCCATGAGGAAGAAAGTGTCCGAGACCACGTTGAAGACGATCCAGGGAGGTGTGTGTTCATCTTTGAAGAAGGTGATGCCCACGGGGATGATGATGAGGTTTCCCACCATCAGCAGCAGCATGGTCAGATCCCAGTAAAACCTGAAACACACGCACACAGCTCATGAATCTGTAATAATAGCAGATCACGGTCAAAATCATAAACTTTACTCGGAAGAACTGAGCTGGATATTCTTATCCATAAAACGAATAACTTGCTTCTAAACTGTGAGGATTTTATACCTCCTTGTATATGACAATAGACTGAGTATGATAGGATTTTGGACTGTAGCTGAGATAAAGAAGGGATCTCTGAAATGAAATTGAGATATGTTATAGATTAACAGACAAAACTGATGTCAATATTAAATGTTGTTCTTTACAGGCATGTTAAGAGTAATACTTGCCAAAAGTTTTGCCTTTCTGGTGTTTAACTTAAATGGTAGAAACTAATCTGAGACACAGCAGAGCAGGAGTCTGCGTGAACAGTGTCTGTGTGAATACTGAGTATGTGCTGCATATTCAAAGCAATCCTCAGTACGTGGGAACTTCAAGCAGAAATTAATCTCCGTGCAACTTGCACTCTCACTATCTAACACAATCCAGAAGATTTATGTTCAGTGGAGTACGAACAATGGAAACAATTGGATTGAGCATAAACAGTAGCAAAGCAACAATGGTTTGATTCAGGTTAACAAAAGTCGTTCTCTAATTCAGTTCAATATTGGGCTTGTGGCCAAAGAGAAGGAGGAAAATTGGTTATTGGAATTGATCTAAATTTCCCCTCCCCACTCCCTCCAAATAAAAAAAGATTTTCATGACGAACTAAACCCTGAAATATCATTAGCTGTGTGCTCAATTTCATCTAAAACTGCAGAAAACAGGTGCTGCTTTTTGTTGTGTATAGGAAGCTCACACTCACACAGCATCTGAGACAACATGTAGTAACCGCACAAAGGCTAGTTACACCCACACGGAGGAAATGGAAGCTATGGAAGTACTGACTGAACGTACACTGAGATGGTATAATCTAATTACTGGAAACATGGAAATATGGAGCTGACAGTTTTGACATGACCAGGCTATGTCACAATACAACACAAACTGACGAGTGACAGTGATTACCTGGCTACAATGGCACCGGTCAAGCAGTGGGATATATTAACACAAGGATCCGAGTGAGTCTAACAAGTTGCAAATTGTGATAGCTGCACAACTCAGAGTCAGAGAATCATCAAAATGGCAGGTGTCAGTATGTTCAATAACAACTAGTGAACTGGCAATGGGTCACGGACACCCAGAGCAAAGATATTACCTATAGACTGCTTTGCTTTGATTGACAGGAAATGCAAGAATGTGGCCTGGTCTGATGAATGACGTTTTATTTTGTGCATGTGTGTTGTTTACCTGGGGAACAGAAGGCACCAGAATTCACTAGGGTGCGATTCACCAGTGGAAGTGGCGTCTGGGCTATGTTCAGCTGGGAAACCGTATGTTCTGGATGTTACAATGACTCATACCATCAACTTAACATTGCCTGGCAGTGGCCTCTTCAACCAGTACAACACAATCTGCCACAGCGTGTGTTCAGAAAAGGTTTGGAGAACATGGAAAAGGATCAGAGGGCTTCTAAATTTCTCAGATCTCAATTTGATCAAACATCTGTGGGAAAGTCTGGAAAAGTCTGACCCAGTGACGCCA
>JAUMHF010000023.1:13616822-13642040 GCA_032359275.1 Microctenopoma steveboyesi | reverse complement strand
GGCTTCTAAATTTCTCAGATCTCAATTTGATCAAACATCTGTGGGAAAGTCTGGAAAAGTCTGACCCAGTGACGCCACACTTTACAACTTGGACTTAAAGGATATGTTGCTGACATGATTTTGTGTTTCACACACTAGAAGACACTTTCAGACGTTATAAGGTGTCCATACCTCAACAGGTCAGAGCTGATTTGTACCTCTAATTATGATGGTTACTTAAACCTAACGTTCACTGGGGAACGTCGCAAAAACAGGGAACCAGTGAGGACACAGTAACCATTTACTCTAATCAGCTTTCTGTTGTTCTCTGCCAAACAAGGCATTTGCATTCCTTTTTTCATCTGCCTGTTGTCCCTGCAGTGACACACTGGTCCTAATTGCACTTTCCCTCTCTGACTAAATCCACCGTTATCTCCTGGGAATCCATGTCATCTCCAGAAGTCAGCTCCCATCAGCCAGATGTTGACTAGTTAGCATTACTGTTCTGCACGAGTCACTGTGCTACAGAACCCTGGAACAGCTGGACCCAAAAAAAAGGCTCTACAGGGAACAGTGCATTATTGCCATCCTGTTAGCTCAGCAGCTGACTGTGCACACAACATACATCAAACGACCTACTGGAGTAATCTGCTGTTAGCAATAATATAAAGCTGACAGTTGTGGGGTCTCTGGACCTCTACTGGTCTGGAGAGGAATGAAGCACTATTTGGGTCAGAGTGCAACCACGTTAAACAGCATGAGAGCACAAAGAGAGAGGAGTTACAAGCAAAGTGAGCACAAAAAGGCTTAAAATGGTGAAAGGAGCTTAGATCAATCAGGACAGCTGAAAAGGGGATCACATTTGTACCAGAGATACTTATCTCTTGCAGCCAGCGCACAGCTGAAGCACAACAGCCTGCATGCAGCTCAGTGGCTTAACACACACCTGTACTGGGGCTCATGCCCACCAACAATCATATTAAACATATTTACACAATGTGCCAGTTCATTATGTCCGCTGCTGTAGCCACAGAAAGATTTTAGAAAAGTCAGCAGATATAATGAGAGACTGTTTACAAAACACAAGGAGAGGACACACAAGCTACACCTCCACTCATGACGGCGGTTTTGGAATCAGCCGAGATTAGAACCTGCAACGCTGGATGTAACAGTGTCTCATAAAGCAAAATGACCCAAATCATCCTCAGCCGTGGTTTACACCTGTAACCTCAAACGGGATCTGCCGTATGAAACGTTCACCTTAACCCCATGCATGAAGTAATGACACTGCATAACTCATGCACAGAGTTAACAGCTGGACGTCCTGATTCCTCTCATCATTTTCATTTCAATCTCTCTCTTTCCGCCCCTCTCTCTCTCTCCCTCTGTGTGCGTTCTGTGTTTTGTGGCGTGTCCCCCTCCCCGTCCACACCATCTCTGCTCCATTAGACTAATTGTGCTGTAATAATCTCCACTGATGTGTGCTTCTAATATCTGAATGGTCATGTTACCCTATTTTGATTACCCCATTTCCAAGCCCATGCTGCACCCTCTGTAATCCACTGCCCTCGCTAAATGATAAAAAAGTGTAATTCAGATGAGTGGAAAAAAAAACTGCAGTGACACACATCAGCATACAACTGGCTGGGGGAAAATATGATGACAGTGATCCTCAAGGTTAAATGTCATGAAAATCTCTTGATGGTGCTGATGAACAGAATGCTGGTTGGTATGCAGCATGCAAAGAAATGTGGAACATGCATGCATATATGCACAGCGTGGCTGGAGAATTAGTCCCAGCCTGTGCACACATTTAATTCAGGTAAAGACAAATAAACGCAGAATTTGTAGGTTAGAAAACCATATAGCATATCATTGTGTGCCCAAAATAATATGATTCTGCATATGCACGAAATAACTTGACAGCCATGTTTCTAACATATCACATAACTTGTGTTTCGCTATAATAACGCGCAGTATGTGCGTCTTTAGAAAAAGGTCATTGTCAGGAATGAAGCCATTTATCTACTTATGTTGTGCATGGAGGCACCTTCATCTAATAATAATGTGCATTGCACAGGCTCAGACTGCTGATTATAAGCTACTCATCATTATATTGTTACAGTGATAAAGACAATGTCCGATTAAGATTAGGTCATTTTGAAATGTTGCAGACTGTCCTGCAGCCTCATGTGACAGGATCACTGCAGCACCTTCTGTAAGACACGGCTGGTTCTAAGGGAAGGTTTCTGCTGGCAAATTACCTAAAATCACTGTAGGGGTGGATTATCCAGAAGCCAGCAGACTTTACTCGTTCCCTCTCGTGCTCCACGGCCCTCTCACTCCCCAACATCCGCAGGGAGAACTTGTTGACTCCCGGTTGGAGCATCGCCCCAAACTGCCGGTGCATGAATCCGGCTTGGTACAGCCGGTCATCTTCTGGTATAATATTCTCGGGACCCTCCAACTTAATGAAACTTGACTGGTCAAATACAGATGCTTGCCCAGATGCGCCACTCAGACCACTCGTTGCATGCTGCTGGGCCCCGGGGCCGTGCTCACTGGGGAAACTCTCTCTGACACCGGAGCCTGCTTCGGGGATGAGGCGCTGCTGCTCCGGTGGTTCTGACCCGGGAGGATGGCGCCCGTTGATGGAGGAGATGCTCCCTCTGAATAAGCGACAGTCACCGTTCAAGTTGCTCTTCACAGTAACGTCCCTTTCAAAGTCTTTGCTCCTGGCCTCGTCAATGCTTTTGCAACTGCTCGCGGGAGACAGAGAGGACAAATGTTTTAGCCGAATACTTTTCCTCTTAGTGTCCTTGTCTCCTTCGTCAGTCACGAAGGGGTTTTGCCCAATGTTTTGCGGCAAGCTGTACAGCCGTTTGCGCATGGAAGACTGGAACCTTTCCATTTTGAAGAAGGACAAGAAATGCGCTCTAAGGATAGCCCGTGAAAACACAGGGATGAATCATGAATCGCATAGACTTGGAGTACCACTGGAGGCAAAACAGTGACGGCGCATCTGCAGGACAGGTCGTACCTTATTTGACACTTGGGACGTGCCTCTTTCCCCCCGGTTCAAACATTGAGATGCGTCAACGATACGTGGCCGCTTCAAGCCGCTGATCATGTGAAAGCAGCAGTCGGGAAATATGTACAAATCCAGGTAACGCACAGCGTGCAGACGAGAGCGCATCAGGATGCAGCATGCTGAGCGTCGGACGTGCCGGAGTGGGGAGAAGGCTGTTGCTGAGCTCTTCAATGACAAAGCATGGTCTCCACCTCCCCAAAATAACGGAGCTTTCTGTCAGTGCAAGGTGATGACACACATGCACGCAGCTGGCACCGGCGTTCAAAGAGCGCTGACATCACGCAGGCATCGGCCTCCCGCGCTCTAATAACGTGGATGTTGATGGAGCTTATCTGTCGGGTTGTCACAGGAGCGCGGGTGGCACGTGCGCTCACCCCGCCCAGTCAGGATAAGCGCGAGGATGATTCAAGGATGCGATCCAGCCTCGGAGTTGATAGGTGACTAGTTAATAGAAAATCCCGGGTCGGGTCCTTCCACGTCATGCTTGTCCACGGAAGGACCAACAATCACATACTGTGTCATAATGTGCAAACATCTGCATCTGTAATTAAGATAGTTGCATAATGTATTTAAACATGTACGATAGATTAGAGTAGTTGTTTCATAAAGCTTTAAGAGGTTAAAACAGTCAGAAAAAGATGCTGAAATGTGGCTGTATCTGAAGAAAGAACAATAGATTCACTGGAATTATCGCCTCGTGGTACGGCTGCAGCTGGAGTTTAGAAACATGTATGTTCAGAGTCAGAGCTAATCAGTTAAATCATTCACTCCAGTGGATGTTTGTGCCAAATCTTCATTCATTTCCCTCAAGACAGTGATGAATCATGTTCACATGGTCACAGGAACACTGATTTTTGACCTTTCAACCACCAAAATCAGATTTCAGGGACTTTTGTGCCAAATTTGCAGAAATTCCTTTGAAGTGATCCTGATAAAGTGTGTTCTGAAGTTTTTCATACACATAATGTCTCCAAACACAGCACAGCGCCGTAAGGTCAGACCAAGGACGTACAATTCATCTTCACTCCTTTACTCTAACATTGATTATTAATATATATTAATTATAATAAGCAATGTTAGAGTGGAGGAGTGGAGATGAATTGTACTAGATACTGGACTAGTCTACCACAACTCTGTTCATGGATGACAATATCCTGAGAGTTCTCACCAATGTAATCCAGGTGCTGATACATTTAAAATGACAGAGGAATCAACTTCTTCCAGTTTCTCAGTCAGTGTCCATAATGTTCAAAACTGTTATTGCCGATATTATAATACTTAATGTGGGGTTTATAACTAAAATATCAAGTCTCCAATTCTATGAGTGTCTTGTTTTATTGTTGCAACACAAATTCAATTACTTTCTTTGCTTTACTTTGCTTGGCAGACGCTTTTATCCAAAGCGACTTACAAGGAGCTAGCGCTGGGTGTTTGGCTCAAGGACACACCTGGTAGGGGATGGACTAGGAGTCAGGCAGGGTTTCAAACCTGCAACCTTCTGCATCCCAATCTGACGCTTAACCCATTGAGCGACCAGGCCGCTACAGAGGTTGTTGACAGCTGGGTATAAACCCAAATGATAGGGAGAAGTGATTTAAAACATGTCCTCATATTACTTTGATAAAGCCAAATATCAATGTGCTACTGATTAATATACAGTATGACGAAAACTTTAGTTAATTAGAGTACTGTTTTCATTTATTTTCATAATGTTAAGCATGGTAACATAACATGAACAAGCTGCATTGAAATGAAACGTCACTGTCAGATTTTCTTTAATGCTATTGTTTATGGATTTTTCCATCGGTAACTATATCATACATTTCTCAAAACAATCTGTGTGTGTCTTGGCGTTAGATCTTGTAGTTTGGAGTCTCCTTATCATGGACTGGCCAGACGAGGATTTCACACTGTGCTGTATTTAGTACAGTCATGACCCTCTATTATGTCTGCAGGCAGCAAAGCCTGATAGACTGAGCTCCTTATTCTTATTATTCACAGTAAATCTTAACAGTTTACATATTTGCAGGCCGATACCGGTGTTGAAACCAAGCTACTAATTCATGAGCATAGCAGCCACATCGGATGATTGATGTATTATATGTTGTGTTCCACATTTTATGTTAAGATGAAATGACAAAAAGACAAAGTGTGCTTATGTGATGCTACGCCATTAATGTGCAGCGTCACTGTTTGTGCTTCAGCCTTTTTAAATCAGCTACTTCTGTTAAATTTTTTATTTATTATATTTAATTTTTTAAATACAAAATTAGAGAAAGTAAATATTGAAATAAACACAGAAAATAAGGCTACTTCTCCTTTAAAGATGAATCTGTTTGATTTAAACTTAATCTGACATCTCACTTTGTAAATGGAAGATTACGTTTCACCACGTTAATCAGCTTCAAAACAATTAACAAAGCAGGTAAAAAACACATTACAATATTTTATTGAAAGGTTGTGAAAAAAAACATCTGTGATAAACGTCAGCAGACCCATTGATGTAGCGCCCTGCCTCTGCTGTGCAGCTGCAATGTTTTTGTTGCAGTTTCCACCATAATGTGTTGAATATGCTGCCCACTGGTGTTCAAGAATAACACAGGATAAAATTCACTCTCTTAGGTATATATATAAAATCTAATCCAATACAACAGCTCTAAACTTTTATTTTGTATTGGAACATTTTGACAAATAATTAACTGACCTAACTTGAGTGTATTGAAACAGGCCTGACTGCTCAGTGGTTAAAGCAGAAGGCTCGGATGCAGAAATAGCAGGTTTGATTCCCAGCTGTGGCATCCAGCCCATCCCCCATACCAGGTGTGTCCCAGTGCTAGCTCCCTGAGCGCCGCCTGTGGCAGCTCACTGCTCCCCACCAAGGGGGGGACGGGTTGGGCGACGGCAGTGAACTGATTTTGTAACATGCAGAAATGTATCAATGACAATAAAGTGGATTCTTCTTACTGAGTGGTTCCCCAGTTATTACATCTCCATCCTACCCACTTCTGATTACCCTCACCAGGGGTAGTAAGTGCAAAGTCAGCCAGCAAAAGCTCTGCGTGTTAAGTTTTTTGTTATTCAGGCTGGGAACCCGTAGCCCGAGTACACTGGTTTGTGCAGGCATTTTGGGGGTTTGGTGTCATGTTTATTATGTTCAATAACAGTGAAAGGCAAATGCACCAGTTGTCATTTAATAAATGTAATCCTAATCTAACCCTTACCCCGCTACTAAAATGACTTATTTACTAATTGTGTAACTGATAAAGGTCATCACTCAGAGATGTAATCAAGATTTTTAGGAAGTCTGGCCAGTGTAACTACACACAAATTAAAATTTAAATTTTATATATTATTGGATTTAAACTGTGTGTATTTATAAATGATAATATCTGTCCCTGATTTGGACATGATCCCAGGTGTCTGTAGTATTTCATTAGATAGACTGAAAAGATAGATTTTTCAAAGTTAACCAGAATCACATCAGATCTGGAGCTTGAACATCTCAAACCAAAAATAAGTGTACTGGATTTATCTCACTACAGATTATAGGACTGACGTTTTGTTGTACAAAGTACCGAGGTTACTCATGGCTTCTTAATGAAAAGCTGGATTTCAAAATGTCTGCTGTTAGTCACTAGATGGTGGTATTATCCACAAAGCAATGTGATGGTGGCGTTCGCCACATGCATCCCACAGGGCAGCCAGTGTGCATCACTGATGGTATGACTGAATGTGTATTGTGTTGTTTAAAAAAAAAAAACTGACTCAGACACATTTTATTTTTCGAGATATTTATTCTTAAAAATGACTCAGGATCTTGTATTTGTTATTGAAATGTGTCAGTCCTGACGTGGGCCATCTTTCACAGCCTCCCACATCAGCTGTAGAGAATTCATGCAGCTGTGTAGTATGCCATCAACGCTCTACGATGAACCTACTTGTTAAAAGCTTCGTCACAGAGAAATTAAAAGCCGCGATAACTTTCCTTATATTGATATGGATAATAATTGCATAGAATAAAAGCCATGCTGTACAATACACATAAAACATTATGTTAAAATGATTAGTACAGACTTCCTAAGGTGGGTTTATACAGTTCTTCGTAACTCTTAACATTTAAGTGCATTATATTATATGAATAGACTTTATATTAATGGTGATCTGATATATAGTTAGTCATTTAATACATACAGTACATACAGTAGTAAATCTTAACCAATAGTAGAGGGACATTGCAAAGCCCTTAAAATGTAAAATATATTGTCTGATAGAATGATAAACTTATAAAATAGTATGCAGCCGAATGATAAGTCTGTCATACCAGATTATGGTGGCAGTTTCTTTTACATTGCAGTTTAGTTTTTCCTTAAGAACACACAGTACTGATAATCTACATGAAGCCACTCTCAGAGAAAAGAAAAAAGCCATTTCTGTATCAAACAGAAGGTCAACATCTTGCATGCAATACGTTAGAAGTAATAAAAATGTGAAGAAGAGGGAAAAATAATAAACATCAACAACTGCATGCAGCAACAATGCTTATAATGTTAATAATTCCATAGTGGTTTGAATACCTTCTGACCTCCCACCGTCACACAATAAAATCATAAGGCATGCCTCATTGAACTCCTCCACAACCATTCTTAATGGCAGATACATCCTATTAACATCTGGTATGTGTTCCCCTTTTGTTAACCTTCATATGGTCAATACATGTGTGATGAAACCTGCAAACAAAGAAAATTCAACTTATTAGTCCAGTCCGTCTTTCTCTGGTTTACAAGAGCTATGACTGAAATATTTCAAAGTGGATCAGCTTGTGATTTGTGCTAAAGGCTTGTAATACATATTTATGATCAGGGTTCCTCTTAATAATTGAATACTCACTTAGCAGACAGGCTGCTCAGTTTGTGTTCCTCTGGCGGAGGTTCTTGTCTTTGTGGTTGTTGGTTGAATTAGTTTTTCTTTAGCATAAAGAACAACAAAACATAGTCAGGTCACAGTTCAATGAAGTGATGTATAATAGTGCTTATAAATTAGCTGTACAGACCATGGTTAGATTTAAATTCTAATAGCAGTATAATTATAATAAATTATAATACACACAATATAATACATTGTCGTTATTTCGTTAATAAAAAAAGGACAAAAAAGTTGCTTCTCTTTTTTAAATAAATATATATTACTTATTTTTAACTAAGCAAACTTTCCAAATTAAAGTTTTCATGTCAGGTTTTGACAACCTGTGATGAGAATAATAATAGTCTAATTCCTGATGTTTTCTTAAAGTAATAATTACATTTATCAAAATGAAACAAAATGTAAAAAGTATGTTGAGGTGTGATTTACACATGAATTGTACTGCTCATTCTATCAAAACTACATCGTCTGTGGCTTTAAAGAGACATTTTCTATCTGTAAACACATTTTCCCTGTCCAGACCAAAAAGTTGTTCACTTGCCCCTAAAAATGAGTTGAGCTCTGCTAAAAACACTTCATCAATCATTATTTAGGGGTTTTCAATACCATGGTATTAGTCTTCAGAGACGTTCAATCTGCTTGTTCCCCCAATACTATACTTTACTGACATCCTTCTACTCTGCTCACTCTATGCTGCACAGGACAATACACGGCGGAGAACTACAGTAGCACCGAGAGTAGTTATAGCTGTTGTAAAATACATTAAACAATACTCACAGCTGCTTATGTTAGTGTTATAAATGATGTATTAAATATTCATATGCACTTATGACTAATGACTTAAAAGTTAAGTTGTGCTTTTTAGATCTTAAAGAATCATGGCTTTTCAAATCTAAGCATACATTGTCAAGGTTTCCCTTGAGTAACTTTTATATATTCTCAGTGCTTTGTTTGAGAACAATACGATGCCCCAAGTTATCGGAGACACAGATTTGGGGTATGCTGTACACCAGCTTTATGAATGGCTAGGTTACGATACAAGACTACAAAACACCCGACACTGTGCCACGCTAAACAGAGATAAGAGTGTGACGTAAAAGATTTTTACTTACACTGGTCCAGCTGTGTCATCATCTGAGGCAACAAGGGAGAAATATGGAGAAATTAAGACCAAAAAATGAAATAATCTCAATGACTGACACACTGTGCACTTCGTCTTGGATGAAAATGCAGCCTTGATGAAATAAGAAAATAGCACAAGACAACAACAGGCTGGCATACTGCAGGAAAACCACCTCACGAGGTCACTCACAAACATAGAAATCAGTTCAAATCCAGCACAACATATGAGCAAGTGAAAACAACTACATACAGCCCTAATTCTGATTTGAAAACGTATTGCTGTCATGCACAGACAAGACAGGCAGCTGATCACCGAAGAGATTAGTGAGAAGCAGCTCTATCGCTATCGGCTTTTTACTGTACATAATAACTTCATCAAAGCAGAGGAACTAGACTAATAAAGAGAAAATTATCATGCAGTTATACAGTTTCATTATTAGTTGCGAGAATATGAAGTTACGAGCTTTAAAAAAAGGATAAGCATGAAACTGAACAATCGCATCTGACACTGAGCACAGAGGAGGCTGAAAAGAACCGTGAACTGTTCTGTGAGGTGGAAAAAAGATGAGCCCGAATGCTTATTGAAATTCATGAAGCATGCAAAGTCTCACACTTACCAAAAACATGGTTTAGGTTATGCAATTTGTAAAAAGGGGAGGATGGGAGATATTATAACAATCTCTTAAAATATATAACAGCCAACGCTAATAGTAGTTTAAAGAAATGCACGTTAAATATGAATTACTAACATTTCATGCCGGATTTCACATAATTCACCACAGCCCACCACACTTTATACAACCCAGAACAGAAAAAGAGCTGCAAATGGGCGACATAATATCAAGCATTCTGGGATCCTGAAATATAAATCCATTCATGTTCTGAATTCTTTTCTGATGCTTGGCTGAACTGAATTAGTATTTAAGACAACCAACACAAGTCCTTGTCAGATTCACAATATGCAATATTGCTAATATTGCACTAAATATTTCCAATTAGGGCTTTTTTTCTGTACACGAGCAATGGCAATGACATGTTTTGCTTTATAGCACATTTCTTCTCGAGTACAAGAAGTAGTTTAATAAAAATGAACTTAAACACAAACAGCTTATTTCATCAAAGAAACACTGTACAGTACTCCTCACTGGTCCGTCCAGTGGCTCTCTGACAAACTTACAGCTAAGATCAAACAGCTCTGCAAGCAGCAAAGTCTCACACTTACCAAAACATGGTTTAGGTTATGCAATTTGTAAAAAGGGGAGGATGGGAGATATTATACCAATCTCTTAAAATCTATAACAGCCAACGCTAACAGTGGTTTGAAGAAATGCACGTTAAATATAATTCACACAGCCTACATAGTTTGCATATCATTGTGAGGATTCTACAGATCTTAACATTATTAATTCTTCATCAGCCCATTTCTGACCAAATGAGTCTCTTTTCACAGTCACCTCACACCCACACTTTTTTTCACAGATTGTGAGTCAAATCTGCAAATTCATCTTCTCCTAAGCAGAATAATCAAAAAGGTCTAAGCACCATCACTGGGGACTCACCGTCTTGTAAATCCTCTGGCTTCTTACGCTTCTCGTAAATAACAATGATGATGACCAGGATGATGATCTCGGCCAAAACCCCCAGGAGAGGCCATAACGGGGCCAAGTGGCTGCGAACTCTCAGCACAGACTTCTCATCGCGGCTGCCAATAGCGTTAGTGGCATTGCAGTGGTACTCTCCTGGATCTAAATTAATGTCCAGGTTCATAATGTGGAGCTCGGTATAGTTGTCTCTGCTGTGGATGAAGAAGCGCTCCGTTGTGTTATCAATTTCCTATGAAGGAAGATCGGAAGACAGAGTGTCTTACATTTCACAGTTAGGTCAACGGATTTTTAATCATAATCAACACTTCTTCAAGTAGAATCACGTCACATACCCTAAAAACGCCATTTTCATACTTGCGCCAGGTCCAGACAGGGTGAGGATAACCCACAGACTTGCAGTAGAGTACAGCATGCTGGCCCTCGTTCCTATTCTCACTTCGCTTGTGGCCTGTGATCTCAGGAGCAGCTAAAACAAAGACAAAGATGATTACAGTTCCAGTTAGGTTAGTATTATCAGGAGAATATGAATTTTAATTTACACTCCATGTTATTATTTTGTGTCTTTTGTAAATTCTATATTCACATATAGATTTTTATGCCTGGATGAGTAAACGTCACCTAAAATAAAAATAAAAACGTCCCACAATCCAGCTGGCCTCTAGAGTGATTGTGTGACTGACCAGATTTGACCATTGAGACATAATCCCTTGCCATCAAACAGACAAGGCACCATCTGCTGCCACTGAGCCGGACATTGGTTAGATGGAAGTGTCAAGGGCACCAGCAGAGCTGTTTGAAATCACAGGTCCTCACATGACAGAGCTGCTAGTGCTCAAAGCCAGTGTGGGCTTTCTTATTGGTGACATCTATAATGTGGCCTTGAAAAACCTGAAAAAGTAGCTCACAAATCAACACACACATTTAACTTCAATGGAGGTGTTGGCTGAAGTTGAATCAAAGTTGTAGACACACGTGTACACTCCAGCATCGTCTCCTCGTGGTCTGTTTAGCCTGCAGAGCATAAACACACAACGTGAAAACACACTCAGCTGCTAAACTGTGCACACACGCAGACTTTGCATGCAAATTTGCTACGACCCCGACCTGTACTCTGTGTTCTTATTTGTACTGCGTGTGTCTGGAATCTCCTCCCCATTCTTCATCCAGTAACACTCCCGGTACTCATTTGGACTAAAGGTCAGGTTGCACTGCAGTATGAGAAAGTCTCCTTCCACAGGAAGCATGGCTTGTTCAGAGGCAGTGATAGTTGGGTCTATAAGAGAGAGAGAGACAAATCAGCTACAACAGAAGCGATGCTTGCTGGCGCTCGTGGGTGAGGGTGTGTTGGAAGATCAATGCACAAAGCATCCAGACAGACACCACAGCCCACCACACTTTATACAACCCAGAACAGAAAAAGAGCTGCAAAGTGGGCGAGATTATATCAAGCATTCTGGGATCCTGAAATATAAATCCATTCATGTTCTGAATTCTTTTCTGATGCTTGGCTGAACTGAATTAGTATTTAAGACAACCAACACAAGTCCTTGTCAGATTCACAATATGCAATATTGCTAATATTGCACTTAATATTTCCAATTAGGACTTCTGTACACGAGCAATGGCAATGACATGTTTTGCTTTATAGCACATTTCTTCTCGAGTACAAGAAGTAGATTAATAAAAATTAACTTTAACACGAACAGCTTAGTTCATCAAAGAAACACTGTACAGTACTCCACACTGGTCTGTCCAGTGGCTCTCTGACAAACTTACAGCTAAGATCAAACAGCTCTGATGAGTAAAAAACTATCAATTACTCAATTCTCAATAATTACTCTACCATACGTCTAGCTGAAATACAACCTGTGGGAAAACCTCATTCGGATTAGCTTTTAAACAATCGTGACCTTAATTGGAGAGTTTGTATTTGGCCTAATCTTGATTATCTACATCTTGTTTGTACATGTAGCTTCTCAGTCGGAGCAGTCACAAGCTGAAGCAATTATTTTGGCACGTGCAATATATCTCAGTATTGTATATAAATAAAGACTAGCAATATTACAAATACTGGAGAACTGAACGTGTGTACGTTTACTCAGCCTGCAAAGTGTGACAAGAGAAATACAACAGAAATAATAATCAAGAGAAAATGAAGAAGAGAGAAGATGAAATAAAAATAAGCTTTATGTGCTGTAGGCTAAAGGATGTACTGAACTAAGTGGGAAACAGGATGCAAAACACTACTCAACTCTGCTGCCAACAGATAACAAGACATGTTTTTCTTCATTTCACAGGTCTTTAGGGGGGGGGTAGCACCGACAGAGGAAGCTAGTAGTCCTCAGGGGAGGTTTGAGGGAGGCTGAATCACACAGGAAGTGCTACATTTGGTCGCTAACAGGAGCGGGGGTGGATGATTCCTCTACACTGACCACTCACTCTGCAGCACCGTTATAGTGGCCTGAGCACGGATCCAGGTGGTGGCTGGATTTTGCTGTAGATCGTTGCGTCGTGGGTCATTGCTGGATCTGCACTCATAGGTCCCAGAATCATCCAGGGTGAGACGAGAAACGCCCAACACACTTACAGCATTGGTGCCGTAGGCCGTGCTGATGGACACCCGCCGCTTACGGGCGCCGTCCCACAGCTGCCTGAAGGAATCGACTCGATTGATCTCAGAGTACCACCACTGGATTTCTGGAGTGGGGTTTCCAACCACCTCACAGTACAACTCAAAGATGTCTCCTGTGAGCTTAGTCTCAGAGAGCGGTGATTTCACAAAGCCCGCTAGTGGTTTAGAGAGGCAGCGCGACCAGCGATCCGTCCAAAGAAAGGAAAACAGGTGTAGGATAAGGAGGCAAGAAAATAACAGGGTAAATTAAAAGGGAAGCAGAAAAGGAAAAAAAACTCAAATCAAATAGACACTGACAGATATATATATATTGCAATACAAATTTAAACAAAGATTACAAAAAAATAAATAGAAATGTAAAGATTATTTTCATTCTAGAATATTTTGGTTTATAAAAACAAGTGATGTCTTTGCTTGTTTTGTCTCACAAAAGACAAAGAAAAGCTGCAAAACCTCATATCTGAGAACATTAAACTAGGGAATATTCATCCTTTTGTTTGAATTAAAGAAATTAAGTAATTGTCTGTCACTCAACTAATGCCTAAAGACCACCAGATTTATCAGACGGGAACAGAAGAAAACAGTTAAATAATCAGCTCATCTACTAATTGTTTCGAATATAATACACCATCAAGAAACACATTCAAATTCATTCACGCCTCTGCCAGGCTGTTTCCCATAGTTTCGTTCAATTAATGAGATCACATAAAACTGTGCCCAGATTACTGAATGCATAAATTCAAAGGTTCTACAAGTGACCTTGATCTTCTTATTAAATCTTGTTTGTATAGTGAAAACATCATTACAGCTCAGAAAAGCTAGTTTATATACAGCGGCGACCGTCAACTAACTAACTAAATGCACAGGGGGACGTATATAAGGGCTGCTCAGACCATCTGAACAATAAATACAAATGCAAATCCCCCTCTGAGGTGGCCATGAGTGTTACCGTCTGATTAGGTGCTTTCTGTATATAACAAATAGAAAGTGTTGATATATAAAATCGTGTTTATCAAATGAAACAGTGTCACTTTTTTAGACATTTAAAGATAATCTTATTTGAGGAGTATTGATTAAACATAAAGAAAACTAAAGGTGTTCGGTGCACAGGTTTACAGACATTGAGTGGGTTGTGTGTGGGTAGTGCAGCCATCACAAACACCACACAAAAAACTCTGTCTTAAAGAGCTTGGATCCAACCACCCGGCCATAATAATTGAGCAACAAACGCAGGACAGAGGAGAAATTACACACAACATGGCATGATGGACAGCGCCTGGCTAACTGGCAGTGCAAACAGCAGAGCTTTGTTTCATTCCCGCTGTCTCCTCTTTCAGCTGCCTGGTACGGAACAAGCCCGGTTCAGACAGGTATTACAGATTTCAAACATTTTCCCAAAAAGCCAAGAAAGCATGAATAGACTCGGAGCCAAATGGAAAATGCTATGTGTCTTACAATGTTTGGGAAACGAGGGCTACAGGATAGGGATATGGTGACATAATGAGGCGGTAGACAAAAAAATGACACATTTTGTCATAATAGATGAAGTGAAAATCCTGGTATTTTCATGGGGCTTGTGGCCTTTACTGGATCTCTACTATGTTTAATGGGACGGTGCAGAATGAGCTCTTGGACCGTTTGTCCTTAGTTGTGAGCAGTTCATTGGTGAGATTAAGAGTGCTGGTCTCCATCCAGGCTGATGAAACAATGGACATTTCCACTCATGACATGTCAGCTTGTTATTGTGGTGCGTTACATCGGCAAAGCCCCTCAATGCAAGAGAGAGAGCTTTTGTACTGTTCCTGAGGACAACAGTTGATTCCATCGCCACCACACCACACCGAGCACCAATATCCCCAGTGACCACAAAACCAAGCTAATTTCTCTGACATATGATGGAGAAGGTGTAATGAGAGGAGCCACAGGTGGTGTGCAAAAGAAGGCACAAGATGCGTATGACAACACACATAATGTCAGCTGATCGCTGAATCACAAAAGGTCGGGAAGAAGGGAGTTTTTTTCAAGATCTCCCAAGAGAACTAGTGTGCTTGACAATGCAGTTGTTGATAAAACTATTATTTTTCTCATATTTTATATTGTATTTTTAAATGAATTTTTGAATGAATAATTTTACACACAAATTCTTAAAAGAGCAAACTCAGAGAAACGTATAATTCTGCAGTGGTCTCCTAAATTTTTCTTGAGCTGTATACATACTACCAGTCAAATGTTAGACACGCATAGAAAAAAACTAACTGATTTAAAGCAATTTTCAATGCATAACAGAAGTTGATCTCTGTAATTAATGGCTTTTTTAAAGGTTTGTGACACTATATTGCAAAGAAGAGCTTTGCCTTCACCAAGCACCTGCTACGCTGCTGCAGACAAACAAATTTGAACACGAGTTCCCTGAAGCCATGGTCAACACCACCACAGACGCTAACCCAGTGCAGAACAAAAACCCTCACTCATTTACAACGATGATGAGTTCAGTGATCGACTGGTGTCGTGATTCTGTTCCGGCTCTTTATTTAGAACAACCTCCAGTAGTGGTGATGTGTGGTTAGAGTGCATCTGAAAACTTGCAAAGGCGTGCCCCACCAAAAAAAGGTTTAAACCAATGCCACTGTTTGTATAATTATTCAATAAGTAAAGACAGACACTGAGCTGTGCTGTTAATTTCACTTGATTAAAATGTCTCAGACTGAGAAACAAATGCAGAAAAAGTGAAAGAGTTGATAGTGGCTGCACAGAGGAGGATGAGGACAGGGAGCTGTAGTCATCAGCATGGTCTATAGGCACTGTGGAGAGCAGAGACTGAGATTTATAGAAGCTGCAGCTCTAGGTCTCTGGGGAGCACGTGGGCGCACGGTGATAGATCCCCTCAGTTTCCATAGAAGCACAGACCAGGCAGATCACCATGAGGCAGACTAATTTTTTTTATCCTAGCTCACATCAGACTGCTCACAGCCTTAGTGGACATCATCAAGGCCAGCCCACATGCTGCAGGCATTTACTGGACAATAACATGACTGGGACTGAAAAATAAAACAGAACTGCTGAGAGAGAGATCCTGCCACCTCGGATTGTCTGGATATGTCAAAGCTGCTGAGCCACCAGCACTGTCCCTGCACACTGCTGTACTGTACATATCTGAATGACGCCTCGCAAGGCAAGTTGAAGTTTAGTTTAGTTTGGCATGTGGTTAGGTATTTGTTTCTGTATCTAAACCAGAGTAATATCAAGTAATTCTGGCCACTGTCCCAGTTAACGTACTACAACTGCAACACATACTAACTGGAGTCTAAATGAATAATGTCTTAGCGCAGACTGGAGTCCAACAGTTCAGATGAGACTATGGTATAATGACATACATGCTAATCAGTGGAAGTAAATATTATACTGCAGTGTCTGAAAACTTTGCATTACTATGACGCACATTTTAAAGTTAGTACCCTACAACAGTCATTTTAACATTGTGTGTGTTCCTTTCAATAATAATAATAATAATAAAAAACTTTGAAGCAGAGTCAATGTACCTTACAAAAACTGGCATCAAAGGTTCTCCTCTAATAGTAAACTGTTGTAGATTCTGATATTTTACTGTATTAAGGGGCTTAACTTCCTACAAAGGCAGCACAACACATTTCACCAGTACCGCCTGTGAGGTTCAGTATGCCAGAAATGCAGATTAGAGCTGTAATGACTAGTGAATTAATTATTCAAATGACAAATCCAGAATGAACAAAACCATTCACTAGTTCAACTTTAAACTGAGCATCTATGAGATTCAGACATTTTGTCAGACAAATTAAGCAACTGTAGAGTTTGTTTTAGGCTTTTTGGGTACTGTATTGAACAAATCTGAGAAACTAATTGTGGGATTAATGAACAATGTAAATAATTGAAAAGGTCACACTGAAAATTATGAAATAACTTTAGTTCGCAGGATGAGTTTAAATAAAAATCTTCCATTTGCATTTTGCTCACAAATCCAACACTGCAATTACATATTCTAATCAACTATGACTGACATGCCATAACATGTTTTAATCCAACTTGACAACACTTAAGCACTGCTCTTAATCTTCAGCATTTGTGTGATGAAGAACATCTCAGCATCTCTCCACTTATACAATAATATGAACCTGTGCAGATAATTTCTAAATCATCACTGCGGTCTATTTTAGAAAGAGCAACAAAACTGGAGCACTGGTCAAAGATCCTCGCTATTTGCAATTTGTGTGGCTTCGGCATCAGAAATGAAATTCAATTTGTTTGAATGGTTTAAAACGCCTCCTTGTTAAAAAGACACTGTGCTTCAGATGAAACGCATCCTTAGGGGAACCTTAGAAGGAATCGCTTCACATCCCAACAACCTTTAAAGATACAAATGGCTTCTGTTTTGTGGTTGACTGCTGTGCGCATTAATGTCCTCCCTTTAGAGATTCAGTTGGACAAAGATTTAGATATAAATTAATAGATACTAATAATATTTAGTACATGAACATTGCTATGATTCTCTGATCATCCAGTAAAGAGCGTTAATAAAGATCACGCACATAAAGTACCCAACATTGAACATTGAGTAGTGATTGAAAAGGTGCGGTGATGAGTGGGTGTACAGTATATGAGTAGATGTATAATGCATTCCTACACATGGTCAACTCCAGAGAAGGCCAAAGCTGAATAAATTTACACTAATTCTCACACAACGCTTGCAAAGGATGAAAGCTGCACCGTCCAACACACCAACAAACACTCAGCTGAGATGGGGTTACACTCCTGTGATCTGTTTGGATGGGATGAGATTTATGGGTAGAGGGGTCATTTGGACAAGTAGAACTGCACTGAGAAATCAATGCCATTCTGCAGTGCAGTGCATCTCAGCAAAGACATAACAGATTCACTGTTGCAAGAAGAGGACATTAAAGCCATGGTTCCCAGTGCAGCGTCTCTGTTCTAAAAATAGAAGCATGCAGAAAAATGGACTGATGCTATTTACAGAGCTGCACTTCTAAGGTCCTACATCCAATTACAAACGTGCTATGTTCCGTTTTAAAGGCCCGGAGTGATGCAGAGATCCGTTCACGCTGCAGGGGAAGAGTTAGTGATACACTGCTGGTTTATAGATGCAGAAAGGCTCAGATATCTGTGCAAAGCCAAAGCGTGAAAGTACGGTAAGTGTGTTCAACAGATTTTGAAGTGTGACACCGTTTCCCGATCCACCCTCTCCTGTTCCCCAGTCTAATGAGCAGGACTTGTCCTTGCTGATTGCACCGCTCATATGTCGACTCTGTATTCAGCTCGACACTTCAAAGGACATTTTAGGGACATCGCACAGGCCTGTCCGCGTGGCCCCCCTTCAACCTAACAAACAGGATTTCAGACTGACTTCATTTCATTCATTGTAAAAGCACAGAAAAAAGAGCGCCTTATACGACTAATATTTTATCTGTTTTCTTTTATCTTAAAGACAGGGGATTATCTAATGAGACTTGGCTGCAGGAGAGAGATTCCTGCTGGAGGGTGTTCTCAGAAACAGACGTATCTTGTAATGATTCATTTCAAACGCACCGTTGTCTGAAATGCATGCGACACAAAAATTACGTTTTTTCGGTAAGATGTGCGATTAGTTTGGCGTTTTTTCTCTTTCTATGAGGAGAGCTCGTGTCCTACCGCTTTGCGAAGAGACGGACTGCAGCATCAGCGCTCCGAGGATCGCCAGCGAAAGAGACATGACTGCGGCTCCTCGTTTGCCAGGTACCATCTTCGGAGACGGGAGATGCCGGTAGGCGAGAGCTAAGGTGACCTGAGCGGGACTGGACGACGGTGGGAGGGTTCGCCGAGGCTCGCACCTCCACACACCCGAGTTATGTCACGCAGAGTGGGAAGTGTCGCTAGGTAGACTAGCGGGAGCCTACAGTACTGCTGCGGGCTACCTGTGCAGCTCTATGCTGTCTGTCAGTCCGGAGGAGAGAGGGAACCACCTTTTTCTCTAAACGCTCGTTTAGTCTTACAATCCCGCGAGACTTTGTGCGCACGCGGACACAGGCTGGTACATCCATCACGCGGCGCCCGCTCACGAAGAGCAGCAAAAGTCTGTTAAACGAAAAGAGCGGTCAAGATGGAGGCTGTTATTTGCTTGGCTCAGTTAGTATTGAATGACGGCTGTGAAAATGTTTGTTGCCAGATTAAGCTAGTTTAGTGAGTGATTTATGTCAGAGTAATTGGTTGCCATGATATAAACTTATGGTCAACTACTCGTAACCCAGAGCCTTCTGTGTGAAGTGACAAACGAGACAAGAAATAAAAACTACACACAATGTAAAAGCCTCGGTGGTTGCCATCCAGCGTTGTCTTTTAGGCTTGCAGTCCTGGGATTTTTCAGTATTAGTATCCATGGGCCCATTTTCTCCTAGTCTAGTTTTCAGTGCTCAGCAAAGAGCTACAAGGCCCTAAAATGGGCCATGTGTCAAGCAGTTTCTCAGGATGATTAATCCCTGACCTCAGTAGCACCTCAGGTTTTAAGTAGACGTTTAATCCAGTTTCTCTTTGAACTAACATATGGTGATCCTCACACCTACAACACAGTAGCCCAATTCACCTCCTTATGTAACAGTTACCGCAGTGTTGAGCAGCGCTGTGATTTCTTTTGCACTGTAGAAAGCTGGTTTGCTTAATGGTGTAACAAGTAGAGTAAGTGTCAAAACGGAGGACCCAAATACAGAACAGGGCAAGAAAGGGTTTGAACATAGACTACGTAGGGTTCTTTATTTAAGTTCAACATAGGGTTTAAACTTAAATAAAGAGGAAAAAACACAATATGCAAGTAAACACTAAAGAATCAAGAGGGCAAAAAGCTGTGGGAGGCACTGAACTCTAACACACAATGAACAATAGAAACACAGGGTAGGTGTGCATGACAGAGGCAAAGACAGGGACAGACAGACAAGAAAAAGGAGAGGACAGTAACTAAACCCAAACCAATTTGCTAAAATTCTAGAGGGAGACTATGAGCATGGCATGAAGATCAGGTGACGACAGGGTGCAAAACAGGATGAACTGACAAGGGGCAGTGAAAAGTGCACGACATAAATAGTGAGAAGACTGATTTGGAAATGAGGGTCACCTGGGAGCAATCAAGGTGAGTGTGGAGAGAGGGGAGTGGCCAAGGTGAAGGAGGAACAGAAAGACATGGGAAGATACAAGGAGGAGATGACACTGAGAGTTAGAGATTGCAATTTGAACTTAGTACTTACATTTCAGTAACTAGTTACTAGTAGCCCGCTAGTGCTCCATTACTTACAAAATTAGATTTTATATATTACCAGTGGCTGGTTAAAACCCTTGGTCAAGTGTTTTCATGAGCCAAATTCTGGGCATACATAACTTGAAAGCCTCTCCTTTTTTATTGTGGAAGGAGCTGAAAATACAGTTTCTAACAACACACCAGCAAGTATGCGGTCAACTATCTTTGTTCTAGCTATTGACCTACAAATAAGAAATGAATTGAATAACTCAAAAAGGTTTTATCCAAAGCAACTGGACTTGTTTGTTGTTTCTTGACTTCTTGACTTGTCAAGAAACCAAACAGTTGCTTTGGATAAAACCTTTTTGAGATAACATGATCTGGATGACTGAGAACCTTCACAGATATTTTACTTCATGAAGCTTTTACAAAAAATATTATATTGAGCGTGAGACCAGCACTGATCTTTCCGTCATTAGTTGTATGATCTACTTACAGGTTTTATTTGGATGCTCCAGTTTCCTCCTGCAGCAAGATATAAAAGGGTAGGATGGTTTTCTCAGACTTTAGATAAGTGCAGCAGAATGAAGAATTAATCAGCAGAGCAATGCAATAGCTTGACATCTAGACTGTTGCAACATCAGTAATGCAGTGACTGTGTAAAATAAAAAACAAAAGCAAAAGACAGCTTAGGCCAAATTATAAACCATATGCACAGGAAAAGAGAAAGATAATTACTGAATCCATCAGCTGATATAACAAAGGAAGTTTGGGGTGAATTGTCCTATAAACAGGGGGTAAAAAACATGCGTAAACAAACTCCCAATCAAAAACAATAATATCATTCCTAATAAACTCTTGCTTATACGAGCGTAAGAAAGTAGTAGAAAGTAAGTACAAAACACTGGTAAGTATGTCCCTGGTATGAGACTAATGATCAATGAGCATTGCAATGGTAAAGGTAAAACCATAGGCAGTGACTGTGAACTGCAAAACAACAAGAATGCAGTAAGGACTGCTTAAATATTGCATTGAAAATGAGCCTAATGAGATGCGGGTTGGAGGCAGGGAGAAACTTGACCTAATTACTTGGTGCAACTGAGGGAGACTGTGTGTCTATGTGTAGCAGAAAAGTGAGACCACAAAGTGACAGGAAATCTGAGCTAAAAAAATGAACCTGAACCAAACCAAAAGAAAAGAGTTCTTTTCAGACTCTGCTGCAGGTCAGTTCTTCCATTTCTGCAGGACATTTACAACAAGCTCATACTGATTCAGTACATTATTCATATCCACTCTACAGAGTAATAATGCTCTTTGTATTAATGTGGTCTTGGTGGCTACAATGCCACATATAATGACAGTGGTGCAACACCACAAGTTGCTCTGCAGAAAAACACATTTGTACTCATATTTTATATGCAAAACCATTTCCAGGTATCTCTGATCTCCTCATTTACTACTCCGTATTTAACACCATGCACTGTTCACTTCCACTGTCATTTCATTGTGTGTTTCTTCCCTTGGTTTGTTCTTTACAACTGCTAGTCTGTTGCCTTGTTGTCATCTGCTCAGCTCCTCGTCATCTCACCAGCAGCCCTTCCTGCTTGGTTTGGTTTTTTTCCCCTTATTATTTCTCCACCTCAGATACAAGTAGTTGTTTGAGAAATGTGTTTTCCACTGATCAGAAACTGATCAGAGTCACAAATGACTTGCTAATGCCTGCCAATTCAGGTTCACCCTCCATTCTTGTCTTCCTTGACTTGTATGCAGTACAAGTCCAGGACTCATACCATGTGGGGCGGAATGATAGCTCAGTGGGTAGAGCAGTCGTCTTCAAACCCAAGGGTGTTGGGTTACATGTCAAGGTGTCCTTGGACAAGACACCGATACCCCATAGTAGCACAGACACAGGTCTAGCAGCTGTCTAAACAACAATTTCTCCAAGTGGATCAATAAGGTATTTATTATTATTATTATCACCTAAATGGTGCCCCAAGGATCAATGTTCGGACATTTTCTCTTAACACTTTATCTGCTTCCCCTTGAAGCAACCTGAACTTCAAAAATAAACAGTATTGCATTTTTGGCCAAAACATTCCTCTCTCCTCTGACCAACCTGGGTATAAGGTTGGAGGCCCACGTCAAACACCTCGGTAAGACAGTGTTGCAATGTAGTAGGCAGACTGTGTTTAATGCAGGGCTAAGTTTTCAGTTCAGGGACCTAAGATTATATTTACAATTATATATTTTTGGTTAATTATTAATCCCTACTTTCAAGGTAGATTTTCAAGCTTTTCCAGAATTTTTCCATTGTGGTAAATTACATATTACAAATTACATATAATACATAAACTTGAACACTTCCTCAAAATGATTTCACTTTTTTAATTGCATTTAAAATAGGTGGTATAATGCTATAAGTCACTTGATAAATAACTTGACTAGAATAAAATGTGGAATACAATACAAATATGGTGGGCAGTGAATCACAAAGCAATGTGCAAATCAAAAAAGAACAGCTTACATTGATAATGCATTAGCAGCACAAAATATTGCAAAAGTATATGGTGAACCCCTGTAGAGCAAGTTTGCTTTACATGCATATATATAAAGTCCATAAACTCAAAATGAGTAGTAGTACAGAGTAGTACTATACCCCTTACATGTATTAAATTATGACGTATATATTCATATAAACACTGCATGTAGTAAAATACACAACTTAGTACTTAAGGTATTTTACCCATTTTTACACCTTTACACACAATTATACTGTCACATATCAGATTCAGCCCTGCCTCTCAAGAAGATCCTGCAACACACAGAGAACACACACAAAACATTAACTGTTCACATCTCCTACCTTAAGCATTAGTAGACACAGTTTGTGCATTCAGTTAATATAACCTGTGGGAGAACTTGGGTTAAATGTTATTACATGAACAGAGAGCACAAATTGTCACCCTTGTGATATATAACTATATCACAAGGGTGACACAGCACTGTATGCTTTGCTTTACTTTGCTTGGCACTCGCTTTCATCCAAAGCGACTTACAGGGAGCTAGCGCTGAGTGTCTGGCTCAAGGACACACCTGGTAGGGGATGGACGAGGAGTCAGACGGGGCTTCGAACCTGGGACTTTCTGCATCCCAGTCTGACGCTTAACCCCAGGCCGTATGATCCTATTCAAACACACACATTGTACATGTGCTGTAACACTAACCTGCACACGCATGTTAAACTGTGGATCTACTGTGAGGCAAACAGAACCTGCTGGTCCTGGAGCAGCATCAGTAAAGAGGGTCTAAATATTTAAAAATTTTAGTGCAAGACTAATTTCACAGCTTTCAGTTTTCTGTAGCTGAAAATCAGATTCGTGATAGACAACCTCCAGTGTTTAAAACTGTTTTCAGTGATCTTTAGCGTAGTTTTCAATGTGCATGGACGCAGTAGTTGTCTGCCAGAATCAATAAAAAATATTCCTAGTACTGGTAAGTAACAGAGACTCCCAAATACAAACACAGCACAAACACAGATAGTCTAAAATATTTTCATTTTTTGTTTTACCTTCTTGTTGTTGTTTGCAGCAAGGAAAATCCTCCTATGTTATACCAAAAACAACCAACAAATATATTGAGCCTGATCATAAGCACAGTTTCACTTCTTATACTATTGCATGAACATGAGTGATGGGTGAGTGATGCTATATGGCGTGTGTCGCACGTTTACCACCTTGACACTATTTGTGTATCATTTAGCGACATCTGCTGGATTTCAAAATTACTGCAGTAGACCTGGATAAAGAGTGAGGAGAGAGACTGAACAAGGTCCATTCATTCTGACATGATCAAATCAGTGAGAAATGGTCGTTTTTAAGTAACCAGCTGGTAATAAGGTACTAACCTAATGAAAGAGATGTGTATATATTTCAGTTAATTTAAATATAACCACTAAGTCAAATGCAGTCCAGTCAATCACTGGAAAGTATAAGCAAAAACATCAAATCAAAGTTTTTTATTATTTATCAAAGGTTTTAAAAGTTTTGTTTAATGTAGGAAAGTGCTTTGTTATACGTTTTTATGGCGTTTATATTAAAATACAGTTACAGTTAATTGACCATTAAACTTCTTTGTTTATTTTCAAAATGTATCTGTACTCCACATATCTTGCAAAAGTGTGTACATGTGTATGTATCAAACACACTTAAATGTTAAATAATTGCAGCTATATACACTTTATTCTCTTGTGTCTGGACTAATTCATGAATTCAAAAGAATCAACGTGTTGTTTACACTGTAGGGTTTTCTATTTAGTTTTGTGTATACGTCTTGCAAGCCAAGACTATTTTGCAAGGTTCTAAACCCTGCTATGTAATTGAATTACTGTATACTCTGTACTGTAGTCTTGCATTGTAAGTGGCTTCTAAGTCATCAACTTAATTACTAAAATTACTGTAATTAACCGGTGTGGAGTGAAAGTATTAAACTTTGCATTTAGCATAACAAAGCTAATAAAGTATTCAATTTCTAAATAGCCAATTTAGTTTTTTCAAAACATGTCTAACATGCCATTAGACATGTTTTGTTTAGTTGGTGGCTTTGTGTGGGTTGAGACATT
>JAUMHF010000023.1:13591840-13616722 GCA_032359275.1 Microctenopoma steveboyesi | reverse complement strand
TGGTTGAAATTGTGCATTGCTGTGAATAAACTTCAAGCATTTATATCGAGAGGTTTCCCTGGTTAACGTTTTAGTTTAAATAAAACTTTTCTTACTGTTTGAGCTGTGGACATTTAGTTAACACATGTGAAGACAAAATACATAATGAGAAAAATAAATAGTTAGCGCATCAAAACTGTAATTTCTTGGTAGTACATTGTTATTATCAAAATGAAGACATTTTACTCATAATCATTGCTGGACGCTCTTGAAACACTCCACCTTCATCTCAAAAAGGTACAATTGACTGAGGAGAGGAGAATACAGCAGAGTCTGTTACAGACTGACATTAAGAGGGAACAATGCGTTTAACTGGGCAGAATATTTACGTAGTTTTATTTAACAATGGCATATTTGCATTTGTTAATAACCCTCGTATATAGCTGACACAAGGCCTGTACATTAGCACTTTTGTCATTCTACTTTTAGGGGAACATCAAAGTCCCGACCCCCTGGCTCTGGCTCATTTCAAGTCCTGCCTAACCCCAACACGTGACCTCTATTCAATTGCTTACCATACCGGCAAATCATCTGAGGATGCCATCCGCACGGCACTTCATGCTGCACTGACCCACCCTTATAATTACAATTCCTTTGTCAGGATGCTGTTCATTGACTTGAGCTATGCTTTCCATATAGTTCACTCCTCTGCCTTGGTCACTAAACTGAGTGACCTTGGCATCCCTGCCTCCCTCTGTAACTGGACACTGTCTGTCAGGCTCAACAATGTCACATCCGCCTCACTGACTCTGAACACTGGCATCCCACAGGGTTGTGTGATCAGCCCACTTCTCTACTCACTGTACACCCCTGACTGCGTTCCTGTACATGGCTTCACCCCATCAAGTATGCAGATGACAGTAGACCTAATAGTTGACAACAACAAATTAGCCTACATGGAGGAAGTCCAGTGCCTGGCAACCTGGCAATAATCTCATCCGCAACACCCAGAAGACCAAGGAGCTCATTGTGGACTTCAGCAAAACAAGGAGCATCAAATATCTACACAAAAGGGACTGAGGTTGACCTGAGGTCTCCTGCTTCAAGTTTCCTCTGAGCATCTTTGTTCTACCAACACTACAAACTCATCAGAGAAGTGCAGCAGTGCCTTTAATTTCTGAGAAGAGAGGGATGCTCTCTTCAGTGCTATTCTGTCCCTCAGAATAGCACTAACTATTCTGAGGGACATTTCCAATTGTCCCTCAGATATGTCCCTTATATGTATATGCAAATAATTGCGCATACCCCACTTTTCAGTTATTTATTTGTAAAAAAATTTTGGAATCGTGTATAATTTTTGTTCCACTTCTCACGTTTACACCACTTTGTATTTGTCTTTCATGTGGAATTCCAATAAAATTGATTAATGTTTGTGGCTGAAATATGACAAAATGTGGAAAGGTTCAAGGGGGCCAAATACTTTTGCAAGCCACTGTATATAATTACTAGTGCACTTTCTGTTCCATAAAACAACAGAAAGTATGCACTGCTGGATTTGAGGTTCTATTATATAATGTGCATACAGTATTATTTGGTTCACGATTTAAGTTGTAAGTAGAACACATTTATCTGTTGTGCCACCTTCTGTTAAAGCTAAGTGGCTGATGATTGTTGATCTAAACCGAAAAGCACCAAAAGGACCAAACACCTACCAATGTTAGTGTTTTGATATATTTTGTTGCATAAAAATGTTAAATTTACACTTTACATTTAAGTTCTAATCTTGTCATTACAGCAGATCATTTCCCTCCCTCTCATCTTGTCTATAACATCCTGCTCTGTCACACCAACCATCTGCATGTCCTACACATCATATTGCATTTTAATTTTATTTATTTAGTTGATATTGCATTTAAATCACACATACAACTAAGAAGCCATGGAGAACACAATTACATCTGAAATGAACTTCAGCTGATCTAAAGACAAAAAAGAGGAGTTTAGATCAACATGCAAAATTACTAACAACAATTAAAAACAATATACCTAGATACAAACTAATTTGTTACACCACTAGGGGGGTGACAGTGACTATGAAAGCATTGGATGATCATTTTTAACATATATCTACATTTTTGAGTTTTAACTATATTCTTGCTGAAACTCTTCTATATCACAATTTCAGAAAGATATTGCAGCGATATAATATTTTGAGGTGCATTAAACTATACATATGTTGCTGTTACTGTCATCATATCTGAACAAAAAAAGAAGAGCATCACGTGAAGAATACTTGGATGGTGATGAAATGCTTAGTAATATTTAGGGAATGCTTAAGGTTTGGCACTTCAGGCATGCTCAATGACAATGGGCACAAGAAAACTGGAATATACTGTATATACAATACTCTAGCCAGAACAACCTAGTGACTACACTATGTTGCATGGTTAGATTAGAGATTGACACTGAACAGTCACAAGGTTATATATTGATGTAGGATCCATGTACTGTTGCCTTGAAAATTCCCGCCAAAAAAACACTAAGAAACTAACACAATGAACCTGTAACACAGCCTCAAATAGGTTGTTTGCTTATATTGGATGTTTTGTTTGTTATCTTTATCCATATGTTACTCATAATGTTTTAATTGATTCCAATAACTAAGTGTGAGTCAAACACTAATATGATATAGTGAAAAATAAAAGAATTTCATGTAATAGGAAGAAAATAATTTTACATTTAAAAAAATGACTATTATTTTTTTTAATTACTGAATAAACTAATGAAGTTGAATATTAACATGTTGACAGTGTTCGCCACAAATCGAACACTCAGCCCTTTGTTGTTGTTGTTCTCACGCTATCGTGCGAGATCCGTAGAGTCGACTCGACTGCGCGGTAGTATTCCGCCCCGACTTCCCCTCTGTCAGCGGCCTGGTGGTTTGAGATGAGTAGAAGATGTCGGTGTCGGGGCTGAAGGCCGAACTGAAGTTTCTGGAGTCAATCTTTGACCCAAACCACGAACGATTCAGAATAATAGACTGGAAACCCGACGAGCTCAGTTGCCAGTTCAACGTAACAGGAGAGAAGCTGCTGATCATTCACTGCAACATCACGGTGAGTCCAGGCCAGCGCTGCGCACAGGCTAACACAGTCAGCCACTGTCTATCGACTGAAACCAGATCGTTCCGCAGAGGGTTCCGTGTTTACAAATTAGCCACGGATAAACTCTTCACGTTTATTTTCAGTCAGTGTTGAGCCGATAAGATTTACGTAACAAGCGGACCGAATTAATATACGTGGCCCCAGTGTTGAATTCACTTTTAAAAGTGTAGAATAAAACGTCGATTATTTACGACGCTGCAGTAGCTTTTGCTAGCCTGTTAACTGAAAAGTAACGCTAGCTTGTCCGGTTAGCCAAAAATAACTGCGTTACTGTTCGCAGTACTACGACTGATAACTTTAAAATCCCGGAACAACGTATGCTTTAAGCTTAGCATTGCTAAACTTGTTATATATGATCCCAGTCGTTGTTTAGGCTGTATTTCAAAGAGTACGGCAGACATAGTGCTGAATACGCCGTTCACATCGTTAGCGGAGTAACTTAGAGGTGGTTCGATGGAATGTTGTTTCACTGTGTTTAGTGCGTTTTCAGTAAATAGACCGACCCCTCCATCTAACCCACCCACACACATAAAAGCTGCGACGTTACCGACCCCTCGTCTGTACTTTAAAACATGAAGATATCTGTGATGTTTGATGTCAAGGAGAATATCCGGAATATCCGATTCTGCATTTCAGTCAGAATCGGATTCTGTACGTTAAAAACCTTTACACTGGCACGTAACGCTAACTGAAGCTCTGTGCTGTCATGACACTTGTAAGTGCATTGTTCAGGTGGCACAGATTATTGACCACATCCTCCCTCTGAGCAGAAACATCTATCACATACACTTTCGCTGTGGGGGGGCACGTCACGTTGACACTCAGCTGAGTCACTCTGCATACCGTCTCAGTCAGCTCAGTAATAAAGACGCATATGCACATTAAGTAACCCACTAGAAAACAAGTAGATGGATAGTTCACTTAATCCTGCTCTTATGTGCCCCGAGCTCTGAAATTCAGTGTTAGTTTATTACAATTTGGTGTCAGATCTGCAATTTATGCTCCTGTTTTCTTCCTTGTTGATGATACTGAACAAGGTGTATACTATGCTGAGCAGGCAATTTTATAAAGAGTTGAATAATTAGGTGGCTATTTACTTAATGTGTGGTGTGGAGATTGAATGGTAACAGTACAAATTTTGAGAGACGTATGTATGCTATGTTAGCATTATATTGAAGCCCCATAATTAGCAGCTTCTCACTTAAGTGTCATGTCAGGGCTGCCCTAATCAATTATCAGTACATTATGTAACAAAAGCAGACAAGTTAAGATGTTCATCTTACAATGGAACAAGTATGCTCTCATCCATGTGTGGAGTGTCGCATAAAGAGTCTATTTCTATACTTTCAAGTGCATTTATAAACATAAAATATTCATTAATGAATATAGTCTTTACAAAAATAATGCATATCAACACACTTACCTTCTTCAGGTGGTCTTGAAACAAAAGTGTAGTCTGACTGAAGGTTCAGTGCAACACTCAACTTGTTGGCCAGTACTGGAGATATTCTTACAGCTCTGCAGCTGCCATTAGACATGTTTTGTTTAGTTGGTGGCTTTGTGTGGGTTGAGACATTTGGTTGAAATTGTGCATTGCTGTGAATAAACTTCAAGCATTTATATCGAGAGGTTTCCCTGGTTAACGTTTTAGTTTCGTAAAATAAATTTAGGTGTAAAGATACCCTCTGTAGACGACAAAGGCACTGGCACACAAGCATGGCTGCCTAAACATCTGTGTCCCATTGTTGCCCCTGTGTTGCAGGAATCCTATCCCTCAACACCCCCAATATGGTTCGTTGACTCTGATGATCCTAGTCTGGCTGAAGTGTTGGAGCGCTTAGAGGATGTGAGAAAAGGCAGCACACTGGTAAGTGGATCCAGCTCCACAGAGACTTGGATAAAATATTACATTACATGTCAAACGCATTAAGTGACCCTTATGTACAGTTAAATAAACCAGCACTACAAGATCATCTACATTGTTGGAGCTCATAATGTGTAGATTTTGGTGACATTGGCAGAAATGTGAAAGATCAATTATATGTTCGTGATATGTTAGTAAGATATTGATTTCTGGGCTGAAATCATATTGAAAGTATATTTTGCTGCTACAAACATACAGATCATCAGAGACACATTGGAATATAATATAATATTATTATTAATAGCTATGACCTCAGTGCTAAAACATGTAAATAAATATGCAGCCTTAGCGCTAGCATGGAACTCAAAATCACTCCACCTCTCCACCCAGCCCTCACTATCTTGTCATGATCAAGTTACATTTAATAAGAATGCTGCAAAACCAACTAATCAAGTAGAAATTGTTGAAATTGATTAGAAGGGTGAGCCTCACTCCCAGTCTTGGGAATGAAGATCTCCAGAGCAGCTCACACTACTGTTCTGTCAGTCTGATTTCATAGGAGGTTTAGACACCACCTCTGTACAAACAATAACTTTATGAACATTAACATTACCAAGCTTTATTCATTGCTTTCACTGGTACAAACTATGGTTTACATATTATCAAGATGTTTGTGAGCATTTTGCAGGTGATAAAGAATTTCTTAATAAACAAAAGGTGCAAACATGGTGCAGAAGGAGAAGAATTTAATCGAGGATGTTTCAAGCATAAAGAAGAAGAAACTGGATCCAGAAGATTTAAGGCTGTTACAGTGAGAGGGCCAGTAATGATGTTGATGAGCTATAGAAAGTAAATCTCAGTATAACAGGAAGAAAAGCACCTTTTTACACCTATAACTCTGAGAAAACCAGCAACCACATAAAAGTCACATTTGGCCTCAGTCAGTCCGTCCTCGGTGCACAGAAAGCAGCGTCGTCAGATCATGATCGGGGCACACGCATATTATTTATTTACATGAGGTATATGTGCCAAATGTTATGAGTTAATGTGCTTGTCTGAATTAATTATTAATATTTTGTCTTGCTGATTTCCATACAGCTTCTTCAGCAGTTGAAACGCCTCATTTGTGACCTCTGTCGACTTTACAACCTGCCACAGCATCCAGATGTAGAAATGCTCGACCAGCCTCTACCTGCTGGCCCAATAACCCAGGATCGAAAGGTAGTCAGTAAAAACAAGTATGAAAATGAGTGGCTCTTTCTATTAGTCAGCTCACACTGTTTTCACTCCACTACAGCATGCACCATCAGACGAGGTGACATCTGAAGAGGAAGAGGAAGAAGAAATGGGAGAGGTTCTTATATTTATTCCTTTCTGTTCAGCTGAATAATATTATTTCTATCTTAATGATTCAGTTAGTTTAGATCATGTTTCTAAACAAATGAAAAATACTGTGGCAGCAGGACATTGACCTGGACCAAGACCTAGACCATTATGACATGAAAGAAGAGGAGCCAGTCGATGGGAAAAAGTCAGAGGATGACGGAATAGAAAAAGAAAATCTGGCCATTTTGGAGAAGATCCGTAAAAACCAGAGGCAGGATCACTTGAATGTAAGTGCTCACTAAGTCAATGCTTATTGTTATATTGTGGAGAAATGGATGAGCTGACTTTCCCTGTAAATCCTTGTGTCCATGAGTTACCCCATCTGTGCCAAATATAGAAGAAAATAAAGAGTTAAAAATGCAATCTGTCAAATCAAATATACAAACTAATTATGGTGCAATCAATCTCACTTGGATGCGCATTAATACAGGTGGACGGCGGCCTTGAAAAAGAGGTGGTCTCGGTGTGGTCCCTCTGCTAAGAGGGTGAACCGGGACCAACTCGGATTCAAACGCTATGAATCACATTATTTCAGGACATTAAACTTTACTTTACTTTACTTTACTTTGCTTGGCAGACGCTTTTATCCAAAGCGACTTACAAGGCGACTTATCCAAAGCGACTTACTCAGCTAGCGCTGAGTGTCTGGCTCAGAGACACACCTGGTACGGGATGGATTAGGAGTCAGACGGGGTTCGAACCCACAACCTTCTGCATCCCAGTCTGACGCTTAACCCATTGAGCTACCAGGCCACTGTGTAGACTTTAAGTTATTTTGTTAGAAAACCTAACGCATGTTGCAGGGGGTAAATCACGGACAAACGTGACAAGGTGCAGTGTTTTACAGATGTCTGGTTGGATGAATGTGCAAGCAATCGATAAACAATCTACAGGAGGACGACCGACCCACGATAATATTCATCATGAGCACGTGTCCTATGTCATGGAAATATAGCGTGGTCCACACCACAGGATCTACTTCCTATATTTACTTTTGAAGCTCCTGCAGCAGACACACCTGACCAACAAGCGTAGAAAAAGTCCTTATGTGATGTGAAGTGATGCATTTTGGTCCGCTTGGATTTCTTCCTGTGCAAAAGAAAACCGAACCAACAGGAAAATAATCCAATGTTACCAACTCACCAACTCCAAGGTACTTCATGTTGTCAACCCTCTCCACTGGAACGCTGTTGATCTGGAGGGATGAAAAGGAGTGCTGCTTCTTCTTGCTGTAGTCCACTATCAGCTCTTTAGTTTGGCTGACATTTAGACTGACGCAGTGGGACCTACACCATACTGACAGCTTCTCCACCTCCTCAAGGTGGCCGACTTGTGTTGTTGGAGATGAGTCTAATTACCACTGTGCCGTCTGCAAATCAGTTTATCTTCTGTTTTGTTTGAAATCCATTCACGTCAGGTAGTAAACTGACTCTGTTTCGGTTTGTGAATCAAGATGGAATCACGATTATTGTGATTAGTCAGCCTACTTTTTACTGTATCTTGCACATTGGTGTCACAGTAAGTGGCTGCTGCCCAAGAATTAATGCTATAAGTCTGAATCCCATGTTACTGAGCACAAACAACTGGAAATTACCTTGAGAACACTACACAAGGTTCAAGCGTGCTTCTTAGTGCTGTGTCAAATTGCAGACTTATTGTTCATTTTACACAATGCAGCTCCGGTCACAGAGAGCCTGCTTGACTTTGCAGCAAGAAGTTTAGTTTCACACAGTATTCCAATCAGGCATCATCCTGCAATACAATGGCATCGCATTGTATAATAAAGAATTATCTTATCTTTTCAGTCAAAATGCAACCATTATAATAAAGATGCAATTTAGCATATTCAAATGTTTACAATCACTGATGTCATCAGTGCACAGGAAATGGGCTTTATGCTTTATGAAAGGTTTCTCTTTTGTGCTTTGCATAAATAAGTTGTAATTTACCAAGAAGAGTTGAAAATATTGAAACATGCCATTGTCTGTTGACAGAAATGACCACTGGTTCCCTGAATGTAGTCCCATCCACCTCCCCACGCTGTGTTACACTCGATCTTTGTGTTTGTCCACTCATTGATCTGTCTGATGTCATTTATGTTGCAGGGTGCAGTCTCTGGCTCAGTTCAAGCGTCAGACCGCCTAATGAAGGAACTCAGGGAGATCTATAGATCACAGAGTTACAAGACAGGTGAGTGCAGGCACATATTTCTGTAGATTGGTTATTGTAATAAAACATGAGCAGATTTGGGTAACAGTCTGTGTGTGGCTCACTCATTTCACAGGTATTTATTCAGTCGAACTAGTCAGTGACAGCCTTTATGAATGGCATGTCAAGCTAAGGACGTAAGTTCTCACATTTGGTTGCTTTGAAAAATTATCAACTTCCTGATATGTGTGTTGCATTAAATGTGACTTGTGTCTCTGTCTACAGGGTAGACCCAGATAGTCCATTGCATAGTGACTTGCAGGTCTTAAAAGAAAAGGAAGGGGTAGATTATATCCTGCTCAATTTCTCTTATAAAGTAAGTAATTTGATTCTACGTATTAGTTGTACTCTGTGGAAATTAGATTTTTTAATGAATCAATTATTTTCTTCTCCATACAACAGGATAATTTCCCTTTTGACCCACCTTTTGTACGGGTTGTCTCACCTGTGCTCTCTGGAGGGTAAGTGAGCAGTGATCTCCTCCTGCGCAGTTTAATGCAGATGAACATTTAAATTATACAATGTGAAGAACTAAAAATCAATGCTCTAACAACAGCAGGCTCTCTATTCAGATCACCTGTTGTTGAAAATGTACATATCTATGTCTTAGATAATTGTTTCTAATGCTGCACTATTTCAGTTATGTTCTAGGAGGAGGGGCCTTGTGTATGGAGCTTCTCACAAAGCAGGTTGCGTAAACGTGTTTGATACGTAAATACATGCAACCATATTCTCCTCGGTCTAAACAGCAAAGGAGCCAGATTTATTGGTTTCGTCTGCATTCTTGTTTTCAGGGCTGGAGCAGTGCCTATTCCATAGAATCTGTCATTATGCAGATAAATGCAACTTTGGTAAAAGGAAAAGCCAGAGTGCAGTTTGGAGCCAATAAGGTAACTGATGCCATTAATATGATTTTAGCACTATGATCTGCATTGGAAACATGGTAGCTTAGAAACATGGCATAATGAGACACTTAACTGTGTAGCTGTTGTGATACGTTTCACAAGAAAGGTATATTGAGATAAACTTTTTATATATTTTACACATTACAAGGGGGACATTTTCACAAATAAGATACTGATGTCGTTTTCCATTGTGGGAGTATTAATTATTTATGCATGTTGGATAAATAGATACATTTATATAAGTCATTTTTGGACGGGCAGCAGTGACAGCATCATTTTTACAGTAATTGTTTCAATGCCTTATGCATAGAGGCAAATTTTATATAACTCCTTTTATTTTATTTTGTCCTAGAACCAGTACAATCTTGCCAGAGCACAACAGTCGTACAAATCACTTGTGCAGATCCATGAAAAAAACGGTAAGTAAAATTCTCTAAATGATAATGGCTCATTAGACACAGCTGTATGGATCTGATGGCAAAAGATTTTCTTTTTCCTGTTGTTACAGGCTGGTACACACCACCAAAAGAGGATGGATAGGGAGGTATTACCACTATGCACGGGAAACATGTCTCTGATTCAAAGTACCCTCTTTTTTTGGAATATTTTCCCACCTCTGACTTTCTGGGAATATATCGTTTTTTTCATGGAACCCATCTCGTTGGCTCATCTGACAAGTATTCCTTTGTCCCACCCTGGGAAAAAAAAGACTTCATTCTGGTATCATTATGCTTCTCCCCTCTGTGTTTTTAGGGAGGAAAAGGATGATGTGAGGGTATCTCTAGTCCTGCTCATTTGTCTTTAAAAAACTTTTCTCCTTTTAAATGTGGGGAAATGCTTTTTCTCTAGCTGCTTTGACAAAGTGGGCTGATGAACTATGAGTTACACCTCTTTAAGTGGGAATTTTAAGATTGATACTGAAGCTCTTGAAGTGACACCTGACCTCCCCAGTTTTTTCCCTCTTTCCATAAATTAACTGGTACATAAATGCAAATATTGTTTTAGAAATATCATTTGGCAGTTGTTTTTATTATTTGAGTGTCCTAGACAATAAAGTTTTTATATTTTGGAAGCATATCTTTACATTCAGAAAACCTACCACTCATTATCTGATTTTTTTAAATTGTGTGAAAAATATAAGGCCAAATAGAATCAAAAAGCTGCAGTGTTGTTGAACTAAGAACAATCGTTGTTGAACAAATCTACCAGTTATTAATATAAATATAATGCTCATCTTGTTAATAAGAAAAGAATCTTGGCGTTATTTTGGACTTTCTAACAGACCTAATGTTGAAGCTGTAGAGCTCTTTTTGCCTTATTTGTGTTACCACAATGGCCCCGCAAGTGCCGAATTTGGCTATTTGTCTTTGCATTGACTATCACTGTAGAGGTTGATGGCTAGTTTGATGCTAAAATAAGGTTATGTGTGAAAAGTTGACAGCATGTTACACAGGAGCCTCATTTCAACTGCTGTTATAAGTGCTGGAGTGAGCTTTACAGAGGAAATAAACAAAGGTTAGTAGGAAAAGGGATTCTTCATCTTTTTGCAGCACATTTGTCATATTTTTAAGGCATACATTAATTGTAGTGGTCTGCCCTGTTACATGGCATTACTAAGAGATGAATCCATCTCCTCTCTGCTGTCTCAGTGTTCTGTCAACTGCTAGGTCTTTTGCTCGGCTTTCTTTGCCACCACAGTAGACCACTAATGAGGTTTGTTGTGTGATCAGAACTGAACTAAAACTCAGAATACCTGTATAAAACTGTATGTTTTAACTTTAACCTTGCAATACATTGTAGTACACTGTGAGTACTGCTATTGCCCCTACTACAGGACACACACTGTATTGATCTGTTGGCTCTTTTGCAGTTTATTTGTTAACACTGTCTGCAAAAGTATGTTTGAATGGCAACTCAGGTAATAAACTATATTAAGGAGGGGGATTGGTACATAATGAGTTTTGAGTTGTTTTCTTGAATTAATAAACCCTCAACCGCTGACATTTAGGCCTAATCTCTCACTGATCTGATCAGAAAATAAAACAAGCTTTATAATCGTATCGGTCACGTTTCTTACAATTTACATGCAAGAGGAATGGCATGTACAAAGAAACTGCAGTAGCTTGATGGCCACCCCACGTATTAGCTTATCAATACCCACTTATTCATTTCTATACGCTCCAAAGTACTGAAATAATGTGTTTGCACAGCTGGCCACAACAGCAACATTCTGAGTCAATATTTTATTTTAGTTTTTTTTCTTACAATACCATTCCACGTACCATTTTTTTGCCTGATACATCTCAAGGTGGAGAAATTTATCAGGTATTATCAACATGAAGTGTCCTCACAGGGCCTGTGTTGTGAGTGGCGGCACAGCAACGTTGCACCATAAACTATGTGGAAGTGCAACTTCTCTGCCACAGAGCCTCCAAAATGCCAGAGGGGACATGAAGAGATCATTCACGTTTAATATTCATACTGTGGTGACTAGAGTTGCACGCTTCTCTAACTGGACTATGTGTTTTAAAAGTTTCCTTTATCCCAATTGTCAGTTCATTTTCTGGCACCACCAAACAGATGACAAAGTCTGATTTTCTTTTTTGTTCTTTTTCCTTTTTCATTTGAAGAAATTTTGACCATGTACAGTAATTTGTAAACTTGCATCAAGTTTATGAATAAAGAATTTTAAGATTACTGCTGTGTGTTGTTTGTGTTTCAGGATTGCAAAGTAGTAGTAGGAGTTTCACATTTATTTAACTGTTTCTGATATTTTATTAAATATTAAGTGTTAATCAGTCACTTTGTGTACTACTTCTAACATTGTCATAATGATTTCATTGGAAATAAAACCTAGATATCTTCAGTCAGGTTGTATACATTAGCTATGCACTGTTAATAGTGGTCTTGATTAAGCTAACAGTCATCTGAGGTTCTTTATCTGCAGCCAAGGGAAATTGGTAATGGTGTGTGTAGAGAACCTGTATGCAAACATATTACATAACAAAACGAGATGCAACAAGAAATGTTTAATATCTATCGGGTAAAGACCAAATAATACAAAAGTAATACACAAAAATGTATTCCTCGTTTACTTAACTCATTGAGACACAGCCTCTTCAAACTTTTCATTCACCTACTTAGAGCATGTTCCTATTAAATTTGTTTATCCATGGCAAATATTTACCTCACCTCAGATAAATATACATAATTATATATCTACCTATGATATAGTACACGATTATACATATCAACAAAAAACAGTACACGTGGGAACATGGGGTGTAAATGGCAAATGGCTTTCATAAGCTTAATGATACAGCGTCATGAAATGTGAACTGTTAGCTTTCCATTGCCCTAAAGTTCTTCATAACTATACAGCAATAATTTCCATAAATACACACCCTGTGTTTTATATTGTACACGTTAGAAAGTCTGGACTGATCCAAACATCACCATCATAACTAACTGCACAAAGATAAAAGGTGCTTTTATGTGACTTTTTATGCATAACTTCACACTTAATTCATAAATCTGATCAGCTAAACGTTGTGCATTTTCCAACAGTTCATTAGTATGTGAGTCGTACAGATTATATGGTTATATTAAAAACTATTACGTGTGCATCTGCTGGTGAAAATGTTATGAAATTATTAAAATCATTCTAGCGGTGTCCAACTTTAAGCATGATTTTAGTTATTAATATTTTGGTGTCTATTTAAAACCTGTCCAACAGGGCCTCATCTCATCCTAGTATATATAGTGTTTAGTTTAGTTTGTTCTCCAATGTAATTAATTTAATTTAATTTAGTTTGCAACAACTGTGCAAACAATAGTTAAAAAATTATAGTTTAAAAAAAACTAAAAATCAGTTACCAACAGCCATGGAAAGACACAATGAACATGTGCATCACAGTCAGGCCCACATACTCCAAATACACAGAAAAAAATAGGATGTTACAAAAAACAACAACAAAAAACTAAACAACAGAAATCCTATTCAATACACATCATTACAACCAGACAAGACAACTCACAGGTTCAGTAGTAACAAGCATTCAGATACATATCTTCACATCTGTTTCAAGTCTAATACTGTTTTACTTAATAACTATCAACTGAATCCTGGAAAAGATTTCAAAACTCAAAGTGACACGAGGCAAAAAATTTTTAACTGAAACTAATGTCTCTGACAATGTCTCTGAACACACGAGGTCTCACGAGGGCTACACGTAAATACCTTCTTTGTATTTCACTTCATAAAGAAATTATTCGCTTGAATTTTATATTCTGTTTTCTTTTATGTAATTATCATTACACCGACTCATGGAATAACACCAACAGCCACAAAATGACACAGCTGAAATCCACAGCTTCAGAGTAAGTAGTCGTTTAAGCATTTACATGTAGGGGGTTAATGGGGAAATTTGCCAAAAAGGTAAAACATCCATCACTTCTTACAACGTTATGACCACCTACAACAATGATTATTAACATTTACTATATGTTCAACCTGCAAGTGTTTTGGATTTCTTTCACTTTTAACCTGTACAACGATTATTTGGAATGTTTTATCTAATGAACTGCAAAAATATTGCATGTGCTTCACTTTAACATGTAATAATAATTAGTGGTGAAAAAAAGAAGAGAAAAGTCCGCATGTTGACACTTCAAGGACTTAACATGGAAAATGTTTAAACTAATTATTACACAGTTCCTGAGAATGTAAGACTGTGAATCCAACTGTAAGGTTCAATGACGCAGTGCAACTTCTCATTGGTAGAAAATAAAAAACTAGGTCATGAACTGCGTTTTGGTCAATATTAAATGACTAATATGGCCCAGATCACTGTATGCTAAAAAGGATATTTGGCATTATTGGTTTCTAATTGAGAATTAGGCTAGGGGTTCATACCACTTCCATGTTTGTAGGGTAGATATAAAGCAGCCTGTTAGCTTAGCGTAGCCTAGAAACTTCAAACAGAGGGAAACAACTAACCTGGTTCTAACCAAAAGTTGTTGAATCTGTCTAATAATAATTAACACATTCATCAGGTTAATTAGTGAGCTTCCAGGGTACTTATTAAGTTGAGTGGGGCAGTTTGTTTGAGAGAGCTAGGCTAGCTGTTTAAACTCAGTGCTAGCTAAGACAGGCTAACCAGCTGCTGGCTGTTTCTTTATAATAATCGTACAGATTGTTATTGATCTATCAGCAAAAAAGGGTATGTTAAATTGTTCTTTTTATTCGCATTAACTGAGGGACAAGTTGTTTTCCTGCAATGTGACCTTTTATCCTAAAGTGTAACGAAAAGTAAACACTAACAATATAGTTATTACAGTACTGTAAAAAACATGTCAGAGGCAGAGAAGTCACTCTGTGCTGAACACAGAAACGGATAAAGCTAACATGTCTTCGTGGGAAAGCAACACACACATTGACTAGCTGAAACCGCGCAGCATAGGAGATAAAAAAAGGTTCTGATAACTAATAATACATGTGAAAACTCAATACAATAATTTCTCTACATTGTTCTGTTTGAATTCGGCTTGTACAGTATTACAACGAAGGGCACCTAATTCTGAATTGCTTTCTTAAATGACCCCCTTTTGGTCTCTCCCACTTGACAGCCCGGTCCCCTCCTCTGTCCTTATTTGGGTTGTCGTAATTGTGTGTGGGAGTGGCTGAGTACTGGTTCTATTACATTGCTCCCTGCGCGGCTTCCATTGCCGCCTGCTGAGCTGCTTGCTGAGCTGCTTGCTGAGCCGCCTGCTGGACATGGGGGTTCTTCCAGGCCCCAGTAGTCCACTCCTCCTGGGCCTTACCCAGACTGCCACCACTGCCACGGTAGAAATTATGAACCTGCAAAAGACAGTATGTGACAGAATAATCATTACAGTGTTTGATGAGAAACCGTTCTGTAGTTTTATGTTCTTCATACATAGTTCTGTTAAAAAGCCCTTTTTTGCATATTTGTCAAAAAACAAATTTAATATTACACAAAGATAACCTGAGTAAATACAAAATAATAATTGTTGATTTCATTTATGTCCAAAGACGCCTGGGCCTATGTGAAAAAGTAACACGGTGGTGGTTGTGTGATGGTCTAGCATCAGTACCAGGGTCACTTGGTGTGGCAGATCTGAATGCATTTTTTCCCCTAATAATTGAGGTCATCATATAAAAACTGCATTTTGTATTTACTCAGGTTAAAATTTCAAATTAGTTTGATTATCTCAATCCTTTAAATCAGAAAAATATGCTCCAAAAGTCACAAATATAATAATAATAAAAGGGCAAATACTTTTCACAACACTATGTTTATATATGTTGTCAACTTAATTGTCCATACTGTAAATCTACTTTCAAGTAGAATACAAACTTAATAACAAAATAACTATAAACAATACTGTGGCAGTTTGTATCCATGTTTTGTTGTAACTTCTAACACCAACCTTAAAATATCAGTTAACAGCTACCATTACAAACACCTCCTACAATTCTAGATACTCCTCCACACATGATCACAGTCAGTATATGTTAACAGGTATATATTAACAATAGTATCAATGCCATTATAAACAATTTCTGAAAAATAGTAGCTCACCTTTGAGAGTGCAATGAAGGACAGCACAGCTACTGCAGTAAACATAATAGTGGGAATCAGCATGACCACAGCCGAACCGATGTTGGTGCTGAAGAAGGTGATGGTAGCTAGCCAGCCACTGAAGGGATAGCAGACATTGGCATCATTGTAAACTTATGACAATCCATATTAAATGGATATTTAATATTTAGAAGTAACAAATGTGCAACTTAATTTTGGACACTGTGTGTGGGGAGCATGTTGTATACAGTGACATATCAGCAATTTTGAAGTTGATACAGAAAAACAATAGGTGGTGTGTAAATAAGCTGTTGCTTAATTACACATTTAGCAGAAATATAGACATGTGTTATTTGGAGTCATATTTGTATCCTTATAAATATAAACCCATCTATTTTTGTTCTACATAGTTAGATGCTAGTTTGATTTTGATTGTGATTTGGTACTGGAGATGTCATATACAGTGAGAGCTTCTTCACTGAAAACAACTGTCTGCTGCAGACAGAAGTGATGCTGAGGGCCAGAGAACTAAAACAAATACCTGAAAGATATGTGCCACAGAGCTGAGAGGAACTACAAATGTTATAAGTTTCAGTGGGTTTGTTAATATGAGTGACCCCTTTGCCATTGTTAATCAGTAATCAGTTTAATTTAGTATATTATAAAGACTGTGATTTTGGTCTATGATTACACTCTACTGTATTGACTTTTGGCCACAAAATTGACCTTTATATAACACCAGTGAACAATGATGTTTTCAGCACTATGTTTGTCTTTCTTGTCTCATGTCTCATATATTTGCACATCATACTTCACTTAACATTTATAATATCTTCATTAATTTAATAATCTACTGAAAGCTCTTACCACACCCCCCAACCGGGAATTCCAACAGTCTGGATAATACTGATGACCACCTGGGCCATGAAGACGAAGAAGAAAGCCATAAAGTTGAATGAGCTGTCAGTCCTGCACAGGGAGAATAATCAAGGTCAGAAATGGTCTCATTCAGCAGAGCAGCAGCAACAAATGTGCATGCTCCCAGTGAAACCAGCTTACTTGAACGCTTTGTAGATGGGCCTGAACCAGCACACATAGGAACATGGCGTGAAGAGGATGAGCCACAGGAAGGCCATGCCAAAGTTAGTCGCTCCTCCACCTCCACACATCCACGCCAGACAGCCAATCAGATTAACAGCTAGTGTGACGCTATTCACTGTCGGTATCGCAGACAAGGAGCAAAGATGACCAAAACATGAAAGACGGCAAACAAAAGTGTCTTTAGTGAATATCCCACAAGCGGTATGACTCATAATTCACCATTACTGAATCACTATGAATCTCAGCAACACCACAGTGTTTATTTCTATCTTAAGCTACAAAAACACAAACTGGAGGTAAAGTATAATTAGCACAAATCACACCGTTTCTACTGTACAAATATTTTACCAGACTTACATTCAAATTGCAGAACCTATGATGAAAATAATATATGTTTTAAATGATGGTCATGTAAATATTACAGTTGACAAATACATAATATTTCCTGCGTGCAGATTAGTTAAGATCAGTGGATCTATCTAAAGGCAAAAATAGCTGTTGTAAGCATGTCTTGATTTGCATGATCAGCAAAACTAAACCCAAAAAAAAATATTTCTTGTTTTAGATCACAAAGCAAATTGAAAATGTGTTTTAAATATTTCAAACTCTACATACTGTGCAGTGCTCAAAGACCAGTCAATCTGCTCACAAAGCTTTACTGTGTCTGATATTTACACAGTAAAAAACCAAGTGTCAAATTTACATTTAGAAAGTTGATTTTAACTCCGTACAGATAACATTAGGTCCCACTCAAAATTAGAGTAAAATTTACTCTATGGTCAGTGTTAACTTTTCAATGTTAACTTTAGTGTCAAAATTAGAAACAAAACGTGAGCTCTGAGACCGCGCACACCTGCAGACTGGTCCTGATCAACACTGTGTGGAGTTTAATCTTTACACTGACTTTTAACTCTGTGGTAAGAGCTGGTTTACACCTCATAGAGTTGTAAATACTCGATATAGGTTAAAATAGGTTAACACTGAAATATTGACATAGAGAGACAGAGCAAGAGAGAACGAAAGCAGGGCACAGGTTAACAGCTGGTACCATCGTCTAGTGTCATAAATGGTGAGACCCAGGTTGCACTAAAAGATGTTGTATGTGTAGCTACTACACTGAAAGCCAACAATCAACACCGAAACGTTAACAGCAGACACACTCACAGATCCATAGGTAGTACAGCCTTTTGCACATGGTGCGGCGCTGGTCTGGGATCTCATTGAAGTCTTGGTAAAAGCATGGCTTAAGGGGGATGAACCGAGGCAGGGGTGGGAAGTTGTTTTCTAGGACACAAAGACACAGTTCAATGCTGCTGCCCACATGCCAAATCAAGTGAAGACAACTGCTTAAACTATATGAATTATCCTTTCATTCATTGATTTATTTTACATTTATAACAAGCTTTGCCCACAGACTCCTTCTCCGCCTGCATGTTGTAGCCTGTAGTTGGATACATAGGAAAGCCTACCTGCCATGATGACTGTTCAGAATTTTCTTCAACTTGCAAACAGGCACACAGTCTTCAGTCCAAGCTGCTTTGAAAACCAAACTACAAAGAACAGAACTGTTTTGTTATGTGTAAAGTATCTCAAACAACAGATGACAATCATCGCTAGGGCCTTCATGACAGTGCAAGCACGTTTCATATAAATTCCAATAGTAGTTGATTAGAGGTGGTACCCAGCCTTTCCAGTGCATCCACCTATGATGAAGCAGTGTTTATTATGTTGGCTGAGATAAACATGTTTTCTTGACCACATATTACAGCTGTGTAATGCTTGTCTTGGGAGACCGTGTGGCCTTGTCGCGATTACTCTGATGCAACCTTATTCATTGCATATGGGTGCAAATAACTACAGAACTTTACAGGATTGCGAGTTATATTGAGCCCAATATATTTACAATAGACGATAATAATAATAACCGCCTTGCATATTATTTGGCAGTGTCTACAATCCTATTTTTAATACATGTGATGGTGGATGGTAATGGTTGAAGGGCATCTGTCACAAAATCGAACTATGTCTGTCACGAAACCACGCTGATCGAGGCAGAGTTTGCGCATTATCTTAACAAAACTGTCTAAAATGAGCATATCTTTGGACGGATGGCAGTGATGCTGCGGTAGGACACCGCGCATCGTGATCATAGGCGATGGAGAGGCGTCCTTCAGCCTGTGCGACACGGTGCATCGGTGCCTCTTCTTCATTCGGATGCTGAGCAAGTCGGACCCCGACTCACAGGAAATAACTCCGACTACACACTACAGGTTTTAGTGAAGCCACATAAAACATCCGAATGGAATAATTTCCCTCCCTTACCGAGATGGGGTGTAATGAATGAAAATGCCGTCTTACCTCCCGTTTAGTCCGAAAACGTCGCTATAAACCCTCCGTTCGTTTATATATCATCATTTGGATTAACCTGCATCGAATTTTATCAGTGGAAACAGAAAAATCTGTCTTTTGGTAGAAATAATATGTATCAGTTATTCCACAAAGGATGAGTTTGTGAGTAGAATGAGGTCACGTGACGTACGGTCTCTTCTTTACGCACGTACCCTGTTGTGCCCGCCCGGGTAGACCAGGGATCCAACAAAAACACGGATTTGTTGCTGGCCCGAGCCGACCAATCCAAAGCCAGATGTATCCCAACAAGCCCCGCCCACGCTGGTACTAACCACAGTGCTGAAAAAGCAAAGGGGGCATCTGACTCAAGATTTAAAAACTTTACAAATGCCAGAGGGAAGCTGTTTTACAGTGAATAACGTAAAACTTCTCTATCACAACTACATTATCTCCTTATAACGCAGCAATATCTCGTAATAACGCGAAGTACAGTCGTTTTGACATAAAACTATATATATATATATATATATATATATATATACCTAGGTGCACCAATTAACCCGCCAACTCTGCGCCAATGTGCTTTCGGGCCATCATTACAGTGTGATAGTTGCTTCCTGTCTCTTTGGAAATATGAAAAAATGTGTTCTTTAGGCTACATAAATGAATGGGGAGAAAATGAACGCTAAACACGTATTGATGTTTTAAGTGTTTCCCTTCGTGTTCATTAAGTGATGTGCCCTTTTTATGCCCTTATTTTGTATGCCTGATTGCTGTGTGACCATTTCCTCTTATGCTTTACGCATAACTGTATGACGCGTGAACGCAGCAGAGCCTCGAGCTAGCGTCACCGCTTCCTGCTGTGCTATGAGTTGAAGAAGACTGAAGGTAACACTCATTAACGATATAAAACGATTGTCCGCCAGATTAAATAGGTTTGGTGCTAGCTGGATGTATTTATAGGACCTGCGCGATTCTGAAAATGTTTTGGAATCGTTATCAGTATTGTTACTGACCAACATATATGTTACTTGTAGCTCAGCTAATGCTAGCTGTTATGCTAGTTATATTAGGGTAAAGGAGACAGTGTAAACATAAGCTAATTTGTTTAGCTGAGGAGTGAGGCGAGTGTTTTTTCGTGGTTTACATGTTCTCCCCTACATTTCTAGGTAGAGTTTTTTACTTTTTACCCCGCTACACTTATCTGACAGATGTCTAAGGAGATCTATTTGCTTAATTGTTTACTTTTACATGCAACACAGCTGGAGAGCATAAAATAAGAATTTGACGATAATTGGCAGAGATTTACTTTAATGATGATAATAATTAGTCAAAGCCTCTCGAAGCTTAGTTTCACCTTAACAAAGTAAAGTAAAGCTGAAAATGTCTTGTTTTACATTCACTTTGAAATTTACAGTAAATATTATTTAATGATGATAATACATACAGTAGAAGTATGTAATGTTTGCGCAATAGGTTATTGAGTACAAAAAGCAGGAAGAAGACTACAATACTAAAGTATACTACTACAAGCAACCAGTTTGAATCCATTTCTATTAGCCCTCATATATATTGTCATGAGGTGTTTGTTTTGTTAGCATCAAAATTAATTGTATGTAGTTGACACGTGTGAGATGTTCTCTGTTCTGTTCGCAGTGCTGGGAATGCAGCCGTCGCTCCCACCTGAGGCAGTCAGAGAGCTGGTGTGCTCCTGTCTACACAGAGACCCAGTAGCTGCAGACCTTCGCTGCAGCCTGTTTGTAGCTGCTGCGCAGAACTACAAGAGGGACTCTTTGCTCAGACCTTTCCCTCCTAGATATATAAGTGGTGATAATAAGGATTTTGAGGAGCTGGTAAGAGATAATGAGAAAAGCTTTACAATCCCCTAATTGTAGCAGCTGTGTTTATAGATCTTATATCTTATAGATTATCTGCCATGTTTGAGTTTTCGTAATTAATTAAAGAATAAGTGAGGTTATTTACTTTCATTTAAAGAAGACACACCATGAAGAGATGATAAACATACACTTGGTGGCAGTAATGTGCTGTTAAATATAGCAGTATATCAATAAAAAAACTGAAGAGCAAGAGTGTAAGGCAACGTAAACGCAGATTAAAAGCACTTAGATTTATGGCAGATGTTATGGCATGGCTGTTGCATTGCAGTGTTATATTTGTAATGGGCATTTTATAAAAAGTGCTAAGGCACAAGAAGTTTGAGTTGGAACTGAAGGAAAGACATACTACAAGCATGCTGTACTTGGTCTGCCATCTGCTGTCGAGGCAATGTCACAAAAATACATTTGTTCTCTAGCTGGCAGATGTGAACTCTTTGCCTGGCGTTAGAGAGTTGGTGAGACTACGACTTGGAGAGGGAGATCATCATCTCGCTCTTACACACTGGATTCTCTCTTCAAAGAGCTTTGCTGTGAAAACACTACAGAAGGATGAGGTAGATCACCAGAAATAGTCAGTAATTAATTAACCACTCTGTTTAGCCATAAACTGTTTTGTTCACTCTGTGTCACATTTCCGCCAGTATGCCAAACTATGTAACTTGACAGAAAGCGAGGGGATTTCAGCACCCGTGCCAGACTTTCTCTTTGAGTTGGAGTACTGTGATCAGATGAATGCCAGGTTTGAGAAGATGAGGGCAGACAGAAATGTCTTCTATGCCTTCCATGGGAGCCGCCTGGAGAACTTTCACTCAATCATTAACAACGGGCTGCACTGTCATCTCAACAAGGTCAGTGCAGTTGCCACAGTTTCATCTTTTTGTGAAAGTAACTGCTGATCATTGTGGAAGTGAATCACGCAGGTGGAAATGTTCTGACTGACACTCGCATCTTTTCGATGTGGTTTCCTTTTCTATGTGCAGAACTCAGTGTTTGGAGAGGGAACCTACCTCACCAGTGATCTCAGCATGGCTGTCCTCTACAGTCCCCACAGCAGCGGCTGGAGAGAAAGTCTGCTGGGTCCACTGCTGAGCTGTGTGGCTTTGTGTGAGGTCATAGATCACCCAGATGTCAAGTGCCAGGTCAAGAGAAAAGGTTTGAGTCTCATGATATATTAGATACACAGAATGTGAATTCTGTACGTATAAATTCTTCATTAGTAACACCAACCATTGCTTTCCTATTCTAGATTCTGAAATCATTGATCGTAAGCGCTCAAGGGCTAAAAACAGTGAAGGAGGGGATGTACCACAGAAATACTTTGTAGTCACCAACAATCAGCTTTTGCGTGTCAAGTACCTGCTTGTATACTCTCAGAGAAAGAACCTGTCCAGGTAAGAGTCTGTGTGTTCTGCATGTAACCAGCCATAGGTGTTCATAAGTGTTGTAGGGAGTATTGTTCAGTGTTCTGTGTTTGTTGTTTTTCTTCAGACATTCCCGCAGCACTTCCTGGCTTCTCAAACACCATTTTGCCGTCATGATGAGTCTCTACCTTCTGCTGCTCATTTTCATCGGTGCCTTTAACTCGACCACCTTCGTATCCTTCTGGAACAAAATATTCAGGTGACAACAGGACAGTGCCTTCCTCATCAGAGGCCGGAGAAGTGAGAACGTTTATGCACTTTTATGCTGTTTCTCTTTAATATGGTTCTTTTCTTTATAACAAGAAATTGTTGTAATTACAGTTATTTCAAGACAATATATCTTTTCAAATAGGATCCTGCGGTGATTTAGTTGAAAATGTGTAATAACTCTGCAGTGTAAGAAGTTCTAAACTGTCATTTTTACGCTTGAGTAAAGATTCAGTTTTGTGGATAAGTTCTATTGTGTTGTGGTTTTAGATCTTTGCAAACAATTTTACACAAAGTGGAAATAAACTGCACGTTCACAAATCTGTTGAAATAATTGCACAACATTTTAACATCTTTTTCTTGGGCTGAGATGTTGTAGCACATTACCTGGCTGTACTGACTCAGTAGGGTCTGCGGTGCATGTTCGGCAGTCTGTTGATCTGGCACATAGTTACTTAGTGTAAGAAAATTGTATTTAGGACCTTTCATTAAGTCATTACTTATTTAAATGCAACTTTAAAGTATTAAATAGTGAGGTGTTGATTAATAAAATAAACAACATTTAGCCACATAGGTTGAGCTGACATAATAAAAATGAAGAATTAGTGATAAAACTGAACTGCATTTGTAATAATTTCAGAAACACAACTCAAACAAAAGTAAGTTGCTTCTGATCGTAAAGCAATCAAGTTAAAAATTTTACATTTAACGGTAATAAAATTAGAATATTTTTTAAATATGTTAAGTTTGGTTTTGAATTATTTCTGGATAACAGCACTAATATTTATGTAAAATTGTCTGGAGCTGTTTTCTGCACATAAAAGTCTTGACTTGAAGGTCACTCTTTCATAGTAATCTCGTTCTGGGGTTTTGCATTGCAGGCAGACTTTACCATGTGCTGCCTCTAACAGGGGCACATTTATTACTGCTGGCCCAGAGACAATCCTTTGTTTTACATTGTTTTTATCAGTTTGAAAAAAAGTGAAATGGATATGATAACAGGCGGCTTGCTTTGGTGAAGGACTGTTGTTCTAATAGATAGCTGATATGGATCCAGAGTTTCATTAACAAAAAGGTAGAAAAAAAGGATATTGGACCATTCTTTAAATTGCATTGTTAAAGGTCATTATTAATGTTTAATATTGATGATACAGCCTGAAACAGGAACTTCCTGGTATCTATACACTAAGTGAACCTTTTATTATGAAATGATTGCTTGTGCAATACTGTCAGTAATGTTTAAATATCACAGGACATCTGATGTTTCTAATTAACAAGCTAAAAGAAGATGAAAGAAAAGCAGGCCTTTGTTTTGGTGTAAAAACTGATTCCAACTTGCGAAATCCTTTAGATAAACGGCTTCTGTTCTTCAGAAATGTCTCACATTTGAAGGACACGGAACAAACTGCCTATTGTTGGTCCACACTTTATTCCCTTTCTGTGCATGCTTCATTATTGCTGCCTCATAAACTGTCTGTTATTCAGTAACCATCAACAGTGAGGGGGGCAGCGATGGCAGAGGGGACTTAAGTCGTTTTAGAAGAAAACAATGTTAGCTGCTCTCTGGGGCTGTACTCCGGCAGGACCGGGTACCGCCATCCTCAATACTGCGTGAGCTATGTAAGCATGACAGCCAATTTTATACGCCTAATTTTAGAAGCAAAAACTAATTGGACCGGTCAGTTTTCAGCTGTTCCGTGGCCATGTATGCTCTTTTTCTGAAGACAAGGGAATATTACTGTGATAGACGACAGATGAATTCTGCCTCTCGTTTCTCAGAGTAAATAGGGTTTAT
>JAUMHF010000023.1:13542685-13591740 GCA_032359275.1 Microctenopoma steveboyesi | reverse complement strand
CTGAAGACAAGGGAATATTACTGTGATAGACGACAGATGAATTCTGCCTCTCGTTTCTCAGAGTAAATAGGGTTTATGAAAGGACATGAATAGAAATCTCAAAAACAGTTAGCTAAACAGTTGATTTCTAGAAAAACATCCTATGCACAGATCGAATGAGAAAGTCACATTTCACTGGAATAACGTTTGTGTTTGTATAAAAAATAGGTCATGATCTCAAGCATACCACCTTGGTGAAGCACGGTGGAGGCAGTGTTATGATGTGGGCATGTTTGTCTTTTATGTTTAATGATGATGAGACAGTCGACAAAAGTGTCAGAATTCATTTTGATCACTTGCTCAGATAAATTCAAAACAGCTTAAAGTTCTGCATTGGTCAAGTCCATCACCTGACCAAGAGAAGTGTGACTGAGTATGCGTTTCACTGAGCTAAGGCCTGTCGGAGCATCACCAGGGACAGAACACAGCATTTACTCATCTATGTATCCCATATAATTTTAAAGGGAAGGTGCTTTACAGTAATGAATCAGCATGAACTTCAATTTAACTTAATTGTCCCAAAGGAGAAATTTGTCTTGCAGCCAGGAAGAAAACATGGAGCACACAGGGGTTTAAACAAAAGACACTAAATATATGAAATATGAAAACACTAAGCTCACTTAAAACACTGTAGGTTTAGTAAGAGCATCATTTAAAACCCAGTAAAAATTCAGCAATGTTTTAAACACTTACCATTTTATAATACAGTATTCTGTGGAATTTTATTGCTTGTGATTTAAAATTACATTTACATTTCACGGGTTTTAATTCAGGTTTACACAACGTACAAAATGTGATCTGTTGATAAAGTACTTTCATGTTACACAGGTTTACAGGTAGTAGCTGCCTTTTTCCATTTTGCTATATGAGCTGGTGAAGATTCCCTCAGGTTTTTCATTTCCTTACATGAGGAGTTACTTCGGCGTGTTTTGACACGCTGGGACCAAACACACAAAATGCCCCTCTGGATTACTCTACAGAGAAAAAAAAGACAGTGTAGGATTAATGTCTGAGTCGTCGAGTACGATACGATGAGGGATCTTTGCTCTGCTTCTCTCCCCACCTACCTGCAGGTTGTTGTGGCAGACTCGGTTATTGGTAGCTGCCAGGTGATTGTGCACACACTTCCCAAAGCGTTGTAGACAGGAAGAGTCAGAGGGGGTGCAGGTCTGAAGGCACGGTGGAGGTTTTAGCAGCAGACAGCTTGAACAGGAGGTGTGTTGGCAGGAGCCCTGGCACGCCGCCTTCTCCAGGGAAACAAACCTACAGAGAGGGAAAGTCAGAAATGCAACATAGAGTATATGAGCGAACAAATCATGAAGGAGGGGTTTTACTGAGTGAGGTAGTGTTCAGTCACCTGGCGGAGCAGACTTCAGTGGGATTAAGTTGACAGTATTCCTTTGTGCATTCTGAGCGACAACTCTCTGTATCCAGTGGCTCAATCACTGCACAAAAACAGTTCAAACACTGAATTAAGAATTTCCTATTTACATCTTGTCCTGAGCTGCAACAAAGCATTTAATCTCATACTACGTCTGATACCATATCAACAACAGCGACATGCAGAGATAACGGGTATAATTACAACTTAACTGTGAGCAGGAACCTTTGAATCGAGTGTTTACAGCTCATAAACAAGATTTACCAGATTGGCATCACTCCCACTATTACTGACCGAGTTCTAACGTAATGTACAACTACTTAAGCACTTCACACTTCTGAGAAGGCGGAGTGCTATTTTACACTTTTACAAAGGAAATATTGCACTTTTCATTCTTAGTTATTCTTTTGCACTTATTATTTTGCAGATTGAAATGCATTTTATTTATGCAATCAGATCAAAAATGTAAATAGAATTAGCTTTAACAGTAAAGTGACGAATGAGCAAAATAATACATTATAAAAAATTACATTCTAACAAACTTTTTTGTTGAATGATAAATATTTTTACTCCTAATAACATTTCCCCTAAATTACTTTTAACTTAATAAATTATTTGGATACTCTAATAATAAGGAAAACAAGCTAATCATCTAAGGCACACCTACCTGCTTGGGAATAAGGAATAGAAGTTATCATCTCACCTGCTTTACAGGTTCCTTTGCGCTCTGGTTTGTCATTGGCTACATCCTGGTAAACACACACTAGCCCTTCGTCACACTTTCCAAGATAGTCCCAAGTTCCTCCACAGGTCTCCCCCTCAGTTCTGGCGCAGACGGGGCAGCAGCCACAGACGCCTGTCGTGACGCCGCCTTTACACTGAAGCTTCAGCGTCCGCCGGGAGGAGCAGTGTATCTGCTCACAGGGAGGGCAGTGAAGGTCCTCAAGCCGCTGAGCTGATCGAGAGGGCATTTGCTCTGACCCCGCTGCCCCCAATACAACACTCAGAAAGAACAGTCGCCACATGCTTCGATCAAATTAATGTCACCCTTAGGTTAGAGCAGCTGTCAGCTCCTTTTATACACATCAGCCCCTCGGATAACACACCTGCAAGGCTTTGTAGTTTATGAGCCACTACGTCCACCCCTCCCCTCCAGCAGCCAATAGTTGAGGGCAGGGGGTTTCACTGGGTGGATTTGTCTAAATACACAGTTAATTGTCTCTGTGTCTTATCTTCACACTATCAACGGTGTGATTTTGTTTTCAAATAATTCTTCACCTTGAGATAAGTCTGATGAAGACTGGCACCCTTTGTGTTTGAGTCACATGACCTCTGAAAGGGGCAATTCGGTGCACACCTACAATCAGGTAATGACCTATTTCTCAAAAGAACAAAAGGATTAAGACATCAGCAGGTTATCTGATCAGGAAAGCTCGTAAGATGTCTAAATAAAAACTCTGGCAGGTTGTGTATTTTATATGACAATAAAAGATTCCCACAACTTCTACCAGACTTTCCAGTATCATTTTTTCCTCCCTTTTTGTGTCAGGGTTGCAAACAGTTCAGGAAGTTACATATTTTAGGTACAAGTACATTCTAAGGTGATCACATCATTGTTACCATGTTTATAAATACAATTGGTTCAACGTAAACTAAAAATAAAATTTATATCATCTTCGAATCATGAGCTCTGGGCGGCTGTGAGGGGAGGTAGAGCAGTCGCCTGCCAATCGAAAGATCGGTGGTTCGATTCCCCGCCTCCTTCAGTCATATGTCGAAGTGTCCTTGGGCAAGACACTGAACCCCAACTTTCCCCCGGTGTGTCAGGTCAGCTGCATAGCAGCTCTGCCATCGGTGTACGAGTGTGTGTGTGTGTGTGTGAATGAGAAGAAGTGTAAAGCGCTTTGAGTACCAGTCTAGGTAGAAAAGTGTTGTATAAGTGCAGAACAGTTACCATAAGGCAAAGTGTTATTTCAGTTTATGATGAAAAAATATTACTGGAAACCACTAAAATATTAAATTATAAATCTATACGTCAGCTCCACTGTCATGCTGGCCAAATAAAAACAGGACTATATCAGCATGTAATGATTTGACATTTTAAACACTTCCCAGGTTTGCTAATTATTTTCTATGTATGATTACTTAAGCCGAAATGTATTTTCTGAAGCTGTTAATCTTCATAAAATATACCGCCTCATTAACCAACTGAAATAACACTTCGGCTTTCAGACAATATTTTAGCTGCTGTAGAAGTTGTGTCACCTGAATAATTCTAAATGTGAACAAATAGAGTAAAGGTAGGAAGCTCAGTTTCGTATAAAAATTTATTTTCAAGGAAACCATTGAGTAACACTGAATACAACAGGAGTGATCATTCAATAGTCAAAATGTGTGACTCCTACATCATAAAGATCCCACATACAAGACCTGGAAAACAAGATTTTAAAGCAAACATGTTGGCAATTTGCTGGTGCTACAGTTTCATTTTTCCCCTCCACATAACAAATTGAGGTGATACAATCCTGTGTAGAAAAGTGACAAGATTTTACATCAACTTACAAAGGGCTGGATGTCAAAGTGCAAGATGCCTGAACCCCACCCATTACCCCACCACCCCTAGTCAAGGTGTCGAAATCAGAAATGGACTCTCGAGTACAAATCTCCAAAATTCGGTTTTGTTCGGCCATTATGGCTTTGTATTCAGTTGAGACCCTATTCTAGCTTACATTACATAGCTTTTAAGTATTTCAGAAACATCTTCCTCCCGAAGATCCCTTTTTCTTTTTTTTTACCTCACCGTATTACAGATAACTGCATTTCATGGAGTAAAGCATCACAGGTATAATGCAGGCATACAACAGAAAAGCAGCTGTATCAACAACTTCAAACAAAACACACTAACATTTTGTTGGTTTATAAAAAGCAACCGAATCAAAGAATGCATACTAAAATCTGAGGTGAAAATAAAATGGACTTAAAAACCTTGAAGAAAGAAAAACTATGTACATATATTTACAAGAAAATATGGCCAGTCACGTTCGAGCTGAAGCCAGCAAGGTCCATATAATCCACACTGCATGACATTCAATCCAAAATGGTTGTTAAAAGACAAAATACCTTCCAGGCAAGGTCGCACTAAAAAGAAGCGAGCAAAAAGTGAAGAACCTGCTGCACCAAGCAGCTTTTTGTTCCGAGTCTGGTTCAAGTGTGCACGTATAAAACATCCAGGGATTTTTGACTCAAACATAGCTTTTTTGCATGATTCTAACAATTGCAATGTTTTTCTTGCAAGGAGACATCCACTGAATGTGTCCTTCTGCTAGTCAGTCCCCCGCCCCCCAACGTGGATACCATCTTGAACTTAAAGGTGAAAGAAGTAGGTCCTTAGTCTGGAGGAAGGAGGTCGTGCAAACGATAACGTTCTCGAATGTGCGGTCTGACATCTTCATTCTGCCATGTGGAGAGGTAACAGATCAGGAAAGACTTCTAATGCTGGCTTCAGATAATTAATAATCTGAATTAAGCTCTATGTAAGTTGCTATGTGATTTATTTCCATCCATACTTTGCACATAAACAACAAACACAAACTTAGCAAACTTAAAAAGACTTAATCCAAGAAACTCCAGTTGCTATTGGATGAAACCTTTTTGAGATAACTATGACCAGGATGACTGAAAACCTTCACAGATATTTAGCTACACATTAAGCTAAAGTCATGAGGCTGCAGATATTCATCAGCTGCCCAACCAAACTTCATTATTTTAGGCCCTTTAGTACTTTATAACAAACTTGATATATTTAGGCTCTTGTAGCAAATACAGGTGCCTGCGAACCACTGGTTTAGAGAAATGCAAAAACAGCTGGCACCTTAAGGCTGTTAATACCCGTCTAAGACAAAATAAATGCTAATAACTCAAGGTACGTACCATCTCCACGAGGTTCTCCAGGAAAGGAACAAGTTTTAGAAGCTCGTTGTCGTTCCGATCCACAAACCAGCTCTCTATGGGAATTCCATTTGAAAGCTGAAAGGCAAAACATGTGCTCTAGTATTACCGTGACAGAGACACTGTTAACATTGCTGATGTACATCCATCTATGAGATATACAGTAAATAACAATTAAAACTGGTTTCCTTGGTTGCGTTTACCTGATAAGCAAAGGCTTGGGGTGAATTGTCGATTATTATCGTCTTGGCAAGATCCCGTCCAAGAATGTTTAGATCTTTAATATAATTTCCCTGAACACATACACAGTGCTCACGAAATAGCCTATGTCTGAAAAATACAAGGAAAGAAAATCCATCAGCTAAACAAAAAGAAGTGCAACAAGCTTTACAGAAAGCAGAGTCACATAAATGTTACATTCATACAAACGTAATAACCAGTGGATCTAGTGAAAAAACAGTTTTTCCTCTTAATTCCCAGAAGGAAGGAGGAAGTTAAAGCAGTTTCTAACAAGACCCACACACACAGGTTGGGATCTAAAACACTAATGATGCCAACTACAGCAACAAGCAAACTTTTACACGAGTAGTGTGGAGAAGCAAAGACATTTAACATTCATCTGTAAGAATCTTTAAAAGATAAAAACTAAACCGAGCTCACGTGTGATCCCTGAATTTCATTCTCACGGTTAAAGCTAACTCAGTACTTGTATTATAAAAAAATATAAATTAATATGATTTATAAAACAAGCTGCTTCAAAGTCTTTGAGTCTTTTACTGACCTGACCAACTGCTTTTTTGGATCCAGGATGTTGAGCAACTTGTCAGCATAAACTTTCTTTGAAGCAGTGAAGAGGATAATCTGAAATTGGAATATAGTTAATGCAATAAAGGAATATTATGTCAGCTGAGGAGCAGATTAGACACTAGCTGCAGTCTAATGAGCTCACCTCATACTTCTGAGACATGCGCTCAAGAAACTCACGGAAAAATGGCCTCAACCTAACATACACCTTCAGGTAAAAAAGGAGATTTGTGATCACATAACAGCAAAAATGAGACCATTTAAATTGCCAAATGACATGTAACAACTAGTACCTGGTATATTACATCTTGAAAGAGCACAGGGAATGTCAGAGCTGCGTCTTCTAGTTCATTCAAACTACAGTGAACAAGAGTTTCATCCTAACAGAAAAAGATAAAAAAGCTCATTAACTTCAGCATGAAAAACTGATGCAGTACAAAAAACCTGCATCGTTACTTACCAGGTCCAAGACGAGGGAAAACTCTGGGGTGCTGCGTGTTTTCAAAGGTAACGCTGGTTTGCGTGTTAACTGTTCTTCTGTCAGCGGAGGCACGTGCTTGATGAAGAAGTACCTTCAAGCAGATAAACATTTTTTTAAGAGCTTTTATTTCACAAATGTCACGAAGATGTTTCATCAAGGACAGCACTTTCAGAATAAAGAGACCAAAAATAGCTTGTTATCCGTATGTATAATTTTTATATAACAATAACGTGCAAAGCTTCACAGAACTAGCAGTAACATCATACAAAAGTCAACTGTCATAAACATGGTGTCATAAGATCAGACACTGGCTTTAAGTTCTGTTTTTGATGCCATCTAGTGGTTGAAAGAACAATTTCACCACACTGTGTTGACTGATACACAATGTCACCTTGGATGTTATTTCAACTGGAATCTCACAAAACAGTGTGTTGTCCAAAGGGTATATTTTAAACGTTATCTGAAAGATTACAGCAACATAACTGTTTTTATATACATCCACGTTTCTCATATGACGTTTAAAAATGACTTTGATCGACTTACGGATCAAAAACCTCCCAGTCCTCATCATATGATGTTTCTGGAGGAGCTGAGGGTAGCGTGTGAGGGTAACTGCCATCTGGCATACAACTGGGAGCTGATGAAGACAAGAGAAATGATACACAAGTTAGGAGTAGTGGCGTCATGTCCAGGTGGCCGGCCCTGCTAATGAAACCACTCCCTAGAAATATACAAGCATGGTGATATCAGTATTACACTATAGAAACTACTTCACAAAAGCTCTATTATAAAAAGGTAATCCCCCCCCCCTACTTTTAGTCATGACCACTCTGGTCTAAAAGTCATTACAGACATGTCTGAACTGCAGCTTCCCAACTCACTTATAGACTCCTACTATGGAACTCTACTGTTGAGTCGTGAAACTGCGATGGTTTGGGACCCACAGAACATGCTGTTTGTTAAAAGGCTGGATACAAAACATTTAATTTAAAGTCTGAATGAGGTTTTGTATATTCGATGTCCCAGTTTTGCTTTAGTCATGTATTGTTATTCACAGATCAGAGGTTACAACTATGTTAAGAGTTTCTCAAACGGATCCACTGAAATCTGACTTGACAAAAAGGTTATGTTGACAGGTTTATATCAATGAGGGCAGGCTAAATAAACACCTCTATGTATATGACCAAACAACTGAACAGAGCCACAAACCATCGTCCACAACCATCGAGATGATTTTTTGCTTTGTGTAGCTCATGTACTGGTAACGGTCCATATAATACCATTCAAATGTTTAGTGTGTACCAGCACAGCACGGACAAATAAGCTGTCCTTGCTTATGTTCATGCCAAGGATTACAAGATAGAGGCTGAAAGTGAGAGCAGATCTACCTGTTAAAGGGGGCATGTCAGTCTCTGTAACAATCTCTCCTTCTTCTATGGTTGTGTCAGAGGAAATCTGAAGCCTTGGTGGCAACATCAATGCATTGTGACAAGGAGTGATGTCCTCTGTGGATGTGAGAGTGCTGCTTGGCATTTCTTCTGCCTGCTCAATGTCCAGCTCTTTCATGATTTCCTCTGCTTCCATTGCCTGTCCAGGAGAGTCTGAACCAGGAGTGGCTAAATATAAAAAGACATGTGCGATCAGTAGAGTTTGGTCAGTGAGAAACTTTTAGTCACATGCGACAAAGGCTGTCTCTTAATCTATTTTAGGGGTTATTGTTTTACCAGTTTTAGTTGCTGGTGAGAAAAAGTTGAAGACTGGAGAGAAGATGGTTCCGAGCAGGGTGGTGCGTGGTGGACTGCTTGCTGCCTCGACAGGAACTTCTAATTTACCGTTTGGTTTCATAGGTTTACTGTTGCAAGTCATGGTGTCTAAATAAAAAGATGAAACTTTTTACCAACAACAGCAACAACTGTTACTTGTATAATAAAAAAAAAATAAAAAAAAAGGATAAGGGTCTACAGTACCTTTATTCTGACTTTTGCGGCAAACTCTGGAGACTGACTTATTGGAAAGGCCTCTAGTCTGAGGTGTTGAAGTAATTAGATCGCTATCAGAATTACATTCAATACGACTCCTTTTGGCAGGAATTTCCTGCTCCACCTGGGGAAATTTTAACATTTTAATATTTTTTGCAAATATATCATAAAGCATGACCCTGGCAAATAGCACTGTCAAGTTATAGTGTAAGTTTTCACAAAAGCAATTATGTGCCACTGAGGCACCTCATTCTTAAAACATTAAACATGTGAACAAAAATACAGCTGTGAATTCTGATGTAAAACCCACCTTGACAGCATTCCCACGAATGAATTTCTTTATAGTGGAGAACAGGCCCGTTTCATTCTTCTGCATTTTGCCTCGACTTCTCACTGTTGATTGTTTCACTTCACAGTGTTTCCTTTTGGCCTGGGATGGGTGGGATCGACGGCCTGAGTTTGGCTGCTGAGGAGCTTTACGCACTCTCAGCCTCATCATGCTCCAGCGTCACATAGAAAAATCTGATGAATTGAGAAAACTTGAATTCAACTCTAATGAATCATTCAATTCAAATATATTCAAATAAATATTTTAAGGTATAAATAAAATACAGACATCTACAATACTGTGAGAACTATTTGTCATCTCTCCGATTTGTTTTTGTTTGGCTTTTTACTCAGAGCATCTCTGTGAGATTTAAGTCTCAAAAAAGTCTGAGTCTTGAGAAAGCCCTCTGGATAGAAGGGTGAAACGTCGTCAAGAAACCTAACAAGTCCAGTTGCTATTGGATAAACCTTGTTTGAGATAACCATGACTTAGATGACTGAGAACCATTTCAGATATGAGATTTAGGTCATTGTCCAGCTCTATAACCCTGGTGAGTTTCAGGTCACGAACTGAACAGGATATTTTGGTGAAGCGCAGAATTCATGGTTCATCACTCGTCTTGTCCTGAAGCTATAAAGCAGCCTCAAACCATCACACTGCCACCTTGGTTGACTGTTGGCATGATGTTCTTTATAGGAAATGCTGTGGTAGTTACGCACACTTTCACCCATCTGGCGTATGCACAGACATAACTTATGTGATTCAGTAACTGAATATGTCTTATTCACCCGATATGTCTTTTGAGGCAGATACTGACACTGTTACCTCTGAACAGTTTATATAGACAATACATCAACACGCGCGTATTACTGTTGATTTAACATGAATGTGAAGATGAACAAATCAGTAAAGATCAACTCATGTTTCCCCGTAGTTGTCACAGTGATTTAACCAAATAATAAATAGATCCATACGTTTGTTATCTAATAAAAATGTCAGACGCACTGAAGAGTGAAGTGGGCGGTGTACACGACAAACATTAGTAGTAATCGGAAGTAGAAAGATTTTTAAACTTTTTAAATTGAGCTAATATTTACTTTTACATGCGAGTTTAGTCAAGCAGGTTGTAGTTTTCTTGATTTATTGACGGTGAATTAGACCTGAAACCCAAATATTACCGCTGACTCTCGTTATGTAACTAACGTTAACGTTAGCATCAGACAGGCTGTGAAACATCAACGACGTCAGCTATGGCTAACATTGGCACCTGCAAGTAACTGGCATGAAAAGGTCCACATACAGCCACCGCTGTTTTGACACAAATGTCCTACATGTGACCGTAAAGACTGTAAGGTTATAAGGCCACGCCGGCACTTGACAACTGTAAAACATACCAAAAACTGTCAGCTGGTTTGGTGGCTAACGTTAGCACAGCGGTTAGCGATAGCTTCCAGGCTAAAAAATCCCTATGGCAGCAACAGCAAAGCCGTGACACTATTTGCATTAAATTTTCCCAGCACGTCTCACATGCCCCCACTAACATGTCAGTGTTTGATGTGCAAACTATCTATCACTATCTCTGTAAAACAAAGCTGCATAGTACCTAGCTATGCTGGTACTAACGCGTCATTTTGTTCGTTTCCATAACTATTTTCAGCCATTAGACTACGCCCCCTTCACCGGCTAATGCTAGCTGCTAGCTAGCCTTACTCTGGCTAACAAACCGTTTTTTGTTTACATGTTGACGTCGTCCGTGACTTACCGATTATCTAGGAAGCTCTTTAAAACTTGTCGCAACGTTGTCAGCTCTCGGCCGCGACCGTGGCGGCCACCGATAGGTGTCGAGCCGTAGCTGTTGCTGCCAGCTGTGTCTGTCGCTCGACAGCTAGTCACAGATCAACCATGTCTGCGGACGCCATTTCCCGCCTCATCACAAACATAACGTTGGTGCTGCGACACTCACGTAGGGAAACCAACGTGGCGGAGCGCGGAGCTGACAGGAAAATGGCTATGGTGCGTGTGCGCAGCTTGACCACCGAGCCCCCCCCTCTCACACCGTGTCAGTGCTGGCGTTGTTGTGTGTCTTCAAGATTATGCAAATTGCTGCACGTATTTATACTAACAATAATTGTTACATTGTGTGCGCGATCCGATATTTCTAGCTTAATATCACATATTTTTGGATAAAAGTGCTTTATGTTTTTACAGCAAGTGTAGAAATCAACCAACCTTTAAATGATGATCAGCTTTAAATACTTTGTTGTCTGAAAGAGTAGTTTTAAAGCCTTGTGGAAAGTTTTCAGATTACAGATTTGAGCCAGCTGATGAGCAGCACAAATCAAACGGCCAACAAAATTGTATTGCAGGAGTTAACTTCTTACTGTAAAAACAAACATGGGATCAGGTGTCCGCTGTCATAGCTTATGTCAGCTGCTGTGTTAACTGGAAGAATTAAACAGTTAGTGGACTAGAACATGCAAATATATTTGTTTTCCCACATCAACCTTTCTACTTTAGCTGTGTAGTAAAAAAATCTGCATTGTGAGCCTGAACTAAAACACACTATGCACAGATACAAAGATGTATGTAACAACCGAAGCACGAATACAATTCTAGTCCAACAAGAAGTATATTTATGTAAAACTTTTTAATTTAATACCATCAACCTAATAGTTAAGCATACACTTAATGATAAAGTTTATTTTACACTTACAATCAACAAAATATTTGTAACTCTGTTTATCACGGACATAAAAATATGTACAAATCTATTTCAGATATAGTTGTTTTTATATGCAAGATAATGCATATGTGGCACTTTGCATGTCAAACTTTGTCTTTGGCTGCGGTGCGTATGATTGTTAATTAGGATCTGGGTAAAAATGATATCCAGTTTTTAAAATGCAGATAGAATTGGAGACTATTAAAGTCATACATAATGAAATGATAAAACATACTTAATAAAAACTTTAACCAGTTTTCACATTTTAAAAATGATATAACTACACACATCCTATATTCTGTTTAAATGACCAGTTGCGTCATCGTACCAAATTAATACAGCAATTTGTACAAAAAATGCAAAATAGTTCTGAATATAAAAAGAGAACGTTTTATTGGCACCTACTGGTTTCAAAAGTTCATTACTTGTAAACAAAAAAATCTTATTGCTGGCTGGTTAACGGGGCAGACAAATACGGCAAGATCTTACATTCTGTGCTGCCAAAAAGAATCCAAAAGACTGATCTATAAGAAGGTAAAGGTTTTGCAAACTTACATAGCTGAGAGTCAAATTTCTTTTTTTTCTGCACAAGACACACACAAACTATGAGTGAGGAATTTCATCTGCTGACGTCCTCACACTTATATATATATATATATATATATATAAAACAATTGTTTGTGAGCAAACTGCTGGTGATGTTTCATTTCATCCCAAGATGAAAAAGTTTCCTGTAAGGTCCTGGTCCACCCCACAGGCCCCTGATGCAAGAGAAGTGAAGAAAATTCAAGTAAATGTTGAGGAACGATTAATAATTGATGAGTTTGAACATTATTTTAATATTTTTTTGTAACTGTTACCATACTTGAGAAGCCCTTGCCAGTAAAGATGAGGCATCACATCAGCTTTCATGTGGTACATTAATCTTCTTTCTTTGGCTTGGTTTATAGGGAACGTTTCCAGAGGTTGTCCAGTGTAATCAAATTCTGCCAGAATTACTGTGCTGTAGCTCGTCACCAACGGACATGAGGTGTAGCCATCATACTGTAAACACATTTGTGATCACATTTAGCAACGTTCTCCAAAAAGAGAAGCTAGAATCTTGTTGAATGTCAAAATGTTTAAAGTAGATGTTTATTTGCTTATTTACCTTCTTGTCTGGCTTCTCATTTTTCAGTATTTTGCAGATGGTTCTTTGCAAGACAGCAGACTGTGCAGCTAAAAGTGAGACAACAAATGTTAACCTTTTTCAATGCTACCAGCTCATACAACTGTATCAGAGAGAACAGCTGTTGGATAATGTGCACAGCTATTCCTAAGATGAAACGTCATCCATCCCTCCATTTAGTTACTTGCTTATGTTGACAGATATCATCTAAACTGTCAACACTGATTGTGTGCAGATGGTGTGATACTAGAATTGCCCATTTTCTGAAGCTAAATTAACTTAACTCATTTCCTACCATTTCTGAGGTTAGGAACATCTAGCCATTTGAATAAGTCTTAAAGGTATTCGATTTTCTTCTGTTCTCATATTTAAATCCACAGCAGATCATCTGACTTGGTGTGTAGAGAACATTAAATTCCTAGGCATCAGCATCACCTCCAACCTGACCTGGTCTCTGAACACCTCCCACCTGGTGAAGAAAGCCCAACAAAGACTTTGCTTCCTCGGGAAACTGAAACGGGCCAGACTCTCCTCCCAGCTGCTGACAAACTTCTATAGGGCAACAATACACCAGACCTCTCACACATACACCCTCATGGACTGCTGCTAGACAGCATGCTGCTGTTTTTCTCCATCTTATCTGTTCAGTTCCATTAAATTGCTAATATTTTTATCCACTTGTCACTTTTTAAATTTTCAGCAATCATTGTGTCTTCTTTTTATTTATTCCTTTTTTGTTTTTTGTGTGCATGTGCTATTTGTTTTCCTTTCCAAAGCCGAGCCACCAAGAAAAACCTTGTTAGGTGTAACGCATAATGACAATAAATAGGTTTTGAGTCTGCCTCCATCTCACCCTATCTTTAGCATCCAGCTCTATTCACACAACTGTCTACATGTCCTCCTTCAGTACATCCATGAACCTCCTGAGGTTATTCCTCTTTTCCTTCTGCCTGGCAGCTCCATACTAAACATCCCTTGTCCTTTATATTCACCATCACTCCTCTGCACCAAACCATGTCCACTGTATCTCATTAACTTTGTTTCCATACTGCTCTACATGAGCTGTACCTCTGACTTATTTCTAATTGTGTTCTTTGTGGTCAATGAGAATCATCTTCATCTCCAACACTACAGACTCAAGCTCCTGCCTTTTTGTTGTCTTTTGTATCAGCAAGGGAATCTGGCAGAAAATATTTGCCAAATTAAATATGTAGATCATAAAGAGTTTAATTCCACCTTCAGTACAGTAAAACCAAAAACACTGAACACTACACCCGTGCACCCATGCACCTCACAAGCTGCTAAGACTTTAAACTTTATCCACTGTGTGTCTGTGGTCTGTGTAAGTTTGATACCTCTGCATTAGACATTCACTTTCCAGGCAATTTAAACTTGTAAAAAAAAAAAAAAAAAAAACAGACAACAGACACATCTTTAGCCTGTTAACCCAGAAAAGAACAGGAATTTCATGCAAACTCCAAAAGCAAAATCTAATGCACAATGAGACATTTATTAGGTCAATGATAGAAATGTTCACTTATTTACACTAAAAGTATTTCCATGTATATATTCAATATTTAAACATACTAATGTTTTAATTTAGTGTACTTTTCCTTAAAATATTGTTTTGGAAAAATGGAAAATTTGACTAGTGACCAGTAGGTATCAATATCTTGGTTTAATGAAAATGTCTTCAATAATAACAGAGAAATTCCCCTTTGGATAAAATTTGACATAAGAATATGCATGAACTGACTAGAACCTTTAGTCATACTGACCCTAGGCCAACGTCCTCCACATTACAAAAATGATGAGTAAGGTAACTCTAATTTATTTACTGCAGTCAGATACCAGTTGTGCAGGAAGTGATGATACAGTTATAGAACACATAAAAAAATAAATGGGGAAACAGCAGGAAAGCTGGAAATTTAACTGACCCTGGCAAAGAAAGTTAAACTGTTTCACCATGTGTTTTTGTACAGTGAAATAACATTTCTTTAACAGTATTATTACATTGGAAAAAGATAAATATAAGGTGGAGTTAAGGTAGAATCAGATACTACTTGGAGGACCCAAGCTTTACAGGGTGTGGTGTTTGTTATATAGTCTTGTGTAAATGTATTATTGTGCAATACACTAAATGAGGACAGTAATTCTCAAATGACAAACAGAGACATTAGATAAGACTGTGAGAGTTGTATTCAGCAACAAAGAGTCAACGTACCAACAGCAGCACATGTCTTGGCTGTAGGCAGATTGGTACAGTCTCCTATCCCAAACACATTTGGATACCTCTTATGCTGCAGTGTGTCTTTGTTGACATCCAACCACCCAAGCTCATCGGCCAGTGGACTGTCTTTAATCACCAAACTGGGTCCCATTGGTGGTGTGACGTGAAGCATTTCATACTGATGAAGAAAACAAGTTATTTTCCCTTTTGCATATATTTAGGTTTAAAATGACATAAATGTGGTTAATGTACGAGTCTGTTCACGCCAAACAAGCACAGCAAACTAAATAACTAATATTTGGGATTTAAGAAGAAAACAGTACAACAGTTACCTGGATCACTGTGGTTTCACCTGGTTTGTCTAGATTTTCAAACACAGCTTCTTGCTTGTCTGCTCGCACTTCAATCAGATTCTGCCTCAGGTTGACTTGTAGCTCCCGACGCTTCACAATGTCCCACAGTGAGTCAGCATATTTCTTAATCCCAAAGAGTACGGGCAATGATGTGTTGTACATTATATTGGCCTTTGTCCTTTTTCCTGTCTTTGAAAACGGAAGACACATTAAAATATCTCCGTTTATTGGGGAAAACCACGCTTATTTTTTATTGTTTTATCATTCGCCTCAAAAGTTAAGTACCTTTCTGAGAAAAGCGTCCGTTAGGTACATTATCTTTTGTGGCGCTCCAGCACATTTCACAGGGGTGTTTGGGAACGTGAACACGGCGTTGCCCTCCTTGAAGTTCTGCAGTGCTTTCCATGTTTTCTCCACAGTTTCAACCGAGTAGTTTGACCCAATGCTGGGATGTTCAAACCCCTCTGGCAGTCCTTTGATCTACATATAGGAGGACTGTGAGAATCCGGGGATGTAACTGAGTTTATACACAATGGCAAAAGGTTACTAGGTAGAGGTAGCGTCCAATGAACAAAGCACTACTTCACCTTCTCAAAATGGAGCTGTACACCAAGGGCTACAATCAAATACTCGTAGGAGATCTGTAATGTCAACAAATGTTCATGTCAGCTAGATGCACATACATTATCACTACACTACAAAATATCCAGCTTCTACATGCGGGGACACACAATAACATACTGTTACGCTATTGTATTCTTTGATATGACTCAGCTAACAGTTTCTCCAAATCAAACTTACTTCAGTCCCATCCTCTGTGCTGATAGTGTTAGTGTCTGGATTTATTTCCTGGACTTTAGATTTCACCCACTTCACTCCAGACGGCATAACACTTGCAGTGGGACGACCAGATGAGGCCAGATTCTTTGCACCAGCACCAACCAGGGTCCATATTGGTTGATAGTAATGCACCTGACAGAAATGAAACACCGTTAAAACACCATTCTTCATCATTTGCAGTGTTGCGTTGTATTGCAGTCATAAATAAAGAGATCTGTAGAAAATAATAATCATGATCTACTGGATGCTTGCCTCACTGGGCTCCACAACAGCCACATTCCCTGCTTCCATCAACCTCTTCATACGTGCACTCATGGTAATGCCTCCACTTCCTCCTCCCAGCACGAGCATTTTGTAATGCTGTTTGGCAAAAGCATGGCTGCTTGTGTGAAGCTGTGTTATGTGTGTAGAGACAGTAATGCCCGTTGAGTGGCACTTCCTCAGATGATGAAAAGCTGCCATTCTGTGTTCTGCAAGATACTGAAATTAGTAACAGTGACACTGTTGCTTGGGACTAAACATATCACATCTGGTAGTTTTCTGAAACTTCACCATCTTATTCTATTTTTTACTGAGCAGATGTAACTTTTGCATCCACCTATGTACTATGAGAACAGTGGGGTCATGAGTTTGATTTCGATTATTTCTAACAGGGGACCATCCAACACAATTCAACATAATATAAACAAAGCATATTTTCAGGAGCAAAACGAAAATCATTATTTTAGTTGCTCAGTATAACTTAGCTTAAAAACTGCATTGACTTTAGTGATAGACTCTTACTTTGACATAAAACAACAATCAGGCGCGGTTAATTGAAATTGTTGTGGTTTTATGTATTCTCTGAGATGAGGACAAGTTACAACTGCGTGTTGCGTAGTAAACTAACTCGGCCTCCATAATCTTTCTTCTACAGGCAGTTTCACCAGTAGAACGTGGGAAAAACTAAACACACCACACTGACCTTGATCAACACTACTGTCCGCCGTCCGCTTCGTTGTTAGTCCAGACACAATCCCTAAATGGCCCAGGCAGTCTGGTCCTCTTTAGGCACAGAAGCTACGAGCCCACCCGCCTTCACTACAGGACGAACCGTGATCTCACCACCACGGTCTGCACGAGCGCAGCGGATGTCGAATTCGTAGTGAGCCTACACCGTTCGCCCCGCCCTCTGAAATTTTTGACCAATCAAATTTGAGTTTATCCAACAATCCAGCATATCAAACTTTAGCGTAAACTTGTGGGTAAATTGTTTAATGACGAGTTATGTTTTAATAAAGGTCACAGAGATATCGATAAGCGTCTTGGAGTGGCTCTGGGTTGTCGAATACACGAGAGTTTAGATGTGACACCTCTGGGTTAATTTGTTAGATTGTAGCACTCGCCTTGGGTTCCTTATTAGAGCTACCATGAGTTTGTGGTTACTTTCTACGGAGCCTGGGAGGTGTGAAAAAGTTGAGAACATGCATTGGCCCTATTAATTATTAATTCTAAACAATCACTTAGTTATTACACTTAATTATTATACTAAGTGTAATAATTAATCTCTGATACTAGAGATTAGTTAGAAGGTATGTATACTCCTCAATTTTCTTTAATTACTTATTTGCTGCCAAATCCTGTTTTTTGTAATAGAAAACAATGGATGTCAATTACCCACTTGGAACTATTTTACACCAAGAAACTTGCTTGATCGGTTATGGTTTTTGACCTCCGTAAATATACCAACTGTTCTATCTGCAGGGCTTTGGACAGTCGCATAGTGGAGGCTGTAGTTAAGGATATTCCGATTTTCAAATTACACTTAAATGCAACATTTTCACAACACTGTCGACAGCGATCTCCTTAAAGGACATTGTGAGAAGAACAGAAAAGTGCAAGTCATTGTGACTGTATTCCCCCCACTCTCAACCAGCAAGTCACAGCTGCAGGAGACTTTATATTTATGGCTTGAGTTTCTGAACATTACCACTCGTGTTTAGACCTTTTAAGTTTTTTACACACATTTTAAATTTAAACATATGGATAAAGCGTGCATCCCCATTTATCTATTCAGTATCCCATAAAGACAAAGTGGAAGCACATTTTAGGAAAATGTTGCCCAATTCTAAAAAATCTGAACTCTATTTGATTTTATTTTTAGTTCTCATTTAATATTAAAAATATGTGGTTTCACTTTGAGACTATGGGTTATAGAATCTAGGTAGATGGGCAAAAAGCAACCAAATTAAGTGTATGTTACAATGAGCCTCTGGGGAAGAGCTGTTATGCCATTAAATTGTCTTAACTATTATAATCAGGAGAACATTGGTAGGGAAAAATGTATCGCTGTTAAAGGCAGAATGCATGTCATTTCATGTGTTTCCTAATATAAGCCTCCTATTATGCCTAAATGACAAGCAGTTAGTGGAGACTGGGCAGACTGCAAAAATCTAAATAACAACACTGAACAAGGAATCCCCTTCCTTTTCAATTTAGTTTGCAGCTTTTGAAAGTATTTCCTGTTCTAAATTTGAGTGTTTTTTGTTCTTTGTGTCAGTTTTTCTAGCATTAACAATCATGGTACTGATAATGGATGCGCCACCATGACCACTACTGTACCAAAAATGGCAAATTTATGGAGCAATGTGTACAGAAATAAAATGGTTATGATTTATTAGAATCATTGGGCAGTTCATTGGTTAAGGGCAGTTCCCAAGTAATTTAATCATAATGTAAGTTCAAGTTATTCACAGGTTTTAATTGTGAAGTAACAATGGTTTACAAACCATTTTTTTGATGCTGCGGAGAAAGAATTTGCAAAAACGAGCAACGTGGACTTGCATATGGACATGCTGAATTTGATGTATCCAAATAAGTCATCCTGGTATCGGTCTAGTAAAGACAATCAGGTCTTAGTGTCACAATCTTCAAAATTAACATAAGTAACATAAATATGATTTTGCAATTTATAAGAAAACAAAAACTCAACTCTTCGTGGATTCGTGTCTGTGGATTCAGCAAGTTATTAGGTTATCAGATTTCCCGCTCCAACATGGAGTCCGAGTTGACGCATGCCCACCAACGTACAGAAGGCAGCATTACGCTCATTGGTCACTGTTTTAATTATTCATGCACAGCTGAATGCAACATAACATGTTATACATTTTGCTTCTACATATATTCTCTGTTTTTCTTGAGGTGATCATTCTATACATTTATTATTGAGGTCTGGAAGTGTGTCATCTCGAGAGGTGGTTCTAATGTTTTGGTCCACTCATGTAAACAGGCGGCGGTGGGTGGTTCTGTACAAACAGACACGATTTACACGTAGCCCATTGTCTGTCTAAAATGTGCCCGAGGGCTTCAGGTTACTTGCCATTTGCCACAATGACTCAGCATTTTTCTGGCTAGACTACTACCAGTTTTGTGCTGTGCACTTCACTGACCTCTGTACTTTTCCTAGTCTTAAGTGGTTACCACGTTTCACCTTTCAGCCTCTAGTTGGACAGTGATGTACAAAGTGACATCACCAACTTGTGGTTTTATCAAAGGCAGGTAAGACATCCAAACACTAAAACAGATATCTCAACTGGTTTACTTTAAGCTAAGCATTAGGTTTTCCTTTCTAAATAACAACTGAATGTATATTTATATCCATGTTCTACATGGTCAGTCCATTAATAATTATAGTGATTTAACTAAACATCAGTAAGTCTACTTAGACAAAGAAGACTGGTAATTTAACCTTAATGTGTTTAGCTGTTGTGCTCTGCGCCTTTACTGTTACCACATTGTGACTGCATTGTTAGGATGACATAGAAAGAAAAAAGTTCAAGGTGTGACCGTTACAGCCATAACCGGCACCTAGATGTTTATAAACTTAACAGTGTCATATCATGTGATCTAAACATTTATTTACTGTGAATTCAACATTTCATAGATGAGTACAGTTCTGCTGTTATTAACAATGTGCATATAGTCTGCATCCAAACTGTACGTTAAATAGTGATGTAAACATTTGAAAAGAACATTAATAAACAACAAAACAGCACAGGCCTTAAAAATGAAACATGGTTTAAAACATTTTAAGAAAAACAAATTAGAAGAAGAATATTCTATCTGTTTTCAGCCAAGTAGTTCCTTCAGACCCTGAGTATTTAGAAGAAATAAAAAAATGTCCTAAATGTAACACGGAGAAGAGCACCATCAAGTGTCCGGTTGTGTTTATCACCTCCATCAGGAGAGACACAGAGAGAGAACCAGGGACTTGCTCGTTGCAGCACACATACACACAGAAGCATCTTCCTCCCTCTCTTCGTGTCGTAGCTCTCGGTGAATGATCATCATTGTTCATTTCTGTTCAGTCTTTCTGTTTATCCACAGATTTGTCTCATAATAACTTGATTTCCTGCCTGCGCCATTTTCTTCAACGTCTCTTCTTCTTTTTCACGGCAGCTGCTGTTGATTTTGATGTGTCCATTTTTATTCAGCAGGAGGAGAATAGCGTTTACTCCGGAACGAGCTGCAGAATGTGATGCTTGGTATAAGTGGTTGCTGCTGTATGACAGGATACATGGAGACAACACAAGCCCGTGCCTGTGACAAACTTGTGCAAGGTATGAACAGGCAGACAAATATGTGTCAGAAATATGTGCACTCATTTTGTACTCTATTACTACTGCTGGAGCCATCAGCATTAATAAAGGGATTAATAAAGTGTTTTGAATTTTGAATCTTTTTGAATATATACTATATATGATATTGAGGAAACTGCATTACAGGAAACAAGAACTGTTTTTAAAATGAAGGAATCATACAAACCAGGCTACAAATGAAGGGCTACACTCTCAGTTTTGTGTTGCTCACGTGGGACCTTTTGCTAAGGAGACACAGTACACTGGGGGTTTACCCGCTGATAGTTTAATTAAAGCGTGTCTGAACAGAAAAGAAACAAGACACCGCTCTGTTTTGTGTGTTGCCACAGATATAACACCAAGGTAGACACTCTGACTCATTCAGTCCAGTGCTGCCCCACCGCACAATGCAGCTTCACACTTTTCATTGGCTAAATGTGGGTTTTCCTAACGTCTTTTAGGGAAATCCTCAAGAGGTCCCAGGAAAAGATGGCATTCTGGAGGAGAAGCACACACGTTGGTAAGACAACATTTTCTATGCTATTTTACATTTTTCATTAAACATAATATATCACAGCCTATCACACCTTAACCATTGTGCAGTAGCTGTAGTTCTAATTTCCCTGTGTATGAGTGTTTTTTATATATTGATATGTGTAGTGTTTGTGAGGAGTTGACCTTGTACAGTGACGGACAAACGTGAGCTATTCGGTGGGACTCAAGTGTGTTTCAGTTCCTCAGCAATATATCGGTGTGGCCATCCTTTTGGGAGGAAATACGCCTTGTATGATCTAAAAGCCTCCTGTATAAACCATAGAAATGTGGTCTGAATTATTTCCTGAAGCATCTAGAAATTGCTAGAACCTGCTCAGACTTTTAGGTCCACGCAAGAGTCTGCTGAAGTTACGAGGAGAAAGTATAAACTCCTTAAAAAACAAGTAAAAAAATAACTACACAATTTCATGCTGTATTAGAAAAGCAATATTGCATTTAAACATCTTCTAATTTAATGTTTAAACAGACCAAACCTGCCTTCATAATTAATTCTTGGTAACAGGACGGGGCCAGGCTCTTGTGTGAGAAGGTCTATCCTGTTGCAGGTCTGTGCGTGTGTGTTATGTATAATTCAACAATGATTTAACCTATTTTGGAATCAGCAGATGTAGCTCTATGCTTCTTCAGGCACAACTCTGTGTGGAAAACTAGATTGCTTTGATAAATAATTTCATTTTCTCACAAGTGACTGGTGTATTATGTTGTTGTTTGTGGGTAAAAATGATTGCAGTCAAACTGATGCCATGCATCGTAGATGAAGACTAGTGCATCATGTTGACATAACAGCTCAGCTCAGTCAGTCAAGATGTCACGTTCTTCTATTTAAATAAATACATTAATATTTACTATAAAACAAAAGCAGAATCAATCTTAACATTTCTTAACACTCTCAGTTAAAAGAAAGTGTTTTAACTTTGAACAAATGAATGAGTTCATACATAATTTTCTGAAGAATTCCATTCAGTAATTTGCTTTTTAAATATATCTAATCTGTGTCTGTATTCACTTGTGTTCTCTGTGTAGAGAAGGAACGCCATGTGAAAGCCAATGCCCAGGACTACAATGACAAATTTTCTTATGCTGTAAGTAGACCTCAGTATTGAATTTACAAATATATGCTGAATTATTTACCGTCATTTTTTGTGTTTGGCATTGTCCAGGATAATCACATCAAAACCTCAAAGTACAACATTTTCACCTTTCTGCCCATCAACTTGTTTGAGCAGTTCCAGAGGGTGGCGAATGCTTATTTCTTAGTGCTGTTGATACTGCAGGTAAGAGAAGGTCTTTTTATGAAAGAAACCTTTTTTCTTTATGTGAGGGCATATTCTGAATTAACCTGCTTTTCTTTTCATATAGTTAATTCCAGAAATATCCTCTTTGTCCTGGTTCACAACCATCGTGCCTTTGGTGTTGGTGCTGGTAATCACAGCTGTGAAAGATGCCACAGATGACTATGTTGGTTCAACAATTCACTTTTTACATGAGTACCCCCTGTTGGATACCCCCTTTTTAAAACTCCTGTGGTAAAATTGTTATCGCTTTTTAATCATTTCAGTTCCGGCATAAGAGCGACAAGCAAGTCAACAACCGCCAGTCTCAGCTTCTCATCAGAGGAAAGTATGTCACTTTTTTTATATCGCCTGAAAAGCCTTGTCACATGCACAAATGATTGTATGTATATATTGTATATTCAAGGACATTTATCTAGTTTAATTCTAAGCTGTGTTTTTTTTTTGTTTCCAAGTTTGCAGAATGAAAAATGGATGAACATTCGTGTTGGAGACATCATCAAACTAGAGAACAATCAGTTTGTTGCAGTGAGTACACCGTTTAGTCCTTTGTCCCTTCTATTCTGAAATAATGGAGGAAACAGTGAGAGGAGGTTAACAAGTATATAGATTTCTTCTGGGAGATTCGCAGGCTGCTGACTGCTTTGCAGGTTCATTGGTGCAGAGATTGATTTATTGCTTTTTCTCAACCAAGTGTTTCGTAATGGTTTTATACACAGGCAGACATCCTCCTTCTCAGTAGTAGCGAGCCCTATGGACTGTGCTATATTGAGACTGCAGAGCTAGATGGGTAAGTGCTGCACGGGTTATGTAAAATAAAACTGAGCAATCCAAACTGCAGATGAACAAGACACTGTATCATTTGTGAGAGGAAGGAAAGTGTGAGAATATGAGTCACGGATCTGATCATTTCTAAAGTGGATGTGACCTTTCTTTAAAGTTGGTGTAATAGTAGGTTTTCACATTTCTGTGTCAAATCTGGTATTATCATTTCTTCCCATACAGAGAGACAAATCTGAAAGTACGTCAGGCCTTGACTGTCACCTCAGATTTGGGAGATATTTCAAAACTAACAGACTTTGATGGTGAGGTGATGCTTGAAATCTTTATTTTTTACATCTGTGTAAGGAATAACGAATAAGGAATAACTTGCGCTCCATGTATGTGGATGCATTCACGTCTAATGCTCGTGTTTTTTGTTGTGTGGGTGTGTGTTGTTGGTTTTTCTTCTGCATTAGTGATTCTGAATCTCTGTTTGCTCTATCCCTCAGGAGAAGTCATTTGTGAACCACCAAACAACAAGCTAGATAAATTTATTGGAACGTTATACTGGAAGGACAATAAATACCCTCTGGATAATGATAAAATGCTGCTGCGAGGCTGCGTTCTCAGGAACACGGAGTGGTGCTTTGGAATGGTCATATTTGCCGGTAAGATTATTTTCATACTCCCAAGCCATTAGCCACGTTTAGCTCATAGAGCGCGCTGTCCTTAATGTTCTTTCAACACTCATAGCGTATTTCCCGTCACTACACCAGGGTTGCAAACCAAACTGATGCAGAACTGTGGAAGAACAATATTTAAGAGGACAAGTCTCGACAAGCTTATGAATACTTTAGTTCTGTGGGTAAGTCTTTTATGACTTCTAGTGCGTTTGACTGTTGCTTGCACAGGAAATATTTTGTATTCACTGCTTATTTCTGTGAATTTGAAAAACATTATACAGTATAATACTTATAAGAATGCACTTGTTGTATTTCAGATCATCGCCTTACTCATATGTATGGGAGTTGTTTTAGCCATTGGAAACACTATATGGGAGAATCAGGTTGGAATGAACTTCCAGGAGTTTTTGCCATGGAACGAGTTTCAGAGGAATGCTGTTTTCTCTGGTTTCCTCACCTTCTGGTCCTACATCATTATCCTTAACACAGTGGTGCCCATCTCCCTGTATGTCAGGTAAGGATCACAAACAGTTGTTGACAAGGTCAAATATTTCACCTGTCATTTCTTTCAAGCAGTGGATATTTTATTTTGAGAGAGATGAATCCTTTCCAGAGCTATACCTTATAATTAAATGTAATCAATGTTAACTCTTTAGTGTGGAGGTTCTGCGGCTTGGTCACAGTTACTTCATTAACTGGGATCGGAAGATGTACTATGATCGGGCCGACACTGCTGCTGAAGCTCGCACCACCACTCTGACCGAGGAACTGGGCCAGGTGGAGTTTGTCTTCTCTGACAAGACTGGCACGCTCACCCAGAACATCATGGTGTTCAGCAAGTGCTCCATTAATGGACAGACATATGGTAGGTCGGAGCTCTTTGAATCTGCCTAATACAGATATACAGTATGTTCTAGATTAAGTATATATTCTAAAATGCCTAATGTTAGATTGTTAGAATTTAGAAACCATTCAAGTCAAGAAAGAGGAACGAAAACAATTCAATTTTAACATAACTTTTTTAATTAAGTGATTTAGTGGACCTAAGAATGCAACATTTACTCTGTGTCAAACGAAAGGATACTCATTGCAATGTACCTTCTACAAAGTGTTTCCAACCAAGACTTTAAAGTAAAGTGCATTAGTTTTAGTCTTAAAACTAAGATGCTGTTTCAGCGGTTTGACCATCACACCATGAAATTCTTTAATTAAAATTAAAACCGTGGCAAAGCCATACTACTGTAATCCTTGAATGTAGATTTAATTAATTACCTAGACTTTTTTTCTTAGGCGACATCTATGATGAATTTGACCAGAAGGTGGAAATCACAGAAGTAAGAAAAGCCTGAGAACAAACGTCTTCACTCTGTAATACTGTTTTACCATAACTGTGTCGTGGTCCATGTCTCTTTAGAAAACACCCTGTGTGGACTTTTCCTTCAACCATCTCTGTGACAGAAAGTTTAAGTTTTATGACAGCAGCCTGGTTGAAGCCATTAAACTGGAGGATCCTGCAGTGAAGGAGTTCTTCAGACTGCTGGCTTTGTGCCACACTGTGATGCCAGAGGAGAAGAGTGAAGGTAAAATATGCACACACAGGAACAGCAGACAGAAGTCATTGAAATTGTTGAGCGCCTTCTGATTGATGTTGCTGTTAACACGTAGGACATTTGCTGTACCAGGCCCAGTCACCTGATGAGGGAGCCCTAGTCACCGCAGCACGAAACTTTGGGTTCGTGTTCCGGGCCCGAACCCCCGAGACCATCACACTGTGTGAGATGGGATGCTCTGTCACCTACAAGCTGCTGGCCATACTGGACTTCAACAACGTGCGCAAGAGAATGAGTGTCATTGGTTAGGTCTTCATTTATAACAGCAATGATCTAGTTCTCTAAAGTAGTCAACGTGACTTTTCATTCACGCTTATGTTTCCCCCCTTTTGTATTTAACTTTTTAAACTCATTTTCTGATAAGACACAATCTATAGTTGGTCTAGAATTACAATTTGCAATTAGCTGCACTTTGGTCTTTTATTCAGTTCACTATACAGTTAAGTGTTTGTAATAATGACAGACTGGATTGCTTGATAACTAATCAGGTGGGAGGATTTTCAGCAGCCTGGAAAACCTAAAAAATATTGTTTGATCGACAAAGCATTAGTAGATGATTGATTAACCATAATTAAGACCATTATTCATAGTTTATAAAACCTTTATAAATTTGTGTCTTATTAGAAAGTGGTGCTTTATTTTTAAAATTCTGCTTTCAATAATTATTTATTTTCAGAGTTCTTTATCTATGTAACACATGTAATATTTGCTTTCTCTTTTTTTCAACATCTGCAGCAATTGTCAGAGAATACATAATCAATTCAATTCATGCACAATTAACATATATTGTACATTATAGTTGCTCACTAATTTATCATAATAAAAGTGTCACAAATATAGTATCACAAGATTTAACAGATCAAGATCAGAACATATCAATAATCAAACAGAATTAAAATCAATGAATCTTTGTTCCTGTGTGATTTACAGTGAGAAATTCCCAGGGCCAGATTAAACTTTACTCCAAAGGAGCTGATACCATTATTTTCGAGCGACTGGATCCATCCAGCGAAGACCTCATGTACACTACCTCAGAACATCTCAGTGTAAGTGTTCTGTTAGATAACATCACTCAAAGACAGTGAGCATACTATGTATTTATAGTCGCATAGAAATCAATAAGCCAGAAAACGTTTGTCATTTCTCACGTAACACTGAGATTAACAGCTTTATATAAAGTATATGTGTGTCTTTTGTAAAGGACAAAGTAATACTGTCTTTGCACTTCGACAATATGTACAGTGTCTTATTTATTTCCACACACAGCTGTTACATGTTTGTCTTAATTTCTTATCTCTTTTCTCTGCAGGAATTTGCAGGTGAAGGACTTCGAACGTTAGCTCTGGCTTACAAAGATATCGATGAAGATTATTTTGAAGTTTGGATGAAGAAGCTTCTCTTTGCCAGCACTGTCATCGAGAATCGTGAAGATCAGCTGGCCGTTCTCTATGAAGAGATCGAACAGGGCTTGAAGGTAACATTGACAACCTTTCGTTTATCTCTGCGGAACGATCAACGCTATGTAGTTTCTGCAGACTCACTGCTGTCCTGGTTGAAGCTTCTAGGAGCCACAGCAATAGAGGACAAACTTCAGGAAGGAGTCCCGGAGACTATTGCCTGTCTAAATCTGGCAGACATCAAGATCTGGGTCCTTACAGGAGATAAACTAGGTCCATTTTTTGCCTAAATTATTGATAAGAAAATCTTTAAAACCGGCGTCTCTGTCTGTGGAAACAACACAACCGCAAGCTTTGTCTGACATTTCAGAGACGGCGATGAACATCGGCTACTCCTGCAACATGCTGCGTGACGACATGAATGAGGTGTTTGTTATCTCTGGTCACACACCTCTTGACGTGCAGCAACAGCTCAGGTGACAAATAATCATTTTTGCTGTTCACCTAGAGTTTGATATTTTCATAGCAATCTACTCTTCCACCGTGAGGATGGCTCAATCAAACCTCATGAAATCTGTAAACACGTTTGCTGTGCCCTCAGGAATGCTAAGGAGCACATCCTTGGCCTGAGTCATGTTACCAGTGCTGCGGGAGATGCTGAGAAGACGGATGTGTTTGCAGATGACTCTGTGTTTGAAGAAACCATTATAGCCGAATATGCCTTAGTCATCAATGGTCACAGTTTGGTAAGATACTCCAGTGTATTACAGTATAGGAAGCTCCAGTGACATGATCGGTGATTAAAAGCGTTGCATGGTGTTGACACTTCAGGGGGTTGATGTTATAGGTTGGTACTTGTAGGTTTGTGACGCCTGTGTTTTCCTTGCAGGCTCATGCGCTGGAGCCACAGCTGGAGCACACTTTGCTGGATTTGGCCTGTTTGTGCAAGACAGTCATCTGCTGCCGGGTCACTCCGCTGCAGAAAGCTCAGGTGGTGGAGCTGGTGAAGAGACACAAGAGAGCCATTACTCTGGCCATAGGAGATGGAGCCAATGATGTCAGCATGATCAAGAGTAAGTCTCAGGATCGATCACTGTTTAGACACAAGGATTTGAGGCATTTTAAACATCCTGTTAAGAACCAGCAGCCTGAAGCACAGCTAGAGTTTTAATTAACATTAACATTAATAATGCATTTGAGTGACACAGCCTTGCATCCAGATTCAAACGTTTGAGAGCTGCTTGGTACAGGCCGTCTAGTTTCATGTGCCTGTGATTCAAACTGTGCATTTCTCCCTCAGCCGCGCACATCGGTGTTGGCATCAGCGGACAGGAGGGGATGCAGGCTGTCCTAGCATCGGATTATTCCTTTGCTCAGTTTCGGTTCCTGCAGCGGCTCTTGCTGGTGCATGGACGCTGGTCCTACTTCCGCATGTGTAATTTCCTGTGTTACTTCTTCTACAAAAACTTTGCCTTTACACTGGTTCACCTTTGGTATGGCTTCTTCTGTGGTTTCTCAGCTCAGGTAAGAGTACGGTATTTATATAATGTATTGTACTCCTGGATATTTTTTGAAGGTTTTTGAAGGTCTTTTGTGTCTTATTTATCATGTATGAATATTACTGTTCCCACAGACAGTGTATGACCAGTGGTTCATTACCCTCTTCAATATAGTCTATACATCTTTACCAGTGCTGGCAATGGGACTTTTTGATCAGGTATTACTGTTGATTATATGATAATAACAAAACAATTACTGTTGTTTCAAGAAATCTTCATTTCGAAATTAGGTCTACAGTCTGTTTTAGCAGTTCTCAAAGAATACCCCCCAAACCATCTTATACTTTCCTTTTTGTTTTTCTTTTCAAGATAGTGTCAAGACATACAGGTGAATATTTTGTCATGATCATAATAACTGGTTAGACCTCCTTTACTGTGTCATAATTCAATACAGGTACCTACATCTCTAAATCTGGGTACTACTCTAACCACATGTGATCAGAATCCCTAACCCTTAAAACAATAAACTGTGTGGTGGTCATCATAATCGTCAATTTGCCATTCATCACCTCATTACTTAACCTTCTACTCACCATTGTTTAACATGTTTCTTACTAAGTAATACACTTCACATAATTTTCATACTGTCTCTGTTTTCTGAAGGACGTCAGTGACCTGAACAGCCTTCGCTACCCGAGCCTTTACAAACCCGGCCAACAAAACCTTCTGTTCAACAAACACCAGTTTTTCCTTTACACACTACAGGGTGTCGGCACGTCGTTCCTGCTGTTTTTTATTCCTTACGGAGCCTTCTCCGTGATAGTGAAGGAGGATGGCTCACAATTCTCCGAGCAGCAAACATTTGCTGTCACTATAGCAACCTCCTTGGTTATTGTCGTGAGTGTTCAGGTGAGTAGAAATGGAGAAAATAGTCCTGTGGATGAAAAAATGAACAGTATGACTATGATGCATGTATCTGTTCCTAGATCGGACTTGTCACACACTACTGGACAGCTGTCAATCACCTCTTTATATGGGGAAGTCTGACAGTGTACTTTGCCATATTGTTTGCAATGCAAAGCGATGGCTTGTTTGAAATATTTCCAAGGAATTTCCCATTCATAGGTAAGTTTGACCTAATGTGATCTATGTAAGGAAATAATGTTGATGCATGGAGATACTGAGAACAAATCGTTTTCTGTCTCAGGCACAGCCCGGAACTGTTTGTCGGAGAAGATTGTGTGGCTGATCATTCTGCTCACCACGGTGGTGTGCGTTGTGCCTGGTTTAGCAGTCAGTTTCCTAAGAGTGGACCTCTTCCCAACTCCCAGAGACAAGGTACAATAACTTTATTACATACACTAAAGAATGTTGTAAACAGTGAACATGTAAATGACTGTTTCATTGGTGGAAATTAGCTAACTTTACAATTTTAAGTTGCTAGTATTTTACATCCATGTGTGCTACTTTCATTTGACTAGTTATTTTTTAGATTACTGATCATTGATCATTGAAAAATTTAAAATTCAATTGTAATAATAAATAAACCATTGATTGACATTTCTGACTCTAAATTAAATATTTAAGCATATTTTACTTAAAATACTAACCGTAATTCTCTTTTACTAAGCAGAGGATTTTATTCATAAATTATTCCTACATTATAGTAATTTTACTGAGGAATATACAGTAAATACTTCTTCTGCAACGTCTTCTGAATCTGTGTCTTTCCGCAGATTCGTTATCTACAACAGTCTAGAAAGAAGCAAAGACCTCAGGGGCAGAACCTGAGGCGAGTACGTAGGACAAGCTCTCGTCGCTCTGCCTATGCCTTCTCCCACCAACAGGGCTACGGAGAGCTGATCACTTCAGGCAAAAACATGAGGACGAGCACAGTTTCTTCTGCTCACTCCCCTGAAAGAACACCGCATAGTTCCAGCTGGATAGAAAATATGTTAAAGAGAAATAATGAAGTTTCTTGTATAACTGATGAAAGCACAGGAACATCAGAACACAGCCAAAGACAAATCCAAACTCCAAAGCAACAGCGCACAGACTGAACCTGACCTCTGTCAAACAGATACTGTAAGGATGGATCCCACAGACCAAGCACAAGATATGAGCATCCTTTATTTGAGGGGATTTCTACTCAAATCCAACAGCACAGACGTACCTTGTTTTCTATGCGTCATTCGTGTTGGCTCTGATGAATGTTAGCCTTGTGCTGTGCCTTGTATGATTCCTGTAAATGATGATCTTTTTCATTTAATATTTAATGGCCGTTTGGGCTGAGTTGGAAAGAAGTGTGAAACTGGAATGCTTTGCTTAAGTCTAATATATCACTCATATATCATGTAGTTGCAACTTTTGAGCAGATCTGGTGAAGGAGTAATGGGAAAACACTGGCCGAGGTAGAATGTGATCAAGATCCCTGAACATATTTCAATGTCGACTGCTGCAGTTATGATCAGCACAGTTAAGTAGCATGTGCCTTATACCACCAAGCCTCTTTGGTCGAATGTGAAAATCTATCCTGTTGCTAAAGCTCAAACTAGCACATGATCCTATCATCAGGGTTTCTCTTCTGATTTCCCAGTGGCTCACACATCTTTCGCACAACTGATAAACATGTATGATGCTGTTCCAGTGATGAACATGTGAGGGATTCCTCGCGGCTTTTTGCTTGTCCTGGCATAGTGTTGGTATCTAAAATGTTAAAAGATGATTGGGTTTTATATAATACAAATTAAATGTTTAGAAAAAACTTCATTTATTCATGTGTTTCCAGCACTTTAGAAACTGAGTTTGCAATACAAAACTGATTAATTACAAAGTTCCCATAAAAACCTGTTTTAATACAAAAGCATGTTCAATTTGTAAGAAATAGTAATCATTTAGTACATATTTGGTCCTTCACGAGTAATGTTACGGTACAATGAGATGCTAAAGTAAAATACTTTGTTCTTACTTAACACAATCACCACAAGTGTGTTTTAAACAATAAATGTGTTATTTAAACAATGAATGCAAAAAAGAAATATCACTGATTTCCCTGCTAATATGAATATGAATTTGAATCATAGCTGTGTAAACAGCTGTGTATTGGTGTCCTTATTTTCATTCTTCAAGGAAAATTGCAGCTCCTCCACCTGGCTTTGAGACAAACAGACTTTGTTTTTCCATTGCTGCTCTGCGTGGATCAGGGAGGTAGTAGGCTTCCCTCACAGCTTGTAAGAAAGACTCCACCTTCTCGCTGGGAATCATTGAGACTGCACATCCACCCCAGCCTGCCCCCGTCAACCGTGAACCCACAGCCCCAAACTTCCTGTAAAAAAAAATGTTCAGCAAGGTTGTGTGAGTGTGACTTGTAATCATGTGTATGTGTAATAAAAAAGAGAACATGGAAGAGATGACAAGAGAGCGGGGTAAAGGTAAAGAAATGCATCTGCCACTAGAATTTCCCCAAGTGGATTAATAAAGAATTATCAGTCATTATTAAAGTCACATTTTGTTTCATTCTGTATCACATGCTGCCTGTAACCACAGAGGCTGAAGTGTACTGTCACTGTCGTGTACTCACAGACAAATGTCCACCAGTTGATCCAGTTCAGGGCAGCTGCACTCATACAGGTCTCTGCAACTTGCATGGCTCTGGTTCATCAGATCTCCCAGTATCTGTATGGACTCAGCAGGTTCAGAGTCACACACACTCTTAAACTTCAGCACTCGTGCAGCCTCCCCATACACATGCTTGGCTCGCTGGTGCAGCTTGAAATGCGTTACTGTGAGTGAGGAGCAGAGGCAGATGTTTGTCAAATCGGTCTGTTGCATGTCTGTATGAACAGTATGGTCCAGCAACAAGTGGCTCCATTTAAGTACAGATCATACATTAAGGGTTACTTGGTGCTTTTACAGGATATATATAAACAAAATATGAGAGATTTTTATAGCTTCACACATTTTACTCAGTTCTATGTTGATATAATTAAGTCTGCAACTACTGCACCTACCAATAAAATGTTAAATTATAGAGCTCTCAGAAGGATGTAAAACTCAAAGTGTCTTCACACTGGAAAAGCTCATTTTTGGGATGCGTGGATTTGTACTAGACAAAGAATTTAGAACAATATAGCAAATGTCGAAACTGTTTTTAAATCTAAATGAAATTATTTATTTTTCCTGCTTACTATGTTGTGTGTTGGTGCTCAGCAGCTCCCTGGAAAAGTGCTCAGCGGTGATTCCCAGTGCCTCGCAGATCTCCTCTCGGCTGTACGACTCAGGATGCAAAACCTCGTCCACCAGAGCCAGCATGTCCTCCAGTGAGGCCTTCAGCTCCATCTGAACCTGGGCCAGCTTCAACAACCTGCTCGAGTCCAGACCCCTTGCCTGGGCCAGCATCTGCGTTCACAACAAACAGGACTTTTCATATCAGCTCTGATGGAATATTAACCTTTAACCCTGTCAATGACTTTGAGAATTACTCGTCGGGATCACATGTACCTTTGTGGCGATTCGACATTCCACCACGCGGATATTGAAATGAGAAGAAGCAGCTTTGTTCATCTCTACACAGCAGTTGGAGATTACAAACACAGCCCCATCTGGCAGCTTAACATCAGAGGCCCACAGAGGCTGGAACTCTATCAGCTTCGCCTGTCAGAGAAGTCAGAAAGTTTAAAACCGAGACATCAGAATATAGACAACATCTATCTTATGCATCAAACATGAATTTATTCTTGCATTATTTTAAACACCGTGTATGAACAGTACATACAGTGCCTCTCTCTGCTAAGAATGAGATGGACTGGTCCATGCCACCTCCCTCTGTGCCAATATATCGCTCACATTTGGCACATATCTCAGCAAGTGCCACCTGAGGGGATACACATTGAAATGAGAAAATAATCAAATATTTAAATTAAAATAGCTCTCCTGTGTCATTACTGGAATGAAACTAAAGCAGAATATACCTTAGATAGGGACTTCTGATTGGCCTCCATAGTGACAAGTCCAGCACAACAAACTAAGGCACTGGAACTTGACAAACCAGAGCTCGGAGGAATGGTTCCATCTACAACACATGACATCCCTGCTAGGTCAGCAATCCCACACTTCTCCTAGAGATTAAAACACAGCGAGATGACGATTCATTTCAGAAACGTAGCCAGCAAACTATGACGAGAACGAGGAATAGGTAGAACAGAATGTCATACCTGAATACCTTTAACACCACAGAGAAAATAATAATGCCACTGTGGATCATCTTTTTCTATGGAGATGTCCTCCGAACACGACACAGTGAAGTCCCTGCACAGTGACAAACAACGAGCTTTCAGAGAACGTGCACTACAAGCCCCTACACTGAAAGCACGAAGCAAATGTACAACTTGAGCAGTGATCACGGTTGTTCCAGTCTTACTTGTACTGAGGATTTGTGTTGGCCAGCTGGATAGTCCCCGAGTTGTTCATGGAGACGGCTGCGAGGATACTCTGCTCGACGGCCATTGGCAGCACAGAGTAGCCACAGTAGTCAATGTGCTCTCCTAAATGTAGAAAAGTTGAAAAATATGTGAAAGAAATAAAATTAAAAATAGCTCTAGAAGCAGTATTTGTGGAGTAAAATGGCCGATAGTCACTGTTAAATATGTCTAAAAATATATTTAAGTTTGATTACAAAATGACTTTAGCTGTGTATTTCTATTAAAATTACGTAATATGTGTACTTCTAATGCCTGTTTAGGTGTGAATTATATTAGCACTGCATAAAAATATACTGTATTTCTTAAACCCTAAAATACAATGTACAGCTACATACACTATAAATAGTATCTGCATCATATTGAGGCCATAACCTTTCCTTTAACAGCATTTTCCACACTGTGGAACTGCAAGTTCTTTCAGAAACTGGTGAATCCCCACTTTTACCAATTGTCACAATTAATTGATGCATTATTTAAAAAAAGTCTGAAAATAGGGCCGTGATATTATGCTGAAATTGGCCACCGTGCAACATCAGTACTTTTACTTTAGGGAAATGTTGATGCTATACTTTTGTACTACTCATTTAGTAGATTCCGTAATTATTACTTAGTAGTAGTAATACTTCTAATACTTTATGTATTTTACTTAAGCTGAGTACTAGTGCTCAGCCAACCACTGCTACAAATTCAGTAAACTGTATAAATGCTTTCCGTGAAAAAACACACACACATATAAAATGAAATTACCTATAAGGTTTACCCTTCCAGGTGCACATGCATAGAAGACAGGGGATTCTCCATACTTTGTTTCAAAGGTGTTTCTCAACTTTCGCAGCCTGAAGGAAAAGACAGACAGAGGAATGAAAAAGGTTTAGGGGGAGGATGATAAACATTTGTTTTCTCTTCCTTCAGCCTCCCTGACAATCAGCACGTCTGCTGGCTGCTCACCTTTCATTAGCAGCAGCTGAAGTCCTTATCTTAGGAGGAGTCGTGTCCATTTCTGCCTGTTTCAAGTATCTATAAATCCCCTTGTCGCTGTCAGACAGCCTGGTTCACAGCTTCTGCATATCCTGGTGGCGATCAGCTGACTGTCACAAGAGGTTCCCGGATATCACGTCGCTGAACTGCGGTCAGTGCAGAGCAGGATTTCGTCGCGGTTATTTCCTCATGGAAACCGAGGAGCTGACTCTGAAACAGCTGAGGCTGCAGCTGCAAAACACGGAAGAGACCGGAGATCGGGGGGCGGGGTCAACAACAGTTTACTACTACTTGTTTAAGGTGGCATGAGTTGCCGAGCTCAGGCTGCTACACCTTCTCCAATACTGCAGAAAATTAAAGAAAATCATTACCACCGCACACAAATCTTACACTTACGCCAAAGATATCGCTCTGTTTTATCAACCAACAATACGACAAACATTATTGTCTGTTATGCAAATGTTTGTAGCCTACTTATAAACGCAAATTCTCTAAATCTGCTCCTTGAGTTAATTGTAGAATGCCACTTTTGTTTAGTTTTATTCTAACTATAATTTAATTTATTTTTATGTGTGATGTTAATATACCCTGTCCTTTAAAGTAAAATAACTGAATTAATAAATGTAGTTATGTTCATAACTAACACAAATGTAATACTTTTGTCAAACTAATTTGCTCCTGCTTTAAAATCTAGAAGAATGATAAAAGGTTCAAATGATAGATAATGATATATATATTATAATATATTTATCATTTTATTATATGTATATATCTTGGATACTTACTAACACGCTTCACTGCAGAGCACTGTCATGTCACTACTTCTAAAAAAGATGACACAATATAATATTTCTTAAATCGGCTACTATGTGCAATACCACCACCCTCATCGAGGGTGAGTGTACACTGACACAGTGTCATACTGTTGACCTTTTTACCTGTCATACTGTTTACCTTTTGTATACTGTTTACTTTTTTGTATACCGACTATTGTTTTATTGAGTGCTATTATTGAATGTCTGTCAACACGAGAGGAGCTGCTTTGAATCTCATTGTACTTGCATATAGTGACAATAAAATACATTTTATTCTATTCTAAACAATAGTTACATTAAGAAACATCTAAAAGTCTAAGTAAGTTGCTATATTTCAATATCACTGAGTTTGTTAAGCAAACCAAAGTAAGTTCTTTTTAGTAGAAATATGTAGTCCAATAAAGAGCATGCTTCGTCTGATCTAACGTATTAACTTTTTCCTTAGTTAGAGAACAGTTTTGTCGGATACAAGTTCTCACAAGTGGGAATAGTTCCAATTTCACGGTGACTACACTACCCATAATCCCACAAACGCTGTCACCATGGAGACACGTTTAGTTCTCAATTTCCGGAATTAGCTTCGGCAGCAATAATGTTTAGCAAATAGTTTATATCATGCAGCCTTCGTTACAAAGCACGAGTTTTAAGGTAGTGAATAAGTAATTTGGTTTTTACTGTTTGCACCGTGAAAGAACGCTTGGTACACTCGGTTACCGTTTGGCGCTGCTTATGCGCGCGAGTTTTCAAAGTGGGCGAGTCTTTTCGGGTTAAAGAGGACGGTCATCCGGTTAGCACCCGGTGTTAGCTTTGTAGCTCACAAAGTTTACTGTTTCGTCAGATGCACGCTAACTAATTTTAAACTTTTTAATAGCTCACGGACCCACACCCTCGATTAAACATATTTTGCTTTGGTTTTCTAACGTTCTAATGTCTATCGGTCTCTTTGTTGCTAAGACAAGCAACTCCACTTACCGTTAGCTAACATTTGTGCTCTGTACTGTAAACAATAATGAATTTAACATTAGCAGTTGTTAGCAAATTGACATTTCTCAGATAACGGAAAAGTTACAATATCTCTACAAAGGAAACGTCCAGCAGGTCAGTATAAGCTAACAAATGACTTTGTCATTGGCTGATATCAGTGCGACAGTAACGTAACTTCTAGTTAACTTTTTAGTGTTCATTGATCAAACCTTGATCTCATATTAAATGCCATTTAAATTCAATGAGTTCTTGTGTATTTTGCTTATAAGCTTTACCTCACTCCAGCATTGCTATAGTTAGTTGCTATGCAGTCTAAATCGACGTTGTTTGCTAGATTCCTTTCTGGTCATTGTGCAAGTACAACGAGATGATGTTTGAAACTAGGCAGCGGATGCACGGAGATGATTTTGTAGTTTTAAAATAACAAATCCAGAATATTAGAAATAAAGTACATCAAGATATTACCAAAGAACAAAAATAAGATTAAAAATATGAGGCATTTTGTACAGACATAATAAATGCATGATTAGAAAGGTGCAGGTAGGTTGGTAGGGAATATACTATATATATATATATATAGTATATAATATAATATTTGACACTGATAAATTCACAATGGCCTTTTTAAGTTTGTTTATATATAAATCACTTTTCTCAGGTTGTGCATCATGTCAATTGATTTTGACAGTGCTGCTCTTCAAACCCAACATGAAGAGGAAGAATACGACCAAGAGGACTATGCAAGAGAACAAGAGGTATAAGTCACATAGCTATAGCATTGCAAAGCTGTTGGCATAACCTATGTGTTTTATGTGTTTGTCTGCTGCTTGCACTGTATTGTGATTTTTTGTTAAAGATACTCTGCTTGCTTGAGAAATCCACCATCCTAAATATAACTATAATATAAGGAAAATACATATCTAGGGCTAAATAGAAAAAGAAAACTAACATAGTTAGCTAAGCGTTATTTCACAAGCACTGTCACCCTCTTAGCTAGACAGGCATGCTGTGTATTACTCATGCCTGCTATCTGTTGCACCATGAACAGATGCTATTATTGGCTCATGGTAAAAAAAAAAAACCTCCTTCCAGGTGTGTCACACTGAAACCGGCCTCTTTCTCTCTACTTAAGTTGACTCACAGTTGAATTGAGCAGGCATTGAGAGACTATCACTGGATGATTTGCCATTGGACTGCAGCACTCAGAAAAAATGGAATATTTAATTCTTAAATGGCTTATTATTGCATCTCTGATGCCTTTCACGGATATTTTCCTTTTGTATAGTCTAATTGTTATACACAAGTCAGCTAAGTGGGATAAACTTGTCACTAGTAATTAGAATGTTTCTGCCCCAGTTACCCTTGCTATATATTTAGTAAACAATGGAGTTCTTTGGGGGCAAACCGTAGCAATACCGCAGGGAGCCGACAACATGCCAGACATGGCTCTGCAGAGAGATTAGGGTAGGCATTTGCCATGTGGCTTTACAGCTGAAGTACAAGTGCCTCTAAAGTCTCTGTTCAGTGTGCGAGCAGGACAGTATGGGTCCATTGGTTGTGGACACATTGGAGGAATTGTGGAATATTCAGCAGTCCTTATGGGAAGTAAGTCCAGCTGGCTCTGCTTGCTCTTTTTAACATGGCTGGGTATTAAGCAAGTCTGGTCTGTCTTTGCATTATTGTTTTTTTTGGCACAGACAAATAAGTAATTTTTATATTCAAAGAATGTGAAAAAGAGCTGTATTTCATTTGGGCTGTATCTTTTTGTCTGTATCTGTTTTATTTTTACTTGACCTAGATTTAACTGAATAATTCTATGAAAAGTTTAAGGTAGATGTTTTGTCAATAAATTGAGTATGTGTGTCCCAGGATGTTATACACATACTGAAACTTGCACATAAAGACATTTGTAACCATGTTTTTCTCAGCTGCACTGAACCTTGGGTTAAAAAATCTGTGTTATTTTATTACTTAGCAACCTTAGTGACTCATTTCCATGTGCTGTTTTTCTACAGCTGCACAAATTGCTCACCGACCTGCCCGATGACATGCTGGAGGACAGCAGAGACTCCTCCTCCCCAGAATTGGAGTACTCCACCTGCAGCAATAAAAACATCGGCAACAGGTAAACGCACATTGCTGTTGATACATCAATATTGTCTGATTCTTTCTGTTTTAAAACAAGCAGCTACCACATACCCTAATGGTACTGTGACAATTCTACTTTTTGGCTCTTTTCTACTCAGTCCACAGTCAACATGGACTCCACAATGGTCAAATCATCCAGAGCCAATCTCTCATGCACAGGTAGAGTGTTCGTTTGTTTTCAGTGATATATTTTTAAGGCATTTTAGATTCTAAAATATGACTTTTAATGTCACCATTATTCTAAAGAGCTATGGTGTTGGGTATGATCAGCGCCCTCACGATGAGTATGCTCATCAGGCTGGAGCTGTTCAGATGAATGGAAATCACAGGCCCCCTCAAAGTCAACCTCTGCCTCACACCTGGAGCCAGGATCATCAATTCACCCAGGGAGATTATACATACACCAGCATAGGCACAGACAATTCTACAGAGACAAATAATTTCTCCACAGATGAGTATGAGTCTAAACCGTATCCTCAAGGCACCAATAACCACGTGGAACATAATAGAGGACATGGACAGGGGGACAAGCAAAACCATGGCGACCACAACACCAGAAATAATTTTCAGGTAGGTTTTAAAAAATAGAAATAGAAAGTATTTGGCGGTTAATTACATTGATGCTTTCCATCTACGTCTTTCAAAATGTATAGTAATTGCAATAAATAATAGAAATGTACAAATTAAATATTATAAGAAAATGTTTTCTCTTTATGTGAATGTTAAGTTGTTTATGAGAACATTTTTAAAGAGGGCTCTGTTTTTTTTTTTTAATAATTTCAAATAAAAAAGTCCACAATAAATGATCACTGAAAACCCATATATATGTTTATTTTAAACCAGCTCTGTGCTTTCACTACTTTCTCTTTATTAAGGTTATATTTGAGGGATTTACTGCATATATACAGTTTTTCTTGTGTTTGATTTTCAGATTTTGAATTCTGGAACTGGAGGTGTGAATCAGTACAAGGTCAGCTACAACCCTCACCATCCTGCCCATCAGCCCAAGATGTTTAACTCTCAGGCCATTCAGCAGGAAGGGCAATTTGACCATCTGCAGAGAGAATTTCTTGACTCAACACAGCGTGAGTCTTATGATCTGTATTTAGTTGCTGGAATAATGTTTATTGCAGCACTGCAATCGTTGTTACAGTGTTAAGCACTAAACTATGAACCCCCATAGTTGCACTGTGGACAATAGAACAAAAATTAGGTTGTTATTGACTGAAAAGGACTGGCGGTGTGTGACTAATTAAAAATAATGAGCTATGCAGCTCTATGTATAGAAATACATGGTACCAGTAGGGTAGAAACGTTCTATGTGTGCAGACTGATTACCATCACAAATCTTAATTCTTCACTTTATGTGTCTTTTCTGTATGTTGGTTATTGTTTTAAAACCTACTAATTACAGTTTTATGTCCACATTTTCAAAACAAATAACACACAAAGCTGAAACTGACGATGACAATTTCCCCCTCAAACAACACAGCTTGTGGTCAAACTACTATATTCTTTCTTTGTCAATCATTATACAAGGGACAACAAAATACATAATCTATAACTCGCGTCAACTGTAATTTTGTACTAAAAAAGTATTAAGACATTCCCAAGAGAAGACAACTGCTGTGCTGAGCGGGTGTTGATGGCGATCAGGTGGATCTCAGTTTTATTTGGGGTGTCTTAGCAATTGTGGAAAAACTGTAAGATGTAAAGACAAAGACAAAGGTTGACTTTTTTTTGTTGTGTTTCAGAAACTGGTGATAGGGAGCAGCTTGCTCAACTGCAGATTTTAAACAAAGCTCAACAGAGGCAAATGAAAGACTTGGAAGAAAAGCTGGAAGATTCAAGGCGTAAAATGAGATATGTTGAGCACCAGTTTGCAATTATTAAAGGTGTGTTTAGCACAGTTCTGTCTTTCAGAGCGGGGGTGGGAATTTTCAACTTCCTTTATTAATAATAAATATATTAGTGCCTATTACTGACTCTGTTATGTTTACAGTAATTCAGAGTTAATGTATGTTTAGAATTAGAGATGTTTTCTTTTTATCATTACTTTTTACCATTAATAGTGAATATTGCAGATGGAAATTATCTCTCTCTCTCTCTCTCTCTCTCTCTCTATCTGCCCCCTTGTGGTTTGTAATTGGGCTTGCAGTATGTTAAGAAACAGTGGATCTTTGCATTTCCTTGTTCTTTTTCTGGATGTGCTGGCCATTGAAATGTTACGTTATGTTTTGTGATTCATAGATGAAAAGGACGGCCTAGCAGTAAGTCTAAAAGAGTCCAGCACGTTGGTCGAGGAGGCCAAAGAAAGAGAGGTTCAAATGCAAAACAAAGTGAAGACAATGGAGAAGCAAATACAAGTCCTGAATGAGAGAGACCAGGAGGTAAGTTACATACCTCACAGTCAAGGAATAAACATAAGAAAAGAACATTTTTCAGAACTTATCTTTTTTCATGGACAGTTTTTATTTTACTAAGTTGAATGTAGAGATTATTTTTATTATGTAAATGATATATGCAATGTAATCGCTTGTGTTGTGCATTTTAGAAATGGGATGTAAAGGTCTTTTACTGGTCTTTGCATTGTTTAGTGAAACATTCAGATTGCATTAATATCTAGAATTTATCCTTTGGTATGAGCTGTGTGTTTATAGGTTTTTACAGTTGGATTAATCTGTTTGCAGAACATGAAGAAGCAGAGGATTGCAGAGGCTGCAGTAGAAAGCATGAAGCTGCAGATGTTGGAGCTCTGTCGCTCTGACACCCTGTCCAGAGCACGAGAGCAGCACGACCGGGACCTCACCATGATAAGGGAGCAGCATGAGGTCGCTTTGTTGGCCCTGGAGCAGAAGCTTGACTCTACCTCTCAGGCTCTGAGCGAACGGGTTTGTGACGTCTTGTTGCAGGATGAAGCAATTAAAAGAGTAGTAAAGTATATTTGAAGTATTTTTATGACCAAGTTGTTTTTGTTGCTTCCAGTCTGATATTTGTCAAAGGTTACAAGAGCAGATGAAGCAACAGGAGCACCAAAGAAAAGAAGAGCAACTTGAGAGAGCCAGAGTTGTCAATGCCCTCACCCAGCGTCTGGAGGAGAGTCAACAACAATGTGCCAAGCTGCTGCAGACAAGTGAGTGAAGGGGTGAATGTGGATTATATCCCCCTGCAGGGGAAGAAATCACAGAACATAAATGAGCAGCTTCTATTCACGTGTTTCATGTTTATGAAATGTTTTATGGTGAATAAATAATAGTTTTCTTTCTCTGTTGTGGTTTTTTTTAATTTAGGTTCAGTGCAGGAGACGAGTCAGATGCAAATCAAACTACAACAGGCTCAGTCAGCAAAGGCACTGACAGAAAACATGAACAAGGTTTTAGAGGTGTGCCCTCTGATCATTTTACTGCTCAGTTCTTCGAATAGAACCACTGAAAATATTATTACAGAAGAAACAGCTGCTGTCTTTTCTTTCTGTTCTACAGGAGGACCTGGCTGAATTGAAGGAGCAGATCACTCTGTATGAATCCGCTGTGAAACATGGCGTCATTGCGCTTGACCTGAGCAGTGACTTGGAGAGCCAGCTGTCTGAGTCCTGTATGGATTTGGGATTAAAGAAAACAAACAGGAAAAGTGGCACACTTCACAGGTACACCAGCGATTCTAGGGGAGACTAAAAGTCATCGTGTTGCTATGCGTTGTGTCAGAGTGGTTTTGTCATTGTCAGTTTATACTGTGACCTTTTAGCATCCTCACTCGAATCAAAATCTAACTTTTCCTCACTGTTTCCTCATCAGTACTGCCCTGGCACATTTGTCGGACTCCAAGCTGCCGAAGGATGAGGCTTTACGGCTGCTGAGAGTAGAGATGCAGCGCTGCCTGGCTAGTCTAAAGGGGAAGCGACAGAAAATCAGTCAGCTGCAGGAGGACCTCCAAAACTGTCAGAGCCAATTAAATAAATTGCAGAGCCAATTAGATGAAGCCAAGCTCAGGTCTTCGGTGAGGAACCATTTAACCCTGGGGTGGTTTACACTGTGTGTTAAATACTTTTTAGATTTAAAAAGCCCAGTTTTGTTTCTTAAGAAAGATGGAAAGTTTTCAGGTAGACAATAAATCTTTTGAAACATATACACAGGTTATGTTGTCCCAACACTGTCTGGTCTTGCCAGAAAAAATAGCAAAAATCCAAAGCATAATATAACCAGAATGCAAACAATGATCATGAAAAATTGACACTGATGTATGTTTGCAGATCAGGGAGTCCTGCCAGATAAAGCATCTAGACCCCACTGGAGAGTCTAAACAAGAACTAATGAGACTACAGGAAGATAAAGAACACTTGGAGCAACAAGTGGAGGTTGGTTTAAAAAGCAATTGAAACATAATAAACTCATTTATAATAATTTACTAAATGACTGAAGATTTTTGTTCTATCCTTAATTTAGCTGCTAGAAAAGAAAAACAAGGAACTCAAACAAAGTGAGGAAAAGTTGAGGCTTGCCAACTCAGAGCTGTGCTCCAAGATGAGAGAGATGATCCAGGAACTGGATCAGGAGAAGCAGGAGGCTGCTGAGAGGTAGGGGGAAATAATACTGTAATAATAATAGACTATCTCTATAGGTTTTCTTTTAAATGTGTTGATTAATATATACAATCCTTTCTTTTTTTGGGAAGATCTGAACGAATTAATCAACAGTATAGGGATGACGTTGTGGACCGTGTCAGGACAGAGCTCAGTTTAGAGCACAATGCTCAAATTGAACAGCTCACTGTGCAGCACCAGCAGCAAGTCCAGCAGTTACAGTAAGTCCTTGGCACCAGTCACTGATATTAGGTTTAGTCGTATGGAATCTCGTTTACAGTGATTACTGCTTCCTACACAGGGCACAACTGTCTGAGGCCAATGATAAGATGTTAGCTGTGCAAGAGTGTTACATATCTGTCTGCAAGGAGAAGGACATGCTCGAAGAAAGAAAGTCCAATAGGGAGACGGAGGAGGCTTCAATCAGAGAAAATGAGGTATACAAGTTTCTAAAATATGTGCTCTTATTTATGAAAATAGTTTAGTCATTTATTGAGCAAACACAGATGGCTTTTTTTCTTTTCTTTTCTGTACATTTTAAAGAAGTGGTTAGGTAGTTAATTGATTTTTCACCAGGTATTCTATAAAGTAAACTGTGAATAGAGAGAATATCCACACAGTATGTATGCTCACTGAAGATTATAAAATAATAAATAGCTCTTTACGAAAAAAGGACATTTATAGAAGTCTAATACCATTTGTTCCCACGGCTGTGTCTAATACTGTAGATGCATATTTCCCCTGTGTTTTTTTTTTGCGGATTTTATACATTTCCACCTTGTTGATGCTGCTAAAGGCACAAAACAGTTTGTCAGCAGTTACGTTGCCTGTATTAGTTTGTCATATGCTGAAAAGAAATATAATATAATCAACTGGTTTTTATTGCCAGCAAAAGATTAGGGAAGAGAGTAGTCTAGCCCTGGAAAAGCTGAGGGCTGAGCTCGAGGCTCAGCATCAGGCTTCAGTAAACCAGCTTCAAGCTCTCTGGTCCAAAGAGAAAGAAGCTGAGATCCAGCAGCAGGTGAACTCTCAACTAGCCTCAGCCAAGGCCACGTGGATGGTGGAACTGCAAAAGGTATTATGTCTCAAAAAGACTGTGTAGTTACGTTACTTCCTGTCATGTTGTGACTGTGTGATATATTTGCTTCTGCCCAGATAGAGGGGACCTGGACCCAAAGACTGGAGGAAGCCAAAAAAGAGGTTTGCAGCGAGACTGCTGAGGCAACGTGTCAGACAGACGAGACCAAAGACAGCAGTGGGACCGTTACTGTTGAGGAGCTGGACTCCAGGCTCAGTGCCCAGAAACAGCAGCTGCAACGGGAAGCTGACAAAGTCAAACGCAAAGCTGTGGAGGAAGCCAGAAAACAAGCCGAGAGAGAGCTTCATGAGAAACATCTGGAGCTCATGGCTGAACAAGTGAGTGGGTGTTAAACGCATGTACTGTAATGATTTTTTTGTTTTTTGTATGGCCAACAATTTAAAAACCATTTACACGTATCACTTAAAAGAAATGTCTACACTATTCCTGAATTTACTTCCCAAACTGCCATTGCTTCATTATGAGCCCTCTGCTGCATGGCAGGGAATTTAATACTTGACCTAAAGGTAATGATTGTTACAGGTCGAAGGTGCAGTGACCAGAGCCTACAATAGCTGGATTGAAGATATAACATCATTACCAGAATACCAAGCCTCTCTCCAAGCAGAACAGGAGAAATGGGAAGAAATGCAGGAGAAACACAGAAAACAACAGGTATGACAGGGCCAGAGTTCAGAGGTGTTACTTTTATAAACTGACTTTTGCTGTTGTCAAATAGTGACTTTTTGTGAATTTCAGATCTCCCAGGCTGTGAGAGAAGCAGAGGAGCAATGGAATAAGAAACACAAGAACCAGCTGGAGGAGCGGAGCTCTGGAGAACTACAGGTGGAGGAACTCCAAGAGGAAGTAGTAACTCTCCGGAGCCGACTGGAGCAGGTGGGGAGAGAACAAGTTGCTCTGCTAAAGGCTGAGCTGGCCGCAGCCAGAGCAGTGTGGAACCGAGACAAACAGCAGGAGATCTCCATCATTCAGATCCGCAGTGAGCAGGTATACCAAACCAAGCTGCAGGAGCAACGCAAGAAGCTGGAGCAGACCCTGCAGGAGTTCCGAGAGAATGCTGACCTCCAGAAGAAGGAGCTGCTCCTGCAGATGGAGACCAAGCTTCAGCAGACTGAGAAGACTCGAGAGGAGGAGTGGAAGGGTCGAATTGCAGAAAGGGAGCTGATTCAGAGACAGCAGATGAGGGAAGAACTATTAGCAGAGCTTCAGACTGGACTAGCAGAGGCCCAAGAACAACTTCTCAGAGATTCCAAGACCGATGAGGAGGGCACTGGAGATTCAAAGATGGTGATCAAGACCACATCAGAAAACACAGTTACTCACATCGTTCAAACTTCATGCAGAGACATAACCAACAGAGCACTATCCCAGGCCAGGAAGGAGTGGAAGAAAGTGAGTTATTTATTATCCGTTGTATAAGAAAGATTTCACCTGTTAATGATTTAATAGTAAACCAGATTCTCCCGTTGAATCTGCAGTCTGCAGAAGACAAAGGTTGCGTGTTGCTGTGTGGGGTTTGTCTAATGTGTCTCTGAAGTGGTACAATTTTGAACTAATCTTTTTGATTTCATTTCTGTTCCTCTTAGACGAGTGAGGAGAGACTGAGTCGTTTGTTAAAAGAAACACGGGAACAACATGAAAGAGAAATCAACAAAATGCAAAGTGTGTCAAAGATTCTGCTCATGTCTCATATGATCTCATCACTAAACTCAATACTCACTAAGAATTCTACTATTACTTACACAGTAGTAGTAAATGACAATGTTGTCCACTGTTCCCAGGCTGTCTGTCCCAAAGGGAACAAGCGTGCTGCAGGAAGGACTGCACGGAGGTGCTAGGTAAGCTGCAGAAGAAGAACCAGGAACTCCAGAAAAACTTGCAGAAAGCCTGTCGTCACCTTCAGCACAGTGTTCGAGAGCACAAAACCACCACGAAGCATCTCAAAGGTATATTTATTTATTGCATTTAAAGTTTTGTCTAAATACACTTACACAATACACACTGTATCTGTGCTGATGGTGTCTGCTGCTGTTTATTGTAGATGAGCATGAAAGAATCTTACAGAAGCTGAAGGAGGAACATCTGGAACAGTTGGAAGAAGTGAAAAGAGCCAAACTGTCCTCAGGGTTTGTGTTTCTAGTTTGGTAACAATAGTTGGTAGTAATAGTTGGTTTTATACCAAATATGCAAAATGAGGACGTTTAAGAGATTCAATGTTCTTACTTACAGGAGTTCTGATCAACAGAATCTTCAGCAAGGTCTCGAGGAGATGAAGCAACAATACTTGATGACTGTAGAAAAGATCAGAGGTTAGTAAAAATGCACATTACCACGTTTCTCCTGCATGTGAACTACAGACTGTGACCGTGTTTGTTATGGCAGGGGACATGCTGCGCTACCTCCAGGAGAGTCGAGAGAGAGCAGCAGAAATGATCCGCACGGAGGTGCAGAGGGAGAGACAGGACACTGCAAGAAAGATGCGGCGCTATTATCTTACCTGTCTGCAGGAGTTACTAGAGGATGGAGGAAAAACTACAGGGCAAGGCTCCATAATTGGATTTAAACTTGTTTGCTTGCTCCATCAAGGTTTCTCAGGCTAATTGTATTGATTTTAATGTTCACTGCAGGGCTGAGAAGAAAATAATGAATGCTGCAAGCAAACTAGCCGCCATGGCTAAAGTGCTAGAGACGCCTGTCAAAAGTAAATCAGGAAAGAACTACAGTTTACCCAGTGAGTCCTATTGTAGCACAGCTTCACCATGTTTTATTAATGTCAATGTCTCTCGGTCTGTGTTTTCTACATGCAGATTGTCCGACGCCTGCGTCCACCTCTGGATGCCCTGCAGGTAGAACCACAGGTTTCAGTAACAATCTGCTCACACTAACAGAACTTCCTGACATCACTCCAGAGTTGAGATCCCACAAGGAAAAGACGTTTTCTGATTCAAAGCAGAAAGCAGACAGGACTAAAACTGTAAGCCTCCTCGACATGTCTGCGTCTCAGAAAGAGGAGGCCGTGGCAGATGCTGAGGTAAAACCTCAAACCTCCCTCCAAACACACCTTCTTTCGCACAAACAGATGGCTTCTCCGTCCCAGGTGGGTGGGTTCAGTGTTTCTGTGAGTAAGAGCAGGGAGATGCACCTGCAGGGAGGAGACGCCAACAGTGGAGACAAGCATCTGGACTCTGAGCAACAGAGAAAACCATTTCTCATTCAGGAGACGCCGGTCCGAGATAAGAAACTGACGGACTGGAGCTTGACCAGTAGTGACTCTGATGTAAGCTTCCATGTCCCCAGGCTGTCCTACACTGGAAGGAAAGTGGAACCAGTGAAGCCGTTTTCTGTCTGTGCTGCGTCGATCAATGACTCAGGAGACTTCGGTGGCCTCACTCCCAACATGTCTGACCTGACCGTTTATAATGAGATTGCTAAGAAGACGCCTCACACAGAGACCTTGGACTTTCCCAGTGCAAAGACGAGAGAACCCACTCCTGGCTCCGAGGGTGAGAAGCAGCAGGGAGTCTGCTCCAGGCCTCTCTTCTCTGAGCTGAGACAGCGCCAACAGGACAGCGGATTTGACAGTCCCTTCTACCAACAGAAGTGACAAAGTGAAGGACGGGTAGTGGGACCTGATGATTTCTCCAGATGGTGCTTTTAACAGTGTATGAAGTTTACAAAATGTAAAACATGGTTGACTGCAGTGTGTTTATGTGTGTTGTGTTATTATTTTTAAAGGAATAGTTTCACACTGGACTATGCATCCATCTGCTGTCTTAGATGGATGAGAAGATCAGTACCTCTGTGTGAGAAGTGAAGCACAACCAGCAAGTCTCTGAATCTTATTTGTTTAATTTGTATAAAACACGGTGTAGAAACAGCAATTTGTGGGTTATATGGGTTATGTACCAAATTATTTCAGCAGTTTGACAGCAGAGTTACTGCTCCCAGGCTTGTTACTGCTGTAGAGGTGCTGGTGTTGTGCTAACAACAGCTTCTAGGTGGTGCTGATATTCTTTATCTGTTAAAAACAAGCAAGCGTGTTTCCAGAAATTGTCAAACTATTTCTTTAACATAGTTTGTTCCATTTCATATCTTTGAGCAGCGAAGCAAAAACAGTTATTTTAACTTACCGTCACTATGTCAGTGTGTTTGTTTTTGATATGATTTATGTCATAGTAATATTATGATTGTTTCCTTATTTTTTTATATAGATATTTATATTTCTTTATCGTTTTTAATAAATATATCTGTCAAAGGAGCTGAATCTCACTGGTAATCTAAGAAA
>JAUMHF010000023.1:13508903-13539287 GCA_032359275.1 Microctenopoma steveboyesi | reverse complement strand
TCATTTCGCTGTGCTTCTTTGTTAATTTGTCATTGTTAAAATGAGACTAATGTGAAGTTCTGTCTTTTCCAGAAAGACTGTTTAAATTTTAAGGTTTAAAAATGAAATTTAAAAACTTCAAATAGCTAAATACACATTGTTGTTACGTGTTACATTAAGTATAAATGTACAGCAAATGCAACTGTCTGCATGCTGAAATTGCCAGTCGCCATCTTGGATTTCCCTAAAATTTATATATATATTTCGACGCCCAAAATAACAGCGTTTTTAAACGGATACCTTATTGTTACTACACCCACACCTGTCCCGCCAAATTTACGTAACGAATCATCAATTTACACCGAGAAATGATAAATAAAATCACCATCAAAGTTTTTCCAACGGAAAACAATCACGGTGTGAACTGACTATGTTTAAATAATAAAGCTATGTTGACACAGCTGCAGATGGTTTCACGAAGATTAAATTTTGACTTTCTAAGAAAGAAAACTAGACTTTTATCCTCACCAGCACCGTTGCGGGCGGGGGCAGGACGCCGGGCGTCCAGGCCAGGGGCCCTGGAGCGGCGCCGGATGAGTTGTCGCCTGTACCCTGGCTTAGATATGTCCTAATAGGAAAAAGAAAAAAAAAGCTGAGTGATGTCCTAGCTCAGCTCCGTAGAAATATCCGGGGTTCGCGGGCGAGCACACGACGCCAGGCGTCCGGGTGTCAATGAGTCGTCTCCGCTGGTTTAGTGATGAAAAAAAGCTCAGCAATGTCCTTGCTCAGCTCCGTAGAAAGTGTTCTTCAGGTCTTCTTCAGGTAATGTGTTTGCAAGCAAAGGTTTGTTTTCCAAATGTTCACTTTTCAAGAGAAGCTCTGAAACAGGTCTGCTCAGTGTCCAAATGCAAAGGGAGCGATCCGAAGGTTACGCAGAACTCACGTCACCTCGGTTCTGTTGCCATGACATTCAGCTACCGACGTACGTGCGTGAGCGAGCGACGTTTTTCTCCATGTATACATTTTGTTTTTTAAATCCCATTTAATGAAATGGAAATAATCCGTTTCCTCGTCGCAGGCCTGTTGTATTCATTAAACGCTCTCTGCTTTCTGTCAGATTCTCTATTTACCAGATTTTGATCTGAAATATAGTGGAAACAGTCAACAACCTGTCTGTGCCGCGCGGTGGGGGAGACGACAGGTGAGTCCGTTATGTTTCTACTACTTTCACGTTAAACAGTAAAGTAATTACCGGTAACACGTTAAGTAAAGATTCACAGAGGCACTGGGTTCACTTCGCTGGCTAACACAGACTGAATTTAACTCCGTGTTAACCATTTTTGTAGTAAATCTATAAACACGGAGCCTCTGGATTAACGTTATCGTTTTTGTTTACACCGGACATGAAGCGTCATGCTGAAGGAAGCCCAGATAGGACAAACGAACAGCCCTGAATCTCCTATCAAGCATTATGAACATGCACATGTCATCATGATGCCACTAAATGCACAGAATTTGCTGCATCAGTAACCACGTGTCTCCTTTTCTGACTGTCTCCAGGTCAGGAGGGGAGGGTGGGCATGGCTGCAGTGGCATTAAGAGATGGACGTTTGACTCTGCAGATGTCTTTAAACACATGGAAAACCTCCTGCCAGCCTACGCCAGGCCACGGTTTCTGAGAATTCAGGTAGGTTTGCTTGAGACATTGAAAATCTCTGCATTTGTGTTGAGGGCATGATTTTAATATTTGCTTGTTCATGTTACAGAGTTCCTTGGACATAACCGGCACATTCAAGCACTTGAAGGGGAAGCTGATGCAGGAGGGCTTCAACCCAAATCAGATGACAGACTCCCTCTACTTTCGAAGTGAAAAAGGAAAGAAATGTATCCCTCTGACGCTGGAAATATTTGATTCAGTTACATCAGAAAAAATCCAAATTTAACTTTTCCTCAGTGTTCATCGTTAATATTGACTCCAGCAGTAATCGTGCTGTAAATCATGCTCAGATCACATGTTTGATGTTCTTTCACAGAGCTGTCACAAAGCCAACAATCTTTGAGGGATTCTTCATTATTCAATATGAACTTGAGATGTGTAAGATGAGACTGTGAAGGTAACAAAGCTGTGTGAGATTGTATCACAAATAAACATGGTTCAGCCTGTGTTTAGATTTTTATAGGCTGTACAGAGGAAATACAAACAGAAAAAATAAATACATGTATTTGACTCGTTGAAAATCTGTATTATTAATGAAAATGAAATAGAGGACACACTTTGACGCCTCTCCCTGAAAACAGCCCCTCAGAAAACATGTAGGAAATATGAGGGAGGGATCTCAGGGGGCAGAGCTGAGCCCCGCCCGCGCGGAGTGTGTGAACTTTGTCGCTGATATAACAGAGCTGAACACTTCCCACTCCCTCCTTCTGTGCCTGACAGGCGTCTGCAGACATGTACGTGTGGTTCTCAGCTTTGCTCGGACTGGCCGTCCTGTCCTTCCTGTCCCTCAAAACATTCTTCCCGTACTTTGGCGATGACTGCGCGTACATCATGAGGAACGTGAGATTTGCCTTCAGGCTCACCAAATACAGGAAAAGCAAACCGTTTTACAGCATCGTGGACTGCTTCTTGGATGCAGTGAGGAGGCATCCCACTAAAGTGTTCCTGCACTTTGAGGGTCGGGAGTATTCCTACCAACACGTGGATGGACAGAGCAACAAAGTGGCCCGAGCACTGCAGGCTGAAGCGCGGCTGAAGGAGGGGGACACGGTCGCTCTGTTTCTGTCCAACGAGCCCAGCTTTGTGTGGATTTGGCTCGGTCTGGCCAAGCTGGGCTGCCCGGCTGCTCTGCTCAACTTTAACATCCGATCGAAGTCTCTGCTGCACTGTTTCTCCTGCTGTGGGGCCAAAGTGATCGTCGTCTCTCCAGGTAATTTACGCAGGCGCCGTGCGCACTCTGCGCTCCTGGTTCGTCAAGTGCAAAGGTCTAAGTACTATCGTGAAATTCCCAACTTGTCCATACATGCAGTTTACTAAACATAAGGTAAACTGAGATCGTGATCTTTCAAATCGCCTGCGAGGAGCCCAGGTTCTCTGTGTGACTTTACAGAAGATGCTCTTGTTATGGTTCATCTTAAACCAATTCCTAGTGGAATAATGCAGAACTGGTTTACTTCAATTGGTTTCAGTCTCTTAAGGAAAGGAACTAACTGTGTCATCATTGTTTCTTTTAATTCCTGTTTATTTTTCAGCCAAACTCTCTTAAATCCACAGCAGCGTGATTTTACAGTGGTGAACAGTTAGAGGAATGTACCAGAGAAGAAGTCACATGACACTATTATCCAACAGTTTCCTGAGAAAATGTTGTCAGGCACAAAAGAGGTAGTCACGTTTTGTCCCACATGGTTTCTCAGCACTCACTTTATGCTGCTAGAGTTTCACTACTGAGAAACGCACCCTGTGCTCAAATCCAATGGGGACACAGGCCTACATGTGTAGCATTGCGCAAGAAAACACGTTGTACTGTATGTTCCAGAGCGATTTTCTGTGTTTGCAGAGCTGCAGGACGCTGTGGAGGAGGTTTTGCCAACGCTGAGAGAGCAGGGTATCAGAGTGTACATCCTGTCAGAGAGCTGCAACATCTCGGGCATTGACAGTTTGTCCAACAAGATTTCCCAGGCCTCAGATCAGCCGCTGTCCCGGGACCTCAGGGCGAACATCAATGTCAGAAGCACCGCTCTGTACATCTATACATCAGGCACTACAGGTACACCAAGAAACTCCTCTGAAACACACACAAAGTCAAATCTACAGCAGATTTTTAAATGATGATTTGATTTATTAAAGGAAAAACAGTTCAAACGTACCTGACCCTATGTGAAAAAGTACGCGAGGACAGTAATCTGCTTAACCCAAGAGTTATCATTTTAAATTAAGTAAAGACACACCGTGTAACTAATGTCTAAATAATACTCGAGGTATTTTTATTTTCTTTTGAAAGGTTTGCCCAAAGCAGCTGTTGTTACTCACGAGAGGGTGTGGGCTGCCTCCTTCATCCAGGCAGCATGTGGAATCACAGCAGAGGACATCTTCTACATCAACCTGCCTCTGTACCACAGCGCAGGTTTCCTTATCGGGATGACGGGAGCCATAGAGCGAGGTAATGATGAGCACGTGAACAGAAGCACCTGGTTTCAGCACTTATGGGTCTGCATGTGAGATCACGGCCGTGTGACATGTTAACTGCAGGCATGACCATTGTTCTGAAGAGGAAGTTTTCTGCCTCTCAGTTCTGGGACGACTGCAGGAAGCATAACGTGACAGTGATGCAGTACATAGGTGAAACAATGCGCTACCTCTGCAACACACCCAAGGTAACAGAAATGCAAACCAGCTTATTATCACCACAGTGACAGCCGTCTGGTTTGTGCACATCTCTGTTACTGAACAGACTTATTCTCTTCGTTCGCAGAAAGACAGTGACAAGGCCCACAAGGTGAGGATCGCCATCGGCAACGGGGTCCGAACAGACGTTTGGTCGGAGTTTCTGAATCGCTTCGGTGACATCAAAGTCAGAGAGCTATACGCTGCCACAGAGGGAAACATCGGCTTCATAAACTACACGTCCAAGATCGGTGCAGTGGGCCGAGTCAACATAGTCCACAAGGTGGAGAAGTCCTGAGTGTTGTTATGAGAACTAAATGAAACTTTATCAGCTGTAGAAAGTCAACTCCACACCTTAACAGCTTCTTTCTTTCTTTCTCTAGTTTTTCTTTCCCTATACTTTGATCAAGTTTGACATTGAGAAGGAAGAACCTGTCAGAAACTCTGAGGGCTTGTGCATCGAAGCAGCGAGAGGTGAGTCAGTAGTTTATTTTGTTACCTGTGTCTTCCAGGTTTGAACTTCTAGATAAAATTAGCAACATATGGACGATTTGGGCACTACTCGGTGTTTCCTGTTTATTTTGGCAGGTGAAACAGGACTTTTGGTGGGAAAGATTACTCAGAGATCTCCCTTTGTTGGGTACGCTGGTAACCGGCAGCAGACTGAGAAGAAAAGACTTTGCAATGTATTGAAACATGGCGACCTCTACTTCAACACTGGTGATTTGCTTCGGTTTGACCGCGAGAACTTTATTTACTTTCAGGATCGAGTTGGTGACACTTTCAGGCAAGTGTTTTACACTAATTTATGTTTGTGTATTTGTCAGACAACAGAAACATACTGTATGTAAAGGACAGAGAACCCAGTTAAATACAAGTGGCTCAGTGTGAACATAGGGATGAAAAAGAGCATTTCATCAAATGTTTGTTTTAGCAGGTCAAAATGACAAGTTGTGTTAAAGAAAAGCTGAAAACCTTGTGAAACAGGTGGAAAGGAGAGAACGTCGCCACTTCAGAGGTCGCAGACATTCTCACAATGGCTCATTGCATTTCAGAGGCAAATGTATATGGTGTTAAAGTTGAAGGTAAAAACATGAATCATTCAGATGTGTCCTCATGAGGAAAATGAATAAATTACTGACTGTGAACGGCTGATTAGGTCACGAGGGGCGGATTGGCATGGCAGCTGTAACTTTGAAAGAAGGACAAGAGTTTGACTGTGCAGCCACCTACAAGCAAGTCGTCAACTACCTCCCAGTTTATGCAAGACCTCGATTCGTCAGGACTCAGGTACTTTTATCAGACTGAAGCTTTGAATAAGCTTTGTTTCTGGAGTTATTGTCTGACTCACTACTCAGATCTAGACTACTCACTAGTCAGAGACCAGAGAACCGAGTCAGCTGCCTGCTACACTAAGCGACTTAATAAATGCTGCAGAAACGTTTTAATAACGGTCATCTGCTGATCAAGGCATCATGGTTTTCTTGTTCATGTGGTTGTTGCTGATTTGAAATGAAAAGGTTTTATTTTTTTTTACTAGATTTAATTTGCATGTCTGTCTTTGTAGCCTTGTCTGGAGATGACGGGAACATTTAAGATGAAGAAAGTGAGGTTGGTGGAGGAGGGATTCAACCCAGCTCTCATCAAAGACCATTTATACTTCCTGGATTCAGAGAAAAAGACTTATGTCCCCCTGACGGAGGAGATCTACAGAGCAATCGGTGCGAGAGAAATTAAACTCTAACACAGAAACTGAAAGGAAATCGATACGGAACAAAACCACCCATTTGTTTACAATGATGCAATAGTCCACTCATGGACCTTTAACTCAGCCAACGAAGCTCAGGGACAGTTTGAAGGGACCATTTTTTTAATAATTAACACAACTACACTGTTAGTTCCTATGATTCTAATACCGGCAGGTCTTGCTGCTGCCGCTGTTGTATTTTAACAATTAAATTCCGTTTAATTTTTATCCCGACTCTTCGTCGTAGATTCTTTCATTTCAAATTTCAATTGACATAGAAGAGCATTAAATAATGTAGCACACATGAAAGTGATGTTGGTAAAATGTGGGAAAGCTACAGCATTTAAAAGCCCCAGGTGGGTTTGATGTTCTGGCTGATGAGCGAATGTGACGTATTTAAAAGTCAATGTGCACCTGTGGTTGATAAGTTGTACAATCTGTTTTTAATCAGTTTTTGGCAGGTTGTGTGTGCACATACGTTAAGTCTGGCTCTGGTTCTTCTGCCTTTAGGGGCTGTGTTGTTGATCTAAAAGCTGCCAGCGCTGACTCTGATGGGGTGATTGGCCTTTAAAACCTTTGACCTTAAACACTACTCGGACTCACGTGCTCCGTCATGTGAGAGGAAAATGTTGAAATCTGTTGGAGTCAGAAAAGTGAAAGAAATTAAATATATTCCACACGATTTACCTCCTCTTTAAATGTTTGGGATTAACTTGTAGAGGGGAAATATTTGACATGAAAACAGGTTTTTGGCTGAATGGAAACATGTTTTTAAAGTTTTAAATAAAATTTTGAATATTTTCAAAGATTTTCTTCAGGTGTGAAATTTAAAAAAAGGGATTTAATTCACAAGAGAATTAGCAGATTAATAAGGACTAAAAATTTGTTGCAGCTCAGGAACACATCAATTTTTTGATTTCACTTGGCCAGTGAACCATTAGATGTCAAATTAAACAGCAGCAACACAACAGTACGTAACTCTGCTCAGTTGTTGAAGTTGTTAGGAAGCAGCTGTGAACAGAAAACTTTCAGTATTCTGCCAATACAATTGCTAAGCGCTGAACCCACAGAGGAATCCTTTGTGTGGAAGAAATACAGTGTGGGTGTGCGAGTATGTAAAACATCTGGAGCAACAAACCACTCAAATCCAAAGAGGCACGTAGCTTATAAATGAATTTATTTATTATTACAGTGGTATACTTAGAAATGTGTCGCAAAAGAAAAGTTGAACCGAAGAAAAATAAAAATAAATAAAAATGTCAGCTACACGGGAAAATAAACTAGTGTTGAGTTGAAGCAGTGTTATATCAAAAGAAAATAGTACTGATGTGCCATAATAAATTGTCTATTAGTACAAAAATACATTTCAGGGCACACAATACAGCATCCAGTATCACAAATAAAGGAAGGGACCACTCTTCACAGCAGACCCCCTCAAGAACATCTTTTAAAATCATTTAAACCAAGCACTTCTCTATTTGTAAATAAGAATAAAAAGTTTTCTGACTGTTTAAAAATGCCTTAAGTAGTGTGTTTGTGTATGTTTGTAGAAAAGTCGGACTTATTACTGCTTATGTCAGTTCCAAGGCTCAGGGGTATAACCAGAATACAAACATAACCAATGTAACCGCTTCTCTTTTTTAACAAACGTTTTCTCTTTTATACAAAATAACAAAGATGTACAAAAGTTCATTTACAGAGAACCAAGGCCATATGCTAGCAATATGTACAGCCACACTTTAAACATCTTTTAGCTTTTTGTATTTCCTCAGACTTCATATGCATAGCAGTAAAAGAAAGCATACCTTTTCATCAGCCTCAGTTATTCTCGTGTGCTAAATCCAAGTTCACTGTTTGAGAAAATGCAGAGACGACTTTTTCTTCCGTAGTGATCGCTAGAACTGAAGGATTGATGTTTTAACGTTTCACTGAAAAGGTAATATGCAGATAAGGCATCACTGCTTGCAGTGTACGATGGGATTTTCATGTGTTGAACTTAGTAGTAGCAGGCTTCTGGACCTGAGTCATAGCACATGCATAGATCTCTAGACAGCAGGAGTTTGTAAAATCAAGTCAGTATATTTAACTACGGTAAAACATTGCTACAAAACATCGGTTTGAAACAGAGACGACCTCGTCCCAACAAACGGGCGTCTGATACTGATACTTAACCTTCATTCTTCATACTGTTTTTTTTTTTATTGTCTTTATGATGCCTATGTGTTCCTTCATGAGTCAGGCTCAGCATTTCTCAAGTCCTCCGAGATCCTTCATGAGTGAAACGCATGACCACAGAACTCACAAACAAAAGTTATGCATATACCAACTTTGCTGTTTGTGAGTTGCTTTTTTTTTTAATACAACAAAATTTCCCCTTCATTAATAAACTACTTTCCAAAATTCACCTTTTTCTTGCACTGCTCTAACCATTTACAAAATTTGCTAAAATGTCAAAATGAGATTTCTCAATCTGTGGCACTGGTCATGCATTCCAACTTCAGTTCCTTTGTTTAAATAATTTGTTAAATCTTTATTTTTTGCAAGCCTTGAAAGCACCGAAACAAAATGAAAGAAAAGGACACGAGTACAGCCTTGGGGATGCTGGACTCCTCCGACTCTCCTTGTGTGTGGGTTTTCCGTTTTCTATTATTTCTTTTTTTTTAAATTCAAATTTTGGGCACAGTAAACAACGTGAGAATATCAAGTTCGTACTTCATTGAGCATAGTACGCCTGCCACTGTGGAGGGAGCAGGAGCACAGCAGGGGCATATAAAGACCCCTGGTTATCACATTCAGTAACAGGCCAGCTGTTGCCCTCTTCAGAAGTGGTCAATGAGCACAGACACACAGTTTGCACCCACCAGGTAGTTTGGGTCTCCAGAGAGAGCTTTGTTCTGCCAGGTTTTGGGGTCACCTGCATGAAACAGAGAAATAACAAAGTCAGAGAACATCAACGTGTATGAAAGCTTCAGAAGGTTGTATTATGTTATGGGTTTGTGATTAGTTGGTTTTAATGGATTAAGTTACTTCAAACATTAACCATGCCACAAATCAGCTAGAATCCAGTTGCAGAGAAAACTGTTCGACACATCAGTGAAAACACAACGATGCTGTGTAAGTGTGGTGGACGGGACTCGAGGACTGGTCCATACATGAAAAAACATTTGTGGCTCCAGTAGGACTTTGTAGACTTATATTTAATATACTTATATTTAATATTGTAGACTATAGTAAAGTAAATATAAAGAGGCAGTTTAAAACAATATAGCAGTGCTTTCACAGAGGCTGATAAAAACTGGACTGCAGCTCATTTAGAAGTGACACTTAAGAATGATAACATCATTATTAAGTGTTTGCTAATCACCTAAACTCACTCTGATGATTCATAAATTCCAGTTGAAGCTCATACAGGTTTTTTTTTTCTATTAAATGTTACCTTACATTTTTACTTCTCATAAATGGGGAATGGTCAAGCTTCGTTTACATTTACCTTAAATTCTACCAGAAACACAACATCACCAGTCAAAACAGTAGATTATCATGTTAAACAACCAGAACAATTAGAAGGTAACTGACACCTTTTGTGTTGTTGAGTCCAATGCAAAATGTATTTCTGCAGTTAATATTAGACATAGAAAAAAGAAAACAACCTGGATGTCCACACAGCACATGCACGATAAAGAAGTGAGGGAGAATATGAGAAAGAGATGAGGTGATTCAAGTGATTCAGACAGAGAAAGTCTTCTCTGTAATCATCAAAGCCTGCCCACAGACCCCAAAGGACAGAGAGAGGACAGCATACCCGACGATGAGTCGGAGGATTTTAGAGCAAAAGACCAACCATCAGGGGTCATAGACGCACAGTGAGGTAAGCGCAGCTCCACCGGCTTCAGGAACTTCAGTCCATGAGGGCCACACATCACCAGCGGACTTAGCAGCGTTTCTCCTGCAGGGACACGGAGAGATTTTAGTTCCACTAATTAAACACGCAGATATTAATCAGCACACAGGATTTTCTCTCATTCCTTCAAATATACAGTGCACATGCAGTTACATTGCAAAGGTGCCCCTTGTTAAGTATGGTGTAATGCTTTTCTGGTGACTTCTTTTTCCTTGACATATTCAGGACATGAAGACAATCTGTACCAAAGTGCAGCGCTGACCTTTCTCCTTGTCGAGGGGGGGTAAGATGCTGTTGTCCCGGCACACCTTGAAGTAAATCTCCTGCTCCACGCTTTCGGGGATGGCGCCCTGGGGAATGATGATGCTGACGCCCGTCTCAATGGAGCTCAGGACCCCTCCGTTACAGTTGAAGATCCCCCGAGCAGTAGCCACCACCGTGTGCCCTTCATCCTCGTCGTCATCGTCCAGAGCGCTGGGGCTGTGGGACGGAGGCACAGAAGTCAACATCATCAGTCAACAGTGTAGGCAGAGATTTAATGCACTGCAGAGAACAGCAGAGCAACAGACAGTCCATCAGGAGATCACCCTCGGAACACGTCTCTGCTAAGTGTCTTACCTTACAGGGACGGCCTTGGGGATGGCATTGATGTTATTGTGCTGGTATTTTGGCCTGTTGTCCATAGTGCGTGTGAAGGTGTCCAGGCCGCTGTCGTGATCCAGGGGCTGCGGTGAAAGCTGAGGCTTCCCACTATTGTTGCCCATCACACTGGACTTGCCGAGGAGGTCCGTCTTCACCTGGGTGTCATTGGGCAGCAGGTTGTGGTTGAACTTGGGGCTCTCAAACTTGCGCTCAAAGGGCCGGGCTGAGCTGGTGTAAGGCTTGGGGACGTAGCGGTTGTAACCAGTTGGAGCAGGAGCACCAAGGGTCTTTGGAGGTACTGCATCAGTGCCGTTGACTGGGGACTTGTCTGGGAGGCCCCGTGGGGGCAGGTAGCCAAGTGGTGCAGGTTCATCCCTGCTGGTCGGCCTAAGCGCTGCCAGCTCAGGTTTGGGATTGGGTGAGCTCAGTGGTTCAGGTATGGGGTTGCCTGGAAATGTATAAAGGTGGAACTTACATATAAATGTGTGTGTATGTATGTATGTATATATATATATATATATATATATACACACACAGTATATACACTCACCAGCCACTTTATTAGGCACACCTGGCTAATACCAGGTTGGACCCCCTTTTGCTTTCAGAAATTCCTTAATCCTTGGTGGCATAGATTCAACAATTGAAAAGATATTGGTCCATATTGACATGATAGCATCACGCAGTTGCCTTCGCAAGGCTACTGAAGTTTTGTCCTTCTCCATCTACTCTGCAGCTGCACATCCATGATGTGAAACCACATCCCATCCTATTGGATTGAGATCTGGTGACTGTGGAGGTCATGTGAGTACTGTGAACTCATTGTCATGTTCAAGAAAGCAGTCTGAGATGATTCGAGCTTCATGACGTGGTGCATTATCCTGCTGGAAGCAGCCATCAGACAGGCCACACTGTGGTCATGAAGGTATGGACATGGTCAGCAACAACACTCAGGTAGACTGTGGCGTTGCAAAGATGATCAATTAGTACTAAAGGCCCCAAAGTTTGCCAAATGTCCCCCACACCGTAACACCACCACCACCAGCCTGAACCGTTGACACGAGGCAGGATGGATTCATGCTTTCATGTTGCTGACGCCCAATTCTGACCCTACCATCCGTGTCCACCAGAAATGGAGACTAATCAGACCAATTTCTGTGAGCCTGTGGGAGTTGTAGCCTCAGTTTCCTTTTCTTAGCCGACAGGAGTGGCCCCCGATGTGGTCTTCTGCTGTTGTAGCCCCTCTACCTAAAGGTTGGACGCGTTGTGTGTTCAGAAATGCTCTTCTTCAACCTTGGCTGTAACGTGTGGTTTTTTGAGTTACCGTTACCTCATCAGCTCGAACCACCGCCATTCTCCTCTGACCTCTGGCATCAACAAAGCATTTTCGCCCACAGAACTGCTGCTCACTGGATGTTCTCTCTTTTTCGGATCATTCTCTGTGAACCCTAGAGATGGTTGTGCGTGACAATCCCAGAAGATCAGCAGTTTCTGAAATACTCAGACCAGCCCGTCTGGCACCAACAACCATGCTATGTTCAAAGTCACTTAAATCAGCTTTCTGCTTCATTCTGAACCACGGTTTGATCTGCAACGGTTAGTGTTGACCATGTCAACATGCCTAAATGCATTGAGTTGCCACCATGTGATTGGCTGATAGGTAATTTACATCAACGAGCAGTTGTTCATGTGTGCCTAATAAAGTGGCTGATGAGTGTGTATATAGAATTATATATATATATTCACATTTTTCTGATATGCCCTAAACAAGTGGCACCTCATACAAGTTAATTTACAGTACAGACGTAGGCAGAAAATGTTAGCGAACTTACCATCATTAGGGCTGAGTTTGGGCAGCGTGTTGGGTGAGATGGCAGGGGCTGGGGGCCCGTACTGAGAGGAGGGGCTGATTTGTGGTAGTGGTTCATATCTTTTTTCCACTGGACTCACCTTTTCTACAGACTCAACTCTGTAGCAACACAAAAAAAAAACAAAACTGTTATAACTGATCCCTGTGATGTGTGCTCGGAGCTCAGTAAACACTGCTGGGAAGAGGTTTGTTATTATACCTGTTGTAGGGGTAGGACAGCTGAGCTGGTTTAGACAGATCATGAAAGCGATTGATACCAGGGGTGGGCTGACTCATGGCTTTGCTGTCAAAACTCCGGCGATCAAAGTAGGACAACTGTTTCCTGTAGTACTCCTCGTCCTCATCTGGATCATAGTGGTTGGAACGCATCAAATCATCCAGAGGTTTAGTGTGGGGCTTCTGTGGCTCAGGAGCTCTGCACAGAGAACAAAGGAAACAAGTGAAATGGATGAGCAGTGAAGACAGACAGGAGGACGACTTGTGAGACTAATGCATGCCCACATATCTTTTCTAGCTTAAGAATCACTTAAATGACACGATCAAACATGTCTGAAAACGATTTGGCTACTTCTCACAGCAGGAGGTCAAACATTCTCGGTCACCTCCCACTCTTCAGTAGACTCTTATCCTTTGCATGTCTTTTACATCTCCGCAGTCTGACTTTCTGCATAGTAACCTAACTCCACTAGATGGCGCTCAAACAATAACAAAAAGGAATTCCAGTATGCCTTCGCAAGGCTATTGAAGTTTTGTCCTTCTCCATCTACTCTGCAGCCTGGGGTGCTGTAGCGAGGTCTACGTACCTATAGGCAGATTTCTCCTGCTCCAGGTTGCTCAGGGAATTTGCTTTGAGGACTGGGCCAGGTGCACTCACAGGTTTAGGAACATCTGCAGGCTGAAAAGCAAAGAGAGCAGCTCTTTAGTGCTTTTTGCCTCTGATCCACATTTTTGTTCACATGAATGGGTCGCATGGATTTAAATATATGGCACTGTGCCAATTTGTCTGATATCAACCTCATGAAAAAGGATCATTTGTTCTTCCTTCAGTTTTGTTAGTTGCTTTGAATACCTAAGAAATGCTCCTACTTACTATTTAGACTAATAACACCTACCTTGGCATCATCACTTTAAAATATATATTATATAGTAAATCCATGTTTATATCCCAGATGGTCAATGACACTCCCAATCTAACTGTATGTCTTTAAGCAATGTTTCTAACTCTGATGAACCTATTTTAGAGTCACTGCCTATAGCAGAAAATACAGTTTGACCTGCTGACGTGATGTGTACATGTCTGAGGAGCTTACCCTGAGAGCTGATGACTCTGCTCCCTCTTTAGCCCTGTCCATAGAAACAGACCGTTTGTTCTCAAACATCTTGACTCTGTTGAGCACCGACTGTGGCTTCATGGCTGGGTCCTCGTCCAGTTCTTCCCGGGGTGGAGGGGGGAGCGGCTTGGATCCTGGCGTGATGGCTGGCTCACCTGGGGATGGCAGGGTCTCTGGTTTAGGAGGGGGAATGGTAGGTTCAGAGTTTATCATGGGCTCATGTATCCCTGGTTTGTAGCCCCGGGTTTGAGGTCCAGGAATGTAGGTGGGCCTCAGAGCAGAGTCACCATAATACTGCTTTGGAGGTTCTGGCGATCGAGGGGAATTAATAGGAAAGCCGTGAGGTTCTGTCTCATAAGGAGAGCGGGCTTCATAGGCTGCTGGGGGTGGCGGCGGGGGCGGGGGCTCATCATAACGAATGGGCCCAGGTTTACTGTGGCGTGGTCTGCCATCATAGCCCACTGGTGGGGCCTCATCATAGCGTGGCTGAGGGGGGCTGTAATCCCTCCCTGGTCCATCCTCATAGGGTGACCGGGGGTTGTAGCCCAGGGTTTGCTGGTGGCCCGGCTGGTACCCTGTGGGCTGGGAGGATGAGGTCTGCTGGTCATAGGGGGGCCACTGTTCGTTGTAATGAGGCACACGGTTGTCGTAGTGCAGGTGAGAGTCAGTGTTGTGAGGCTTTGGTTCTGTGTAGCCGCCTCCATCGTATCCATAAGGCGGGTGGTCGTATTCACGGTATGGCTGTTTGTCCTGGTACGGCGGCTGGTGACTGTAGCTCAGAGACTGCTTCAGACCATGGTTGATTCGCACCGGGTCCTCCATGCTGTACAGATCTTTCTTATACATCTGTAAAGAAACATCACTAAATGAATACGTCCATCACACTGTGGTCATTTTGAGCTTTTAACAGAAACCATGGTGAAGGACAGAAGACTGTCAGGGAAAAAGGCTTTCCCAAAATCAGTAAGAATCATTTCAATATTACATACATACATACATACTGGGAATAAACTCACACCTTGAGCAAATGAACCTTGTTAACCAATTAAGAAAAATCACATCAACAAGTCAAAGTGCAATTACACAAGCAAACCTTTATCCATTATTCAAAAACAGACCTGAATGCCTGTTTGACAAGATGCCTTTCAAGAACATTAATAATCCATCTAAACACAGCTGGATGTTACATGATAATGAGTTCCACTAATAGTAAACTTTTGCACATTTCTGAAAGGCCTCATATCAAACATATGATGTGTAGCCTGTAGACAGCAAGTCCAGTTACAGTACTTCCTATGGAAGAAGGCTAAATTGTTGACATCTACACAACTACTTAACAAAATACATATTGCGTGTGTTGATGTAAGATTGTTTTTCCATAGGGAGAATTATTCCGAGTACTGTCTGCAGGTTAGCTTTCATCATGCAACCATTCAGTCTGCATCTAATGCAACGTCAAACTACTGGCACTACAACAGACACATCTACTACTGCGATGCCAATGTCAGTGCTACTATCGTTCTTCTACAGAGGACAGTTAAAGCTGAAAGGAACCCAAAAAACATTAGGAGCCATGCAAAGGAAGTAAAAGGCAACAGTTAGGGCTGGTTGTGGATGTCTTCACCCTGGTCAAAGACTCAGATGTACCAGTCCTTCTGGTCTCCCGGCCCACTGTGGCACATTTTCTCTGGTAGCCAGAGGCACACAGTGGGCTCAGTGACTCACACAGTGGGGGCATGTCATGCAGAGAGCGAGTGGAAAGCATGTGCGAGAAGACAGGCAGTTAAAACAGCAGGCTGGGGCCCAGGCCCGGTCCAAGTGGCTGGTGAAACAGCAGGTACCTTTGGTTCTGGACCAGGCAGTCCAGACGGGTGGGGTTCGTGTAGTGGTGGTGGTGGGGGCTGAATAAGCTCAGGGGCAGGGCTGGGGCTGCTAAGTGAGTCAGCCTGAGGAGCTGCGGCTGCAGCAGGCGGCTCCTCTAGGTGCATACCCTCAAGCTGTATGGGCTGCTCAACAGCAGGGGGCGCTACCACCGCCGGAGGCAACGAGGGTATGGGCAGAGCAGCTTCATCTTGCTGTGAAGTATTTTTAAGAGACATTTATAACACAACCTGCCAAGGGCACACAAAGCACAGCTCACCCCAACACCACGATCTTCTTCCTCACACTGAAGCAGTATTACACCAGCCAGTGAACGCAACGCGCCAAAATGTGGCTGGAATAGATACCAGTAGCTTCTAGATCACTGAAAACATTTAGGCTTAACAAAGGTCAGGGCAAAACTCTGAAAAAGAGCTATCGCTTTGCTCTGCAGTCAGATACTTTCAGAAATAATTGACTCTGAAAAGCTACATATGAACAGTACCTGTTGTGGAGCGGCCATCTTGAACCCAGCAGGGTCTATGCGACTGGCTGGATCGGGCTGCAAAGGGTGCTGGTACCCAGGGTAACCAGGAGTGTCCTGAATCACAGGTGGGTCTTCTCGCACAGGCTCTGAAGAGCGGGTGATGGCAGGCTCCGTGGGCAGCCCCACTTCATCATTTAAAGTCTCATCAAGCTCCTGGTCTGTGTACGCTCCACCCTCCGTATCCGTGTCCTCATAGTCAGAAGTGTGGCGGCTGTCCGTGCTATACATGGAGTACTCGCTGCCTGGCGCCGATAGGTAGGACAGACGGTCATCGTGGATATCCAAGTCATCCTCTGTAGTGCCATCCGCCTGAACAAAACAGAGAAGCCGTCAGCTCACACAGGACTCCTCCAAGGCTGTGCAACGCAGCGGAAGAAGACAGCTCATTGGCCAGTTCCTCTCACCTTGCCCTCTGACACCCACACCAACTGGTTCTGCTGTTGCTGGATTGTTTCCTTCAGAGCTCCGTACCAGCCATCATTCATGTTGTTCAAGTTGATGGTGGCTAAGAGAAAAAAAACCTTTTGAGTCTCAACTTCTCTTCATAAAGAATGAAACATGTAAAAGTGTGGGTTAGGAAAGGTGTTTTAATGCAGTGCCCACTTACTGGTGAACAGGTGGTGATTATTCTTCCTCAGTTTGATGGCTCGCTCATAGAGCTTCCTGGCGCTCTTCCTGGACTCCGGACACAGTCTGGTCCTCATGTTCTTCACACCCTGCTTATTGTCGGGATTTAGGAAGACTACTATTGGGTACCACTGGGCATAGTTTAGCCTGTCCACGGCGTTCGGGGTGATGTCTAGCACAGCATGTTTGTCCTTCATAAGACAGAGAGAAGAAAGTTACCTAATTGCGGTAAAATACAGAAATGTATGATGTATAATCGATGATTAAAAGGAGGCATGCTCACTCTGTCGATTATCTGCTTGATGGTGTGAAGACGAATGATTCCTGAACTGCGCTGGTCTGTTCCTGCATCTCTGGGTTCACTTTCTGGAAAGTTCAGGAGATTTATGGAAAAAACATTTGTAAGTATTGGGTGTCATAAGCTCATTTAATCAGTATGTTTGCCATATTATGCATACAGACGTACTTGCAAGCTCAAAGAGATCCGGCTCCTCTCTGGCGAGTTTTTCCCGAGCAACATCAGCGATGGGCCCGAATATGACAACTGGTCTCAGGAAGCCAGCTGCACAGACAAGTGTTAGCAGAATACAGCTTTTAATTCTCCCATTCGCTCACTGTAGAGTTTGTCAGATGTGATCTGGCCGCTCACCCTCTCTGAGTACAACTCTTTCATAGGCTGGGAACTTGGTTTGGACTGGCTGGGAGGAGAGGTCCTCCCTGCTCTTCCTAAGGTTCCTCTTTGAGCTGCGAAGACCACGAAACCTCCAGAAGTCAGCCCTGTCACCTCCTGCCGTTTTGGGGAGAGTGTATTGCACGCTGGAGAGCTGCTCCGCTCTGTTGACAAGTGGCAGAACCAGAGTTCTTAATGTCAAACAAGCTAACGAATGTGTCATAAACTTGGCACAGCTAACTTTAACACTGCCAATATCCGGAGGACATTACATGGCAATAAGACAATGCACTGTAAGAAACAGGGACACGTCTGTCCAGCGTTTTGACTTTTAGTAAAAACTGACATGAAATCCAGTCATCGAGCCGTCACCTGTTTTTGTTGGGGATAATGCCCCTTTCCACTTCTTGATGGTTCTTCCCGATGCGAATAGCAAGCCAGGACCCCAGCTTGCCATTGTAGAGGGTGTCCACCACGCGGAACACCTCGCCCTTGTTGAAGCTTAATCCATACGGAGACTCCTTCTCATACTCAAAGTGTGTCCGAATGTAAAAGGAATCACCAACGTCCGACTCCACAATCCGCCGATACACTGAACAGGACAAAACACGGAGTCAGAAACACCAGCTCTACATATTTAATATCAATGTATTTCATGACTTATTTCCTCACTCACTTCACTTACCATCTTTCTTCTTCTGGGCCAAAATTGTCACCTCTTCCCCCTTAGGAAGGTCCAGGAGGAACAGCACGGCCTCCTCTCGAATTATGTTTGCAAAATCTACATTGTTTACCTAAAAACAGAAGTTGATGGTTTTTACACAATAACTTCACGGGAAGCTTGTACCTCAGTGTAAATGAAGGAGTAGAATTCAGTGCGCGTACAGAGTGTGACAATAAATATTTACACATTCTGAACATTGCCTAGGTAACTGCAGGTTTTACCGCAGTCAAACCCAACTGTACGCCATTGTATATGGAGAAAAGAGGAGGATTTACAAACATTGAGATCTATGACTGTGAGCAAATGTGACAAATGCAGTGAGAGGAAACACTTTTTTGGTGTGTGCTCCCTCAGGGCCATTGCTAAGCAACCAGCCTGGAGGGACAAACATTTTGGAGCAGCTACTGTGATAAAACAGGAAAAGCACAGGAGAAAGCTTGAGGACAGATAGCTCATAAACATGGCTGTTTAGTGACACCATCAGGTGCCCATGAATAAAACTAAAAGGATAATCTGAGGTACAAAAAGGGAGCTCTACGTTTGACACAGAAAACCACTTAACTTCAGATACAAGCATTTAACATGATCTGTTAGTTTATGCACATGCTGTATTAAAATGTATTTAAATTCTCACCCTGAGAATTTGGTCACCCTCTTCCAGGCCCTCCTTAGCAGCTGGACTATCCTCCAGCACTCCAGCTACGAAGATGCCCACATCATTCCCTCCAGCCAGTCGCAGTCCCACACTCTCTCCCTTCTTGAACTTCACTAGTTTCATGCTTGGCCTGAGGACAAAGACAATCAATCAGTCAGATTCTCTTTGACATTTCAACATTTGACGCCCTTACAAATACAAAATACACTCTATGAATAACTAATCGACACTTGGATGCCATCCAGGTTTCTCCTCGATGTAAAGCTGGACTGTAGAAAAAAAACGTTCAAGAGAAAATCTGCATACATTTCCAATTTTGGTTTTAGACAAAAAAAGACATAGTAAACACAAATGTGTATAGCATGCTAATTTAAATCATGTTGATGAAGATGTGCTGTTGCTGTATTAAATGAAGATTTAAGTGTTTTCTTGAAAAAATAGAAGAGCCTATAATGCTTTACACGCCTACAAAGGTCATGCAAATAGAGAACACTTCTATACACTATTACCGTAGAATGCTATCATCATGTGCAGCACTTGGCACAGGGGCATCAGAGGGACTGACTGGTAGGTCAACATCTGGCTGTCCAGGCTGGGCATATACTGGCTTGGGCTCTGGACAAAAACATACAACAACCCATGTTACTAATGCAGACACTAAATCGGAACAGTGTACTTTTAAAAACAGGGATACTCCCCTAAACATTGTTAAAGCTCATCAATACTGCATATAAATGTACTAATACAAACAGATACAAAAACAGACGGATGATGAACCGCGCACGCGCGCACACACACACACACACACACACGCACACACACGCGCACACACACGCGCACACACACACGCGCACACACACACGCGCACACACACACACGCACACACACACACACACAGGGTGTCCCGAGCAGGAAGGTCAAACAGAGAGGCAGCAGAGTGCTGCAGGCTGGGGAGGAACGTCAGACTCAATCAACTCATACGGTTTATTTTCACTTGGCTCCAGGCAAACTCAGCCAGGCTCAGCAGGCGTCTAGATCTAACTTTTTTTGGTGGTTGTGCTTTTAAAAAGGACAAAAATGACTGGTTCAAACTAGATTTTAGACATTTACTATCACAAAGAAATTTTGTGTTGCTGCAAATAAAGAGCCGACAAATATGTTTCTAATGCTTAGAAACATATTTTATATTTCCATAGAAATGATCTGGTTTAATTGCTGACAGCTAAACAGTATCTCTGACCTGGAAGTGGTGGAAGCTGTTTGTCCTCTCTGACGATGGCCGATTCCTTGGGTTTGGGGAGAGGAACCTCCTCCGCTAGCTTCGCTGGTGTTGAAGCCGGCTTCGAGACCCGTTCGTCATCACGACTTCTGTGACTGCAAACAAAAATAGTTTTTATGCACTTTATCTTTAGAATAAGGAGACGTAGGATTATAAATAGTGGATTCTGGAGATGTGCTTGTAGGCAACAGCAAAGCTTTAAGGCTACAACATCTTGACTACACGCAACAATTCCAAACCTAAATCAAGGCTGTGTGGATTTTACACCTGACTGCAGCAGACACACACAAAAAAGAAAAAAGAAGAACAGCTCGACTCTGTGGCTGTATCTTAGTTTTGAAGGTCACCACTTCTACACTTCGTGTCTTTCAACTCTTTTGTGCTCTATTTTTAGAGCAGCTTATCTAAGGTGTCAGAGTGGATTCTGTCCTCCAGGTGAATTTCACCGTGCGGCTCTGGCTTCTAACAAGCAAAGGTTTGGCTTCAAAGCTAGTTTAAATTTGAGGCTGTGGAAACTGATTCACAGTGACACCGACCCATAATGAATGCGCTAAGTGTAAATGATGGCAGGATTTCCATGTGTTCTGATAAATGCTGATGTGTTTCAGATGAGGAATCAGAAGAGAACGGGAGGAAGCTGTTGCTATGGCACCACAACTCTCCTGGTCACATGGCTGATCGCTGGCACAACTTTACTGGCAAAACACTGTTTTATTCACAGGCTGGGTAAGAAAGTAAGCGTGAAGTTCCCTGTTTTAACTGGCTTTAGTAGAACAAACTTCTTTTTCAACCCGTTCTGGAGGAGGCCCCAATTCTGACTGCCAACTTCCTGAACTGAGAGAAAAGGTAACAGGTCAAATCAACAATACCAGCCTGTCCCAACATCTCCCTCCTGTCAAATGAATCAGAAGCACCTTTAAGTCTCTTTAGAGAACAATCACAATAAAATCTCTTTAACATATAAAACATCAAGCAAGACATCCCCAGATACACAAACAGAAAGTTCTTTCAAAAGCTCAGTCACATGTACATGTGGAGGAGACACTGATAGTTAGTGTCAGCGTTTTGTTTCTTTATTCTTGGAGCCTCATCGTCTGTGTGCCAAACAAGCGGTTTGTCCATCGCAACATTCAACAGAAGCAGAGATCTGGTGACACTTTGAGAGGACTCAGTCAAAACAAGAGTCATCGCTGAATAATTAATATTATATGCAGTAACACCACTTCACTCACTTCTCATCAGGTTATCATTTGCTATTATTACAATGATTAACTTACACAAATTAGTCATTTCTTCACTGCACAGATGACTGAGTTCAGAACAGTTTGTCAAAGTGTGAACACGTAAAACTGGACCTAAATTAATCTACTTTAAATCAACACAGGAGTTACTATCACTACCATCACTAACTATTCACAAGGGGATATTGGGGGTCAAACTTACGGCATTCTCCAGCTGTTGATGTACACAAGGAATAAAAAGGTAGAAGACAAATCTCATTAACTGTCGGTCCTGGTGAGACTATGCTCATGAGCAGCATGGCTTTTGGTTCAACCTTTGTAAATTTGAAAATTATTAAATCAAAACCGCTTTTGGAGGTGACATTCAATTCCAGAAACAAAGCCATACCCCGTGTATGACCACTAAACTTTTACAGTAAGCAGAGTTCTGACTGGGCCAAATGCTAATTTGGACCAAGATTGACTCCTTTGTAGCTTAACAGTTGACTTTTATTTTCATTATTCAGGTCAATAAGCAGTGTGAAAGAAGGAAAACTATGGTGCCTTATTGGGTTTAAATTAAGAATTAATGAGGTAATTTCAAAAAAGGCTATAGTCAAAGAAGTGCTGAATGGGCTGATGGATAGCATTAACCCAAACAAAATCGAAAGTCCTTCACAACCTCAAAAGAATGGCACCGAGGCCTCCAGAACCTGGGAATGTACATTAAAATCACTTTAATAGTTGATTATTATGATATATGATATATTAAGTGTGTTTAAAGTGAAATACAATTAACGTCCAAACAAAAAGCAACAAACAACAAAACATTTTGTACATATAGTAAATATCAGAGATTTTAGGTGCCATCCAGGTGCATCTTTTTACCTTTTTTTGAAAACTGAATCATTATTGTACTGGTTTGCTACGGTCTTATATCGGCCAGAGAGATAATATAACACAATATAAGAATATGATGTAAGGGAGAGTATGAAAAAAAATCCTAGTTGCATTTCTTCCGAGCCAGCTAAAAGCACAAAGCGCCCGTTTATCTGAGGGGGTTTTTTACCTGCCGTTGCTGATTTGTGGGGGCGAGTGTATGGAGTGGTCTGAGGGTTCAGATCGTCTGTCTGGGGAGCGAGAGCGGCTGCTACGATGTCTGTCATGCGATCGATTGGAATGGTCAGATGCCAGAGAATGGATATCTGAAATGTCTGAAATAATCAAACAAGAGCCACGGTTCAAGCAAAGTCACTGGAAATACACACGGACAAGTCTGATTTCAAGCTACACCCTTCTCACCATCTCTGTCAGAGGCGTTGGCTGAAGGAATGCTGTCATCAAGGTCAGGGATGTTCAGCAGGGTTGCTCTATCGTCCCTCTGAACGACCATTTTTAACTTGCCCTTTGACCTTTCTATCAGCTTCTTGGCATCTATCAAGGAGAGGTTCTCCGTCACTGTGCCATTAATCTGAAAGTACCAAGAAAAACCCATGTGGCACGACATGACACAGAATTAAAAAAGAGACAGAGAGAAATAAAATAGTCATGTCTTGATTCACATTTTTATCAAATGCTCCAGGATAAGTTGGAGCTGGACTTCAAACAGACTCTCACGAGCAAATGATCAAATTAACTGCACCAATGAGCAGGTTTGAAAACGAGGAAAATGAAAACATGCAACATATTACTGATTCAGAAATGTTTCCAGTGAAAGTAACATCTAAAGCGTGTTGTGTACACGGAGCTGTGCTGTATGTTCTCCAAAATGTGAAGGAACTGAGCTATCATCAAACTCAAAGTGCTGTTATGCAACATTAGATGGTAGAAAATAGACAACAGCACACAGGGGGGCTGGTGCGGTTGGGCACATTATTTTCTCCATCAAAACCAAATTGAAACAGAGGAAATAAAACTGTTCACTGTGCCCCTCCAGTACCTTCAGTACAACATCCCCCTCCTGGATGTTGCCGTCCCTGGCTGCCAGGCTCTCCGGAGAAATGTCCTTGACAAAAATGTGGCTGGCCAGGCGCAGGCCATATTCTGCTTACAAAGTGAACGACAGCAACAAAAACGATGTTAGCACAGAGTTCATGTGACCACACTTTGCTGACAGCTGCTGCTCCCAGTGGGATTAACAGTACTGATTAAAGAAGATTAATTGCTCTTTTACTTAGATTTATTTGAGATTTATCTTAGATTTTGCTGTGTCTGGCAAATACTCTGGCAGTTAACCAATCCTGATTTGGCCGTCTTATTCTCTGCTATAAGTCTGGCTGCCTGCTAGTAATGGGAAATAAAATGGAAGGTGTTTTTCCTGTTTGGGACAACACAAATCTTTCCTTTCTCGTTTCTTTTCTAGCCCCGACTTTGTGAGCCTCACCTTCATTTTTGCGAGATTTGACAAGCGTGACCTTGGCAGGACGTGGTGGCAGGTTGTGTGACCGTCGATCTGAGCGTGGGGAGAGACTCCTCTCCCGTGAGCCACTGCGCTCGCGTTCCCTGTCCCTTCGCCCACTGCTTCGCCCGCTACGCCTGCCCGTGGCCCCGCCCACACCACTATAAGCACCACTGCGTCCGCTCCGTGTCTCATATATCTCTTCGTCGTAGCTGTCCTCCTCCTCATCATGCTCCGACATGGTTTCTCTCTCCCCTAGGCGACCCATGGGGACGTGCACCTTCCTTTTCCGTCTGATTGTCTGGGCAAAGGAAATAAGATGTGAGCTCGGCCTGACAACCAGTCAGTCGCCGCAAGATGAATTAATCACTCCACCGAGCATGTACATTTCTCTAAGGAGTCAACTCTGGAATATGTGAGACATTTCAAAACGCCATAGGTGCTAACATGTCACACATTGCAGGTTTCGGTTTGCAGGTTACTTTCAATAATCGTTCACAAATTACTCAAAGCTTTCTACAAGACTTTGTAATGACACACAATGACTCACAATTTTGGCAATTTTCCCACTTTTGCGAAGCTGCTGGACTGCGTACGCGTGCTCCACGTTGTCCATGGAGACAGCATTGACCATAACAACTCTGTCATTTTCCCTAGAGAGACAAGACACAGAGCAGACATGCTGCAGTCTTTCTGGAGCAGGCAGAGTAATTTAATACTAATAACTAGCAATCTGACCGCTCCGCAATAGAAAGGACGTAATCTTACTGCAACAAGCCTTCTGCTGGGCCTCCTTTCAGCACGTCTGAGATGACAATGGAGGTCTCGCCGCTCTGAAAATGAGGGTTATCCCGACCTCCTGATATGGCTATTCCGAAGCCAAACCCTGGTGCCTGACAAGCAACAACAGAGAAACACTTACTTAACTAAACAAACCATCATGAATCCAGATTTTCAGCATGCGTGATATCAATTATAAAAGGTGTGATTAATGCACATTATGTCCTCTGTGAACTGTGTACGACATCTACATTACGATATGTTACAGATAGTGACTTCAAAGCGTTTCCATGTGTAGAAGATGTAGAGAGAATGTGTAAGAATGTGTTTTGTCTTCTATTTCAGCAGCTGTGAAGACAGAGTGCTACAAGACGTGATCCAGCGAAAGAAGCAAAGAATATCGAGTTAAAGGGATGAGACTCAAACATAGACAACTGTAGGAAAGATGAGTTACCTACCCTGTGTAGTGTTACTGTGTGCTGTTCCCAAATGACAGTCTCCTCCATTGCTGCGCTCTGGAAGACAGAAACGGAGACATGAGATCTAATAGGAGATCTAATTTCCCGATGTAAAGAGCTCAAATAAAGCAAAGCTGCCAGTCCAAAATGTGTGTTTTTCATGGACTTGTTGTTGTCAACCAAACAAAAAACATTTTCTGAACTGTAACCGTGCAGTGTACAGCTTCGGTTTGCTGGTCAAACAGTCAAACCACCTTAACTCGGCATCTTTTGTACATTGTCATCTTATTTTTTTAAACAAGAGAAATTTAACTACATGACACACAACAGCTTTCATCTGTTGTGTTAAGCCTGTCAAATATTTTATAATATTTACCTGAAGGCCATTCCTGCTTCAAGTTCAGCGTAAATCTGTCCCAGTATTTCTGAGCTTTTCACTGGTAAAATGTAATAACAAGGCCACTACACACATTAAGAGCCACAGTCAGCGGCTTGTTGAGTTTTACACCGCTGCTTGTTTACAGTGGTCCAGATAGCGCTGAGTTGTAGGTGGTTTTATTTGCAGCACACTCACACACACAGTCAACACACCGGAGACAATGTCCTTTATAATAGGCCCACAGTATGAGGTCCCGTGTTTACAGAGCACTCAATACAATAGGTACAGTGATATAAACTTGCCAGATACAACGAGACCAGACTGAGGACGAGGATTTGAAATTAAAGCACGCTCTTCATAGCATTAACAAGCAGAGGGTATAAGATGAAGGTCAACTGCATCCGTACAGCTAGGTCAGCACTGCCCCACTGCTCACTTCTCATCTTATCTGCACTTCTCCGTATCATTTCACCTCCACCACTATCTCACGACACATTAGACATTCAGTGACTGCATATAAAATACTATCAGGTCCACTCCTCTGGGGCAAATTACAAGTCACATCAGAGCACCCAATGCAATAACCCTCATTTGTCACTTAAATTAATCCCAGGTCTTTGCTCCTAATGTGTGAGGCTATCACACATTTCTCTCATGGGCTGCTGGTAATTTCTTTGATACCTCTAACACTTAGAATAAGGCCACCCAGGCAGGAAACTCGACAGAAGAGAGATCGAATCTAACACCAAAAGAGTTAGTTACAGTCAGTTACAGCACTTGGACCCTTAGCTAACATTACCTCCCCGATGTTGGCAGCTCAAAACCCAAAACATCTGTCAGTCCAGCTTCACGTAGATGGTTTACATGTACCACAATCAGCATGACAACTTGCTAATAGCGTGGCTATCAAATTAACAAAAGTGATAATGAGATCTACACTGTAGAAGTGCCAAAGGCGAAAAAACAAACACATTATGATTTGAACAAACGTCTTGGTGCTACACTGTGGTAGTTTCTTCTGTCATATAGTTTCCCATCATCATCCTTATGTGTGTTGTAACCTGTCAGCCAAGTCCCAACATTATCTAGCATCTAGGAATACAGGCAGCTGAATAAATTGCTAAAAGTGGCCCCAGACGTTTTGAGCTTGGCAGCAACATCTACAAGCAGCTTATGGTGGGTATCGCACAAAGAGGGTGAACAAAAGTTTGTTCAATGGATCACCGTCTGGTCTTTTATGGGAAAAAAGAGGTGAATATTAACAAGACTACTGAAAACAGAAGTGTGGACTCTCACTGGAAAGTTTGCTCTTTGGGGAGGAGGATTTATGCCTGTGTCTTCCCCATCGGCACCGTGGAAACGCTGATGCAAAGAACTCTAACACTTCTTCGAAATTTATGGACCGTCTGCCACTAAACTGAAAAGATATAGAAGGTAATTGCTTCCAGTTGACATTCTCACTTTTAGAAATTCTTTACAGACATTGACGCAAACATGCACTCTCTTTCTCTCTCACACACACACACACACACACACACACACACAGTAAGACAGGATGAATCTAACATGGTGCAAAAACTAAACTGAATTCACAGGGAACTTTCTTTCTTTTACTCTCTGGTCCACCATCCCTCTCTCACGTGCACACATTTCACATTGAAGGGATGTAATTTTGCTTTCTCCTCCTGCAGAGCTTGTTGCTGTGGTAACGGGGAGGGGGGCTGTATGGTGCTGTTCATGTGGCCTGACTTTTCAGGCTGTGTCTGAAGGTTTCTCTGAACTGTGGGAGGTTTTAAAAAGATATGACTGAACTAATTTAGAAACAAAATACTTTTTAGATTTTAGATGATCCCTGTTGTTGCTACATGTGCATCTAAACACCGCTCACAGTCCGATGTAGCACAAACCTGTAACTGTTTCTACAGAAAACCTCAGTAGTACATATCTGTAAAACAAACCTTACAAAGCATATACTGAATTTTGCAGGTGATCGTATGTAGTCTCAAAGACATTAACCCACAGAGGCAAGTAAGAATTAAAAAGGAACAGTTCCTCACTCTGCACTGCTCCTGTGCACAGTTTTAGTAAAGCTGCGACTGCACCCTGTGCCTGATGAGTTTTCTGTGGCACTGTTGTGTTTGCCCTTTATGGCCAGAAACAACTGGTGCCAACAGAAGCTTCATGCCACAAGCCAGAGCCAGCGCTGGCAGAGACACACCGTGTCAGTTGGGTCATGCTTGGGGGATTACAACCAGGCAACTTGGGAGCCAGCACTACAACACAGATGGATAACACAGCTGAGAGCGGAGAAAGGACAGGAAAACTGTGGACTGTGTTTGTGTCAATACACAAATGGAAAACAGTTACCAGAGTTATTCAATATCTGTATTCACTGGGGTTTACTCCTCTGCAGCACCAACGATTGAGGCATGTCTGTCAAACAAATGCTTCAACAAGAGCATTTAACAGCAATCAATTGAGGGCTCAACTAATGATTACTGATATCACCATACAGTAGAAACTATCAATGGATTAACAAGTCAGTTGGCATGTAATCTGTTGTCTAAATAGTTGAGGAAAGACATTACTGCTACCCTAAACGATGCCTTTTTGACACCGCATGTGTAGATTATAACAACTCTGGGATTACATTGCATCGCCTAACATCTGTGTCTTTTCTTCTCTATCTAGACTTCTCTATCACACACATAAATAAATAAGAACCAAATCAAAATGTTTTTTCTCCAATTGAAAACAAAAACTCTTGATATACAACGATTCATCACAATACAAACACAACATGATGGGGAAGCAGAGATGCTGTTTCATTTTGTATTCACTTTGGAGAATCATTCAAATTAAAGTATGCCGGCTTCCCCACGCAAAAGAAAAGCACAGGGGCAATATGGTAAGGTGTTCAGTTCTCCCACTAACAGAATAGATTTTGTGCTGTAGTACGGTTTAGGGATGAGGCGGAACCTTATTCAATTTTGACTGCTCTGGGACCAGAGTAGCTAAAAATAGCTCTCATTAATTCGGCCATTGTGATACTGCAACAGAGTGGTTCGAGGGAAATTTGCAGCATGAACGCTGGAAAACAATAACGTCTTGCTATATTAAATGCCACAGAGCGACTAAAACAAATGATGCAGCAAATAAAATACATTCACTTATAGCTAGTACTTATTTGTTACCCTTGGCCTGAAGGAAACAAAGTAAGGGAAAAAAGTCACAAATAGTTTCCAGCGCCACAGTCAGAGAATATGTGGCTTAACCATTAAAATAATGTTGTTGCAGGGATATTACTTTGACATTACACAGTGTTTAATGACATATGTCATTTACACAGTAATTATCCTCGTTAGCAAAATGGTAATAGTTTAAATCATCTTCCATCAGTCGCTGCAGAAAACCACAATTGACCTCAGCTCTCCAGAAAACATTCCAGTATCATTATTTGAAAACCAAATGAGCTTCCACAATCCAACAAACAACAGATTGTCTGTCCCTAAGAAACTGCAATAAAGCTCAGTGAGTTTGGTGTCCTGCAAGCATTTGTTCAGAGGTTCTACTTAACGAACAGTCTTATAAGCATCAACTGAAACCAGGATTGACTTGACCCAAACACTATTACGCCAGCAACAAACAAACTGCATGCAAACAACCATACTTTCATCACACTGTGCAAGTTGCACTGCAGCCAAAGACGGAAAACAACAACGGTGTCACACTCCGCTGTGGCTGCTGGCAGTGAAGCAGCAAACAAGTAGAATGAGATGATTGATCACTTCAGAAATTGAAAACGATGTGCCGGGTAGTGCTGACAACTGCTAAAACTCCCCTGCCTTGGAGAGCATATTCAAATGCTAATGAGGGCCTACGTCCTAGTGCCAGTCAGGCTAGGGATCCCCGGAGAGAAAAGTGACACTCTGCACATACAATCTGGTTAGATGCTGTACTGCAGATTTCTAACAGAGACAAGAGAGAGAGCAGCAGAAATGCAGTACTACACTAGTGGTGAGAATGTGAAGACATGAAACCTACCGAGTGTGACATCATTAGCAACCGTTATAGCCATGAAAGATGTCAAATTAATGAAAAACTACAGTAAACTACTACACCTTAGGCCGAAGGTACTTACATCAGTTTGTCATGGTCATACACAGACAAAGCACCAACCTGCACCTACTCCTCAGTAAATCCAGCAGGAGATTCCTGCAAACGCACATCAGCAGATTCTGTGGTATGACCGCACCAATCAGTGCTAGGAGGGACCTGCCCCCACCTTCCTTTCCTTTCTCTTCGTAGCTTTGAGACAACTGAAATTACGACCACAGGTGAGGGGTTATTGACACACCCCACAGCTACACCCTAATGCTTCCTCTGCTCCTCACAAATCGGTGTCCTCTCCCAACATATTTCTTCAAAACTGATCTCTCCCTCTAACTCTTCTTAAGCGCTCACAGGATCTAAGTGAATCCCCTCTGGCTTGGCAGCAATCTGTGTAGGATCTGCAGTTCCGCTACAGCATGGGACTCCTCTGTACTAGCGAACATCCATCCGCAGTGTAAACTGCTGTATCGGACTTAACCCTCAAGCTGCCGTGTTTAAACAACAGCGGAGTTCTGTTTGGCAATATTATTATGCCCCTCCTCCCCAGGTGTGCTGCATTACATGCATCACTTATTCAATTATATATTCTTATTTATAACAGTTAATACCAAATGCTTGTGGAAAAAAGAAGAAAATTCACTCATTCAAGAGTATTGTGGTTTAATTATGCAATAAAAATTATTGACCAAACATGGCCAAAATAACACACTTAGAGGCAAACATCTTTGTTCATATCCCCAAAAAACACTACTACTACTACTACTACTACTACTACTACTACTACTACTACTACTACTACTACTACTACTACTACTACTACTAC
>JAUMHF010000023.1:13476965-13504006 GCA_032359275.1 Microctenopoma steveboyesi | reverse complement strand
ATTCCGCTCTGTCCGCGGGGAGGAGCGAGGATGCAGAGGCTGTCCACAGCAGCAGCAGCAGCAGCCGCCGCCGCCGCATCACCGAGCGCCATTCCAGCGTGAGAAAAAACGCTCCACGGCGACAGTAAAGACACAAACATGAAGGTTTATCAGCTCCTGACACGCACAGCAGTGCCCACCATCAGCGAATAAATGGGCGCGACTGTTGCTTATTCCAAAATGTATTAAAGGGGAGAACACAATTATGAATCTAACAAATCCTAACATACTTCTCAAGTTTAGTGTAATGACTATGACTAGAAAGTCGTAGTCAGACCTACACGAATATTATCTACAACATGTGGTGTTTTAACTGTGCAAAATTATAGCAATTTTCATAAGCAGTCCATAATAACCTCTACCCACTCATTATCACTCAGACGAACAAGCAGACACGTTTGATCAGCAACAAACGGTGTGCCACGCTGCGTACACGTTATATTAGATTTATATAGTGTTAAACCTACATCATGCAATCACACGTGGCATCTACTTATCATAAAGTACTCCTGTATGCTGGTAGCCATATGCTGCACATACGCACACACCTTTGCACGTCCGCCTTCGGTAGTAGGCAGTGTTGTCACAAACATAGTTAGTATCTATGATTTGCATCAGCTAACAAAATAACTTCCTTTTCCAAGTTATATGATTTCCCTGTGAAACCAGCAGCAGTAGCTCTAACAAAGCTTTGCTTTTGCTGCATGTGATGTACTTTTTGACCTGAGGAGAACGGTGTAAATTTCTTCTTTGTTATAAGCTTACCTCAATTAATTGTTTTTAATATTTAGCAAATACCTTTATCCAAAGCAACACACAAGAGACATTCACAAAGGTACTTGGGGTTCGGTGTCTTGCTAACAGACATTTGAATATTTGACCTGGATGAGATGGGGATTGAACAGGCAACCCTGCTCTACACTCTGAACCCCTGATCCTAATCTGTTTTTTACACATTTTAAACTGAAACATTTTCTTTAAGTTAAATATCTTTAAATTGCTTTTGTAACTTTTGTTACACCTATTATGTAATGTCCCACGAGAAGGTTTATATTACTTATTCAACACAAGTTTTTAAAATACGTATATAATATATACTATGTAAAAATAACCTCCTCATGTGATGTAGGGCTTAAAATTGATTTATGTGATCACATTTCTTTAAACCGAGAGGCTTGATTGATTAAGCATCATTTGAAACAAAGGAGTGGACAAGGACAAGATTGTTTATCCCTCGTGTCTGTGTGTGTGTGTGTGTGTGTGTGTGCGCATGTGCATGAGGATTTTCTTCCTTGTGCACAGACACACGCACACTTTATTCATTTCATCATTATAACTCTCTGCAAAAAATACAAACATACTTTGCAGCATGATGACAAGAGGTCATTAATGTGGCGTCAAATAGTTTTGAATGCAAAACACAGTGTGAAAAAATCTATTTGAGTATCACTTTTAACTACAGCAAACATAAAATCTTTATAGGGAAAGCTGAGGTAGGCTACTGAAGTAGTAATAACCTGCTGCATAAAGCCATTTAAAATGCACAGGATAGAACTACAATCCACCCCACAGTCACGATGCTCAATACTTCTTTCCCATGGGGTATACAGATTTAATCAATATACAGTAGAATGTAAATTGTGCACTGCACCAAACCCCACTCCTAACACTCTATCACGTGCACTTTAGTTTTGTGTGCAGCCTTTTCCAGAGGCATCCAATTTTCTGCAGCACCTTTTGTTGTGCATTTTATCATTTTAAGATTGTGTGACCGTTCTTGCAACCTCTAGCTCTGCCACTAATGAGCCCGGGAGATGGTAGGGGCTGAATAAAATGCTGGAGGAGCAGAGAGGTCCTTCAGTGTTGCTGACGTAAGGAGGCTTGCTGCAGATTCCATTGGAGGATCGGGAGGAGAAGAGGGGCGGGGGCTTCTTGAATCAAGAGTGAGAGTTGACCAAGGTCATGAAAATGAGATAAACAATGGCAGTCATAGATATTCTGTGGAAAACAAAGTATGACGAACACCAGGATGTGTTTTAAAGTAAACTCCACGATAAACAGTAAATGTTTCTGTGACCTATACGTAAATCTTATATGTCAGCAAAGCGTATGTTGCTGAGCATGAATGACAGCTGGTGGACGAGGACTGTTGTTATTAGCTATGAGGCGGATGTATGGATCAGAACAGTAGAGGAAAAACGCTGAGGAAATTCAGGAATTTGCATCTATAATCCAGTTGGCTTTGATGTGAACTTATGCTGCTTAACGTATCTCTGTGCATGTCCTTGAACTACCCTCTGTTAATGCTACGCCACTGCTTGCATCACTGGCTACAGCAGCACAGAGGGAGTTTCACATGCCGTGCAGCAGAAATATGCAGACCCTCTCTCCCATCAGCACATTTAGACACAGATGCGATCCAAACTAGAATATGACTGCGGGAACAATTCACATGAGTGAAAAAGCAAATTAGAAATTCGCAGCAGGTTGGCTTTTAGAGTGCACTGGGAATGAGTCACCTCTCAGCTGCACAGGTCAGGAAACAGCCTAGTAAGCAAAGGTTGGCATGTGACTATCTGTGAGCTATAATGACTGCAGCTATCAAATAACACAACAAACATCTAACAGCGCTGCGTCGAAATAAAGGCATTTGTTCGATAAGTGTGAGAGGAATTATGATATAATGTGACACCATGCTGCCAAAGCTGCAAGATGATACTTAAAACTGTGTCATTCTTATCTTGTTATCTAATCTTTGGTTTTACAAATTGGAGTACATCAGTGTAATCCCATAATGGAGTGGGTTGGCTACTGCGCAGAAGCTTGTATTCTGATTTCTGTGTTGTCCTCTGTCAGTATCACTGACCTCTAGCATGAGGAAACTGACTTGACAGCTAACCCATTACTTCAAGACAGAAATTCTTTGCATAAGGTTTCATAGTGTCACGCAATTACATTGTGCCCCACATTAAGAGCTAGAGGGAGAGAGACTACGGCCTGTGATCTAGCAAGCCAGGGATATCTTGTAAAGTCAGCAGTAAAAAAACACTTCTCAAAAGGTGCTTTATAAAAGAATGAAAGGTGACCTCGCTGAAGCAGAGTTGAGGATGTGCAGCAGTAAAATGTAGCTGAAGCATGCAGGAGACAGAGCTTGGCTGCAGCTTCTTGATGCCTGTCCAGTTTATTAGCAGCTGATTTTACAGTTTGTGAGCGTACCACCACCTGTCCCCACAAAGGAAGAAATATCTCATCAATCGACTGGGATTTTTTCATTAGAATAGGACGATAATGATGCAGCTGGCTTTGCTCTCTGGGCTTTTGTGCACTTATGTAAGGACCAACCAAAGGAAATAAATTAGTTTTTGCAGATGTCTAATTTTGTGAAATTCTACACGTTTCTATAACAATTGTTTTGTAAGAAAGGTGGCATTGCACTGGCTGCAGTGAAATGACAGAATGAGTGTGAATTATCAAATTAAAAACCTGGAATCTTAAGAAATGCAAATCATCCAATGATATGTGCCAGGGAATTCTTTATTACATAAGGGTGGTATTTTTATAACACCTCTGTATCTTTCATAACATGACAAACATTATTTGACACTAGGAAGACACAGGATGTGAGTGACACAGCACAATGTAAGAACTAATTCGTAATCAAAGCAAAATGCATGTAGAGGAAGGAAACACATATTTTTCAAGATTCCCCAAATGAACCTATAATCTCCATCTCATTTTTCCCACCAACAGCTCAGGGCTCAGACATATCAGGTGACATGAAATGACCTCACATCCCAGGCCGGTGGATCATGTGACAACAAGCCACCAACAACTAAATCCTCTCTGGATCAGCATCATGTAGTAGCAAAGAAGCAATCACCTAAGTATGTTTATCCCTGGAGGGGAGTGCAAATGCTAATAAAGATGAACAATTCCAATCAGTTAATGTAGACGTGTGTATACCTGAGAGATCTTTAGTGGTAAAATAGAGAGTTTAATTATTTTGCCTTTGAACTCTTGCCCAGATGATAGATTGCAGTGCGAGCCATGGAGCAAAATTCCTATTGGCGATAAACAGTTTAAAGCATCCCTCTGCTCAATCCCAGTATGGATTCACAGGAAGCTTGAAATTACAATGTTTACTGATTATTAATTATCCATACCTACACTTCTTAATGAGAAATATCCTACAGAGCTCCTCTCACACCTACAATATAAAAGACCTATAGTATTGCTTATACAGTGCGCCTCCAGCCAATGTGATCTGTGATGTGAACTGCCAGGTGAAATATTAATGAAGTGGTTGTATGATTTTATTTTGCATCAGCAGGCCTTTAAATTAGTGCAGCCTCAATAGAGGCCGTCTATTCATTGCTTTTTCCCAAGAGAGAAACCTTGGTCAGGAGGAGAGTAAAGCAGTTAGTGGTGGTAGTGGTCTGGGATCAGGTGCCTTCTTTGGACCAGGGAGGATAGTTTTCTGAAGGGCAGAGGTTTGGGGTAAAAGAGACATGAAGAAAAAGGGAGAAAAATCACTCTGGGGTAATTTAACGAACTGTGGAAAAATGTTATAAATCTTCGCCACTTCTCAATTCAGTTGGAAATCAGTTTGACGGATGAACCCAATAAGGGAAAAATATGTAATCCTAATTATTTTTTACACAACTAACTGTGCAAGGTTACAAGACATCAAACACTGGGTCTTAAAATACATTTTTTCTGGCTCTCCTCCTAGATGCTGCACTGCCCTCGGTTTTGAATTATAATATGCATCTTAGCAAACACTACAGTACTTTTCTCGCCTGATATGAAAGCTAAACATTTATCCAACAACATCCAAAACACACATCCAACCCCTCCTTTCCCACTTGCGCCAGCTATGCAAACACGGATGTTCCACTGTGTTGCTCTATGTTAGGTAGTAAAACTCTGCCCTCTGCAGGACCTCAGTTGAACACTTATCAGCGTCAAGCCTGACTGTGTCGAGGCTTGCAAGAGAAAATCTATATCAAGAATTATTTATGGTTGCGTGAAAACAAGCACGAGGGGAGTGGATCTGCGTGATTTCAACCCCAGCTTGCTGACAATGCACTAGTGAAGTGATGGAGGGAGACACAAGAGGGTGTTGGGGTTGTTCACCCATGGGTTTGCCGTGATGGGATGTTCCTGAGTCTAAACGGCATATGGTGGCTCCCTGGGCAACAACACACATCCTACATGCCCGGCAGTACTGCAGGCCGTGCTACAAAGCATAAACATAATATGATCACACTCATTCTGTAACACAGCATAAATATTTTGATAATAATGTTAGAAAACAAAAGCTTTTTATTTGCATTGATTATAAATGCTGTTTGGTTGTGTTGTGTGTTGTCGTAGTAAATCTCTATAGAAATGTATTTCTTATGTATTTGACATGAGTTCAAAGCCTGTATATGTGCATGTCGCCTGAGTCAGCTTATCAAATGGTTATAACGCACCTAATACATCATTTTGGGCTGTGGGATATTTTATAGACACAACCCTTAATTATTTAAGTGATCATGAATTGATAGTAAAAACAACAGCCCTAGCTCAAGGTGTCTATAACTACAGTAGATAGATTTACTATTCTGAGGAGATAAAAATAACAAAATCTGTAAAATTGTATTTGCAGCCGGTGAATTCACGTTTGAGTTGCAACCCTGAGATTGATTAAGTTGTCTTAGGACAACCTTCCCGGTGCATCATTCTTCACGCTTGACTTTCGCACCATGGCCACCATCTTGGTTCCTATACATTACATCATCTTGCTGGTTGTCCTTCACTTGACCCCACACTCAAGTGCGCAAATGGGTTGAATAATATGAACATCACGTCCTTTTTGAAAACAAGCCAAATTATAATGGAAGGCTGTTATTGCGTTATTAATAGATCCAGGCTGTATTTCTGGATTGGAACATTTTGCATGTGATGTTGGTTTAGCGCTATATTTTTACTAATCCTCTGCTGCTGGTGGTGCTTACTGTCCAGGTCTTTGCTCCTGTCATAAATCATGCAGGAAAGTCAATATAGTTGTTGGGATTTATTCGGGCGTCAGTTTTCTGAAATGAGGAACACAAGCACAAAAATAAAAACAGCTCAGAAGAGTCTTCTTTTTTTCAAATCTCTGACAACTGACAACCGCACTGTTTATAATCTTTACTCTGCATCCTTTAAGGAACGGACAAGCATATTTTCACTGTGTGTTGCTGAGGACTACAATTGATGGCTTATGACCATGGCACAGAACTGCACGATTACATAAAAAACACTATAATCAGTAAATTAATAGCAGTAAATTCAAAATAAAATATCAAAATAAAAATCAAGGTTCAAATTAATTTTTTTTCTCGAAACATTACAGTGGACACGCTACAAAGCAGGGCTGCAGAGGCTGTAATGTCAACACACAGCTACGAGATGTGTGACGTGACGGTACTAGTTATACACAGTGCAGAGTGCCCACAGTCACCTGCCATATGTCCTATTAGAGGACACTTACGCAGGCCTTGCTCCTGGGTCATAGCCTTCAGAAATGTACTCAACATCTGCCATACACACAACCTTCACACGCATTACGCATGGCCAACTTCACCACCCTGTCTCTACAACCCACCATCACATCCAGCCAACCCTCAGTACTCGGGAGCTACAGGACACAATCAAAAACATCCGTTAAACGCTTTTCCTTCTTGCATAACAGACCTGTCTCACCTAAAGAAAATCTGCTGCTGCCTCCCCTCATCCCCCTCTCCTTCTTCTAATAAGGTCTGCTTCTGTGTTAGTCGGGATAAATCTCCTGTGCCCACCCTCTAAGCTCTCTCTCTTTTCACGCAGCCCTTGTGGTGTGTCTAACTCAGGTCCTACCCTCCACTCCCACCCTCGCTCACCTCCATGGCTTCATCACACGGGAACAATCTTCCTCTAACAGGCCCTGAATATGCAGATTGGTTAATTCAGCTGCAGTTGCTCTCTCTGTAAATGCATCTGCAGCACTTTCAGATGACTGAGCAGGGAATAAACGCTTACGCTGGGGCTTTTTTCCGGTGCTGGTTAGGGTGGAGTGCCTCTGTTCATGGCAGACTGCAGCCATGGATGGGATTTTAGAAGTGGGATGTGGCAAGCAGAACTAATGACATATTAAGATAAACCAAGACATAGCTCAAAGCCCAGGTGCTGACTGATCCTCAATTGTTACGGAGTAATTAATCTAATTGTGCATTTCATTGGCTTAGTTACATCTGCATTTGCTGATACACTCTTAGCGTCACTGCAACTCACCTGGTTATAGCCTCTGCAGCAAACATTGCTTTAACATTGCTTTAACTGCTGAGAGGGCAGGAAAAAGCTGCTTTTAAAGCCTGATGTTTTCTAAATTGAGAGACATGAAACAGAAACCTCTGTTTAAACATGGCACCAGAGCAATGTAGGTGCTGTGCTCGTAAAGATGTGTTATATTCATACTCAAACCAAAAAGGCCAGTTTACTGTTTCGTATCAATAATTACTAAAGGTTGGCTTTTTCCAGAACAACAAAGACGTCTCATAAACATGCTTGAATACCAGAGATTACTGGAATATATAATAAAAAAATTACAGTACAGTAATACAGTAACAGATGGACCATGTTTTTCTCCCAAAAGCATTAAGAAATACTGTAAACGCTGCTGCTTTGAAATGGGTCGAGGTGTTGTTGATGAACACAGGAAAATAACTCCCGCTCCACACAAAGGCACCGGCTGCACAAAAGACTGTAGTTTCCCTTCTTTCCGTCTCTGTTGTTCTTTCTGCAGCCTTAGCACTAAAATCTGATTCAAGCTTTCTGTGAACAAGTGCACTGCTTGCCAACACAAATGACAGTGGGAGTGGGCAGAGTGCCAGGGTCCTCCCCAGACTATCAAGAGAGAAAGCAATCAAAAGAAACAATCAATATAAACAAAGTCTTAACTACTATCGATTATTTGGCTTTGCTGTGATGTGTGTGTGTGGCAATGATAGTTATGGACCTAATACCATCCACTAAGTTGACTAAAATCTAGCTTTTTCTGTTGAATCAGCCAATCAGATGAGATGCTTTGTTAGGAAACGACTGCAGCTCACCTAACGGCCACGAGGCAGTGTCTGTTGTGGCATTTTAGTAGGTTGCAATGGAAACGGCTCCTCAGCTAGGCATCCTGCAGTCTCATCACTCACTGTAAGGCGGACCGTTACTTCCATCAGCTGCATTTGAGTTTAGGTATGTCAGCAAGTTTTCCTCTAGTGCACACACAGCCTGTACCAGAAGAAATATGCGGTGGGAAGGCTAGGAGCCCTTAGCTGAGCTCTCAGTCTCTGGTGAGATAGTGGCCTCCTGAGCCGTGTGAAGCCTCCTCTGAGTGGCAGGTCATACTGTAAAGATAAATGGCTGGGATGTAGTAAGTCACTCACTATGACTTACAGAGCAAGCGAGGATGTGAGAACAGTGACGCCGCTGCATTTTCCATTCAGATGAAGGCTTATGTTTTCTGTGTATAGCTCAAAATCAAGGCCACCACTAATCTGTCAATTACAGCCTAAAAGCATCCACCTCCACCATGTCACTGTCAGGTTCGCTAGATGGGAGCCGAATGAAGATTTGTTCAATCAGTCATGACAATTTGTCCGCAGAGACAGTGACTGCTAAGTGCTGCTGTAATGTTTTTTAGGAATGAAATGTTGGTGTGTTGCCGGACTGGAATATTTTTACCACTAACTACCGGATGGATTGTTGTGACATTTTGTACAGACCCAATGATCCAGCACTGACTTTGAGCCCTTGACGTCTTACCTTTCACCACTTGCAAATTGACATGTTTTGCCTTTTAGTGAAATGGTATATACTGTTGGATATAGAAATCCATGTTGCCTGGAGGATAATGACCGTCAGGGCTTTCTTAGCTTTCTAACACCAACAGCATTTATCAAAAAATGTCAACATATGCTGGATAAATTGCCACAATTTTTAGTACAGGAATCAGTGGTGCCCAGGGAATGCATCCCGATTTTTGGTGAAGTTTGTTTGTTGATTCACTTTAACATGATTTATGCTCAAATACTGTACTTGCAAAACAAGCAGTGCAATGTCATCCCCACAGCCTCAGCTGTACTTTGTTTTTAGTGCTAAGTACTATGCAAATATTTGCATGTTAACATGCTAAGAAGGTAAACTGCTTAACATCAGCATCTGAGCATTTTGTCATTTTGAATATGTCAGCATGCTGCTTCACAGAGCCACAAGCATGTAGACCATTAGGCTTATTATTAAATCAACATGTCAAAGAAAGGCTTAAAGCTCTGTGGCTGTGACACACAGCACCGCTAAGTCAAGTCTTTATTTACACTGAAGCTAAAAACTCTCATGACACAGTAAGTGGTATTAAGATATGTTAATGTTTTTCTAATCTAAAGTCTAGTTTGTGGTAATTTTCAAACAGCAAGTCAGTATGATGATGGTCTCAAAAGTCTAGGTTACTTTTGCTGACAATACCTGTATCGACAGTTCAACCAGCTCTGTTTAGGTCCTTTAATGAGACAGAGCGTTTGAGTTGAATTCAGTCAGATCATAGCTGAGCTGTTAACACGATATAGCTCCCCGGAGGCTGAAGCCCTCCAGCAGTCTACTGCTCTGTCTAGAAACAACAAGGTACGTATATTACAACTGTGTCTGCTTTGATTTATGCTCATCAGAGCTCAAGATTGAACACATTGTAAATTATTATGCATCTAAAACGCTCAACAAAGCACATGTCGTGAGGATTCAGCGCAACTATAACAACAAGAAAAGTAAGAGCTTCATTTTTAGGCCAATAAGGATTCAAATACCTGCTTTGTGATTGTGAATAAGAACGTAATGTTAATCAGTAACTTCATCCTCAAACAGAATCTCTTCTTAGAGACCAACATACTGAATATTGAACCTAAATAGTTACCATTTCACTGCTTATTTTAACAAGTGTGGAAAATAGCAACTTTGAGTCGAGGTGGCTGTTGAGTTCAAATCCTTCAGGGGATATTTAAAAGCAAACTGATTATTTATTTTTAACAGTGTCTCCAGTGTAAAGAAAAGCTCAACAATTTATCTTCACTTTTTTGCCAAGAGTTTTATGAGAAAACTGAAACCACTCTCATTTTTGTGTGATCACATGAGTGCTGGAAAATGACACACTTTAGTCATCCCCTGGGGGAAGGTGTTTCAGTGCCTTGTCCCAGGACATCTTGCCACAAAGCCAGGAGGAACCAGGAATCAAACCGCTGACCCTGAGATCTACCAGGCACCCTGACTCAAATCTACCCTTTTTTTTAAGTTGTCTTTCTGTTAAATCACCCATAAAACCACAAATTAACTGGTGGCAGTAGCTTAAAATGTAGCATATTGAAGCTAGGCAGTATCAATATACTCACCTGACTCTAGGCAAGAGAGTGAATAAAACTCTTACCCGAAATGATGCACTATTTCTTTAATTAAGAAAACAGATTGACATGATCAAAGGTGTCTATGCCAAGCTTTTGTAGTTCAAATGTACACCAAATCTTTAGATAGTGTCGCAACAATGACACAACAGAAAGACAACTACTTTACCATCGTCATGGCTGAGCTGTAAATGTGAATTCAGTTTCACTAACCAATCCAGACACCATGAATAAGAATGAAAACCCCCTACGGCTCTCAGTATAAATTATCACAAAATTAACACTAAAAAATGGGACTTTACCACTTTTTGCAATCGTTGTATAAGAGGTTTATGTATATACATGATTATTTCTTCATGGTTTGTGTGACATCACCCTTGTAGAACTATTAGGTAAGTGGTTCGGACTTTTAAATGGCACAGAGACTTTATACTGTATGTCTGTGCTTTCAGACACAGTCAAATCTTTCTAATGTCAGACTGATTGCTTTTTAGCTTGCTTATTCTCTACATTTTGATCAAAGCGTATAGTGCCTGTGGTCGGGTGATTCAGCTCATTAACACTCTGTGTTTGCTTTTTAGTCACTGTACTTACATTGGAGTCAAGGAGATCAATGCTGTCTAGGCTCTTGCTCCTGTGAATGCGGCCCTTGATGCGGCGGAGTGATGGCTTGCCCTGGATGGTGCTTGCTGAGGAGGCTGCTGTGACGGAGCCAGCGGTCGGGCTGGGGTGTATCCTGAGGCCAGCGTGGAGTAAGCGAGAGAAGGAGGACAAAGAAAAACAACAGCACTGCATCAGGGCAAGTAAGAACACCACAGCATGGTTGTTTCACAGCAGGAGGAAGTGCCACAGGCAACAGAGGAGGACGAGGAAGAAAAATTCTGCCGTCACAATTTTGCTTTTTAAAAGGCCATAGTCCCCCGCTGGCAGGAATGGCATTTAAAGAAATCTATAATTGGATTTAATGTCACAGAGGCCCTGTAGGGGAGCTGGTTCAAACTCAGAAACACTGTAGTTTCCAACAAATTGGGCCTGTGCAGCTCTGTGGGCCACACCAACCAGACTGCAGCCGGGTCATGGTGAGATGCAGGCAGGAAGCACAGTTGGATGACCTATCCCCAATACTCTCAGGAAATGTTTTACCCTTCGTAAATGACATAGTTAAGGAGCGCTGTTGGAGCCCTGCTGACTATATTAAAACTCTTAGCTCTTGGTTCCCTTTGTGTTTCCCATGTCTGTTGCTTAATTGCTGTGTAATGTGCTGTGGTTGTCATAAAACTAATCGACCCCAAGGGGAAGACCGAACGGCTCTCTTTCTCTAAACATAAAAATGTAGTTTATCAGGAGTGGGCCTAACTTCCAAGACCAGAATGTCTTTCCACATTGCATGTACTATATTAGCAATTATAAAGGGTTAATAGGTCTGAAATGTTGAATTTGGTCAATGACTTATAAGCTGCTATGAGAGCTAAATAACTTTATTTACAATACTTAACTTAATTTAAGAATATGAAGATTTATCTTTTGGGATAATTTCTGTATTTTCTCTGTATTTTAAAGCCCCAACAAGTAACAAATAATCTAGAAACTATCCTGCAGACTAAACAATAGTAACAATAGGGTTAGTCGCAGCCCTAATAATAATAATACTACAGTCTTTCAACATAACGCTTGTCTTCTCGTTTCTTCTCTACTCTGTATAACCCCAGTACTCCCCCTCATTGTGAAGGAGGACAGTCACTCTTAATGAGGATTTATCTAACACAATATTCAATGAGGGAAAATCCTGTCTATACAGTGCGGCTCCGAGACAGTAGATATCTATTAGCGTGCTCAGCAACAGGCCCAAAGGAGCGCCTGGGGTTTGGAGACTCAGCAGGGGAAATTATGAGAGAAAGGGATGAACAAAGATGGGAGGAAACAGAGCATCACCTTCCACTTTCTCTGTGCATTAATTCTGTAGTTGCCCGAGGAGGAGTAAGGTGCTTACTGGCCAGAAATGGAAGGTTAAAGCTTTTAGCAGTATGTGGGGTCAATTACAGGCGGGATTGGTTGGTTCTCACAAACAATACAGCAAACACGTCGAATGAGAAAAGCTGCTTGGACTATATCAGACATCAGAATGTAACATAGTGCCAGCAACTGTGCAGACTTAGATATAATAAGCAGAGAATGATTTCAGGATTTATTCTTCTCTGCTGAAATATGCAAGTATAATGTGTTAGGCTTGAACAGTCAGGGAATATATGAAACTGTGACATTGAATATTAACATCCATATAACGTTATCACAGTTATGGGGACATTTTTAGATTCATATGGCTGAACTGCATTTTTGCATTTCACTTATGAAAAAGTGACCATCTAACTGTCTTTCTATGACACATGTTTTTAGAGCAGGACATCATTTTGAAGAAATAGTTGGAGAGAAGATTGATACTACTTTTATGTCTATACATTACATATGACGCTACAGCCAGGGGGCAATTAGCTTTGCTTATGTTTGTTTGTTTAATCAGTGAAAAACTAAAGTGTAAGAACAACAACATAGCATTTGATGATGACTTATGTGCTGGTTACTTCCTTGCTGGAGAAACATTCAGCACTTAGTGCACCTTGCTGTTTTGACAATAACGTTTTTAAACATACGTTAGATATAAAATATGAATATTTAATGAGCTTTAAGTGTACTAGTATGCACACCGTGTGTTCAACAGAGCTGAGTTAACTGCTTCCACCAAGCTAAGCTCACCGACATGGGACACGAGAGTTATGAGAAGCTCCTCATTTAATTTTTTAGCAAGAAAGCAAATATGTAGAAGTTTTTCTTTGAGCTACTTCTAAAACGGTACACACTCATTATGGGGAGATGTATGATGTTTTATTTATTTCCTCGCTGATGTTGGTTTGCAGTGGAAAGACTACAGCCTTATCTGTTGGGGGTTAAATAGAAGCCTCAGCCCTTGATTTGCTAAGTCAGGTGCTCGATGTGTGGAACCAGGGTGCACTTGGCCCTGACTGTAATGAAGCTGTGCAGCGTCTGTGAACAAAGAAAAATCAGTTTCAAAAGAAAATGGAAAAGGATTGATGCCAGGACCTCTGATGGCCCACACTGTCCACTACAGTGTGATAATGTAGGTCACTGATAAGGTCAAGCAGATGTCTGATGCTATTACAAAGAGAGGACGAGGGACACGCACACATTATTCGGCTGCAGGACTTCATGCCATCCCTCTGTTCCCTGTCTCACAGTTTGCCTAGAGGAGCCATCAGGTACGATTAGTTTAAGCAATAATGGCTACTGCTTAATCAGCAGGTCAATAGGCAATGTTACGCTTCATTCCTTCCATCTTGGCCGGCACTAATATAAAAGTTAACAAAGAGTACAATCCTGACCTGTGTCTGGCGCACACACAGGCGGACACACTGAAACACAGACACGATAAGAAACTAAATGACTTCTCTTTATGCTGTAGCCACTATCTCTGTGTGTTTTATTTTGGAGAAAAGGTGCAAGTTAAAAACGAGAGGAAGCATTACATAAACACTTTAGACTTGTTGTATTATCCCTGAAGGCTTGCAACAGAGTGTAAAGTTCATTAAGTCAGGTTAATGCTAATTTTTGGCTGTGTGGAGGGAAATGGGTTTTTAAGACTGCAGGCAATAGGAACATCTGTTTGTAAAGACTAATCCCAATTTAGAGAGCTGCCGCTGCCACTGCTGCTGCTGCTGCTATTCAGTCTTTATCAAAGGCAAGCGGAGCTTTGCCTCATATAATTTTAGGAAAATGTGATGCGCAGGGCTCACTCAGAGAATGGTGAAAGTGTGCAGGCAGAGCTGTTCGTGATCTCACAGTCACATACTGTGAGATCAGCAGATCAGGAAGCAGCTCTGACCGTTTGACCAACATGGGAAAGAATTAACGCTGTGATTATGTAAAGAGCAACCTTAAATAAACAGAATGCTTCAAGTACACACTGAGCTGTTTCTTCACACAAATGCAAATGTGATGTCACATCCTGTCACTATATATGCTCTCTTTGCCTTCCTTCATGGGATGGTGTGGGGTGCTCACAGCAACATTTTTTTTCAGAGACCTAAATTATTCTTCAGATTATCATATAACATAACATTTTTTAAAGGATTCATTTGTTGTCTTTTCTGATATAATGACAGATGGTGATTACAAGGTGCATAGCGCTCATGTTTAAAACTGTTTACAGTAAATGCGCATAAAGCCATATAGATTCATAGATGATTTTAATCTCAATCAAAAAGTCAGTTCTCTAAATACTACCATAATTTCAGCTCCAGTGGTGCATAGGTGTTTTTTTCCTGAACGTAGACACACAGGGTTAATGGGTATTGAGCAGCGGTGATCTCAAAGGTCTCTTTAATCAAGTTGTCAATATCGTCTTTGGAAAAAAGGTTAAACCAATGTAGCACCTTCCCCCAAAATCCTAACAGAGAGAAGATGAGAGACATGTCCTCACACAATAAAGCGAGGTGTTACATAAGAATATGTATTTCAGCTAAAATATGAAGAATTATACAACCCAAGGCTTAGAGATACACCACGCATTAACTATGACAAACACATTTCTTGTGCTTCATGTTGGATACCTATTAAGAAGCTTTATGTGTGCTTATTGGATTTGAGAAAAAGATGCAATGCGGGTTTATGATTCATGAGATGTTAACACACGCTGCTGCGTTTGACCCAAAACCCACCTACTTTAGTGGAGAGGTTAAGATATTTAATTGACACTGTCACTAGGCTGTATTTCAATCCATTGGACGGAAGCTGCGTGTTTTATAAGGTCTTTATCTGCACAGAAATGTTCTAAAAACACAAACCTATCAAATCAGCCGACGCACAACTAGATACGGTACAAATTTATGACAAGTGCTTTAAAAAAAGTCGCATAACTATGAGTCAGAGTCACACACACTCTGTAAAGTGTTCATCACTATATATGTCTGAAACTATTGCTTCTTCTACTACTAGTATTGATAAATATATAAAATATATTTTTACTATTAATACTGTTTACCATGTATTTTTTTAGGGATTACAGTGTTGTGTACATCAAATCAGGGTAATAGGATATTAGACAAACAGGATCTGTTGTGGTCTCCTAGCACTCGGCAGCAATCCGAAGCCTTTGTGCTATCTTCATTTTATTTGTTATTTATATTAGTTCTTAGTGTTACTAAGTCCAACACCTTTATAATAAAGATGTTATCAATTTCAAGCCAAACTAGTTTGATCTCACCATTGCATGCACCGCCACTGTGCACATTCTGTAAATAAATGCAAATATTTCCCACCTCTCAGCCTGCAGCTTTCATTCACAAAGGTTACTGCATGAGATTACAGCATAATATACAATTAGCACAAATACAAATCACGACCATAAATATCACGTCTGCAATTCTCTGATAAAGATAAATGATTATTACTATAAAGACCTCTAAAGGTAGATTGGTTTGTATTCCCCCATTGCAAGAATTTCCCTGTGATCAAAATAAAGGCAGACATGATGTGCAGTACGGTGAATTAGACAACTAAGTACCTCAAAGACTTCAAATGTAATTAATATACAGGCACTACTAAAATACAATCTGACACTGAATTTACCAAATGTCATGAATGTGATTCGAAAAATGTTTAGTTAATTATAGAAATTGTGTGTCTTAAATAGAGTGAAACACGAATAATCCGTCACACAGTCTGACCTCGCCGTAAGAGTTATAGGAAGATTAAGAAACATTAAAGCAGACCTCTGTGTTGATCTTCTCCTAACAGGATAATAAAAAAATGACTGACAAACATCATCTACCACACAGTAACAGTAACAAATAGAAATGTTTTTCTGTTTGCATTTCTGTTTCTGCTGGGATGGAGGGCGTGTTCTTATAATGAAAACATCATTATTACGCCATGTTGCTGTGGACACACGGTTGCATGAGGTAAATTCACATTTTCTGAGATTCAGGCCGAGTATATGAATCACCTTTCTCCAGACAAGGTGACGCTCAGAGCCTCTGAGTGTTTTCTTCTCGCTTCAGTGACAGGAAAATAGCTTGAGTCGGTTTCAAAGAGGTGACGATTATAGTTAGGGCCATCACACACTGGAGCCACGCCAGTGCAACTGCATTATGTGGGTAAATGATCCACACGTGCGATACATTTTGAGTTTGTAAGAAACCCTTGCTATCAGAGCGCCATTGAGCCCTCTGACTCCTAATTAACCATCTTTGCTTTCAAACAAGATGGTAAACCAGCTGCAATTAGGGATACTATGTCACACGCGTCGCAGCCTGGGCAGCAATCCGCTTACAGCAAGGAACAGGAGAAAAAGGGAGGCTGTCCTAAAGTAAACAAAACACGAACAAGGCCGCAAAGGGAGTGAGTGTTGGTCACTGCAATGTACGGTAGTATAAAGGCACACAGAGTAATGAGGACACTGAAGAGGTGGAAAGACAAGACACAAACACACATGCTGAGAGCAGCAGAGTATGGGTGGAAAATGTTTATCACACACGGCAATGGGAGATGCAGAGAGGCCTGCTACAACACAGGAAATAAAAACAGGACAGGATCGAGTTTCATGCTTTACGTTTTATTCATTAGTAACAGCACAGCATGACGGGATGAGGGTGGCGTTGAGCATGGGGGGTGATGGTTTTACCAAACGTTAGCTCGATGGTGATGTTTCCAGTGACAACAGCAGTGCAGTGGAGGCCACATGGTACATTATAGTACATGATGCTGGAGGCAAAGAAACAATGATGAGGATATGACATCATCCTACCAATTCAACTTTACAAAGTGATGGAGAGGAAGGACATGAGGAGCCACTGGATTTTACACACACACACACACACACACACACAACTCCCTGTGTTGCGAGTAGTTGCCTTACCTACTGTGTGCATCGACCACAGTAGGTTAGTGAAGCTTGCAACATGGTGCAGACTGGCTGCAGTGGCCGAAGTGAATATTATGTCATTGTGGAGAGTGAGCGGGCGCACCGTGGCTCCGTGACCCGCTCATCATTTGACGGGATGTGGGAGGCGACGGCTCGGCTCATCGCAGCCCCCCTTTCCTCCCAACCAGCATCACATCATCACCATCATCTTCATAAACATCCGCACCGAGATTCATACTCACCACATACGCTTCCTGGGTGGAAGACAATGTTCTTTGTTGGAGGCGGTCACCCCCAGAGCCAGCTGCATAACAGTTATGTATTTCTGGTAATTCACCATGGTACTGTCCACCGCTACTAAAAATCCAACCCAAAGAAAAGCACAGGTGATCATATATTTCTTTATTCCCTGGCATCCGCCTCCGCTGCGTCTTCCATGCTCAGCATCACAACGCCATTTCCAGCGCTGAAGGACTGACAGTGAAAACACTCCCCAAGGAGCTGAGCGAAAGGTGCCGTACCGCTGCGACCCATGTCTGCAATGACCCTCTCGCCGTGTTTTAGCGCTGCTCCTAAGCTGGTCGCCGATCCATTCGCTTGGTAGTTCGCTTTAATACGGTCAGGATGTGGACATTATCTCCTTCCTCCTGCCTCCTCCCTCCTATCCAGGGCTGGAAACACTCTCCTTAAAAAACGCTGCAGCGTCCAGGCGTCCGTGTGTGAGGTAGGGGAGAGAGTGTGTGTACAGTGTAGTCAAAGAGGAGCGACTGGGAGGGGGGAGGAGAGGAGATGAGGAGGGAGGTCGGGCGAGCTGGTAGGCAATGGATTCATTTTCAGCCTCTGTTTTCAAAGTTGCTTTTTCACAAAGTCAAGTATCATTTATTGGGCAATACTTTATGGAAGGAGTAGTGACTTAGTGACAGGGGCGTAACTAGAAATTCTGAGGCCCCCTGAATGCCTCAGAGCATACTACTCTACCCCCATGCTCCTTCAGAGGAAGGGATATTTTTAATCCATTCCCTACACACACGAGATATTTTTATATGTAAAAATATAAAAAAAGAACAGTTGAAAATAAACGTAATGATTATTAAATTGTGCTTAATAAAACCTCACTGACAGCTTTTACACTGTTTTAATGATTACAAATGAAAATGCCTGCCAATTAAACCACTGCATGTGTGTAACATAAGACTTTTCTCTTTTCGCTTGATTAGAGATTAAATGAAGCAGCAGACCAAAATATCAAATGTGGGAGGAGCAACATGAGAAATACAATCTAACATGGTTTCTCTATTTGAAATCTGATAGATGATTTCGTCGACGCTCCAATTCTGAAAGGACTAAAAGACATTGGACTGAAGAATTTATTTCAATAAATAACGAGCGGGAAATCTGTACAAACTGTAAATAAAAACCCAGATGGATATTATTAGTAGTAGTAGTAATAACTTTGCTTTGCTTCTTCCTTTTTTTGGCATGTTGAAATGTCTCCGGTGGAAAAAACCTTTGAGCAGTTGCAGTTGCAGAACAGCTTAAATATATAAATAATAATAATAAATAAATAAGTGGTGTGGTATATGATGTGACAGATGACTCAGTAAGGTTCATTTACTAGATATTTTCAGTGGCTATCAGCCAAAACCTTTTACCTTCATCAGTGACTTGGGCAAACGAATTATATGTATCTGAAGTAAACCCTGTGTGCTCATGAATGCCAAAGTAGCTTTCAGTCTATCTCATGACTTTCATCAGGGATTTTGTGTGGAGCGGAGTGAAGGAGTGGAGGTGCTAATCTTTTGATTCATGTGCTATTTCCAAAGTGAAGGAACCTCAAAGCTTGAAGCTCATATCTTCTCTGTTACACAGGGTAACATGGATGTTAGATCTTCTGGGCCTGCATGATCTCTCTGAACCCAGTTATATCTCTTCTAAATAAGTGTCCATAAATCCATTTATTCCAATTATTTTTACTGCTCATATTACAGCATTACTGCCCTGACGTACTGATGTTTATATTATACATAGATGTAGATTTTTATTCAGAACACCATCCTTCAGACGGTTCTGTCTTCTCTGTTTGTGCTGAATTTCCTTTAACAGCAAACAGAAAATAATTTCTATTTTAATTTGACCAAACATCATAAGCAGAAAAATCAGTACAGATATATTGCACACACTGTTACTAACTGGATGGATGGAACTCTGGTGCATGATATATGATCTTGCTTAATCTCGTCCAGCGTCTGTTTATCCATCATCCATACTCACGTATCCTGCGCAGGGTCACGGGGAACTAAAGCCTTTCTGACCTAAGTCGCACTGGATGACAACCAGGTAATTTTCAGTTGCAGTACTTTCTTTAGACTGTGGGAGGAAACTAAGCAGCAGGAGAAAATCCAAACCAATCCCCCAAAACCACCCTTATCTTATGTATTTTATTTAACTTCATTCTACCAGATTTTTTACATTAATATTGTTTTTTTTAATTTCAGGATTTGCACTATGCACAAAAAAGATGTACATTCCCAGGGCTTCCACAGTCTTCCTTCTTTGGGTTAGGTCGGGTTTTGAGAAGTGCTGATGATGATGTTGGTGCTAAAATCTAAATGAATAATTGTTTTGTTGGTAACGCTGAACATTTTCTCCTAAAAAAATAGAACTTTATATAAGATTTATTCGATATTTGTGGCTTGACACAAAAAATATGTTTCCGCGTTCTGCTGTCTTGCTGTTCACTGAGGTATAGTACACGGCAGCTGTCTCAGTGGACTGTGCCCACCTGTCTTTAGCAGCAAACAGAGGCTGGTGTGGGTTGTTTTTCAGTCAATAGACTGACACACTGCTGCCTTTCTAAGCTTCAGAGTAAGTCGATTAGTCTAGACTTTAAAGTCTTAGAGGAGAGAGCCGCTTTCTCACCTGCATGGGGATGTGTGCTGCTCACTCTCACTAGACCAGACAGACTTATACAATGATGTAAACAAAAAACAAGAGCTCTGTGGAGGCCAGATAAATGTGTGGTTCTATTATTTATCTCCTTAGTGCAATATAAAAGCCTAATAGAAATAATAACTGATCTAAGCATTATCTGGTGAGGGGATTATCTGGTTCGGTAATTAGGAAATATTGGACTGAGGCACATGCTGAAAATGAACTTGAGCAATTGTGCCCTACAGAAGATTTCCACCATACAGCTAAAGAGACCGAGCACGACACTGACAGTGCCAGTGTCAAGGGAGCAAATCCCTCTGTGGCCGACGTTGCTAAAAATGTTTACACCCCTGACACTGTAGGGGTTTATGGATGAAAGTGTCCTCCACATGCAGTATGTTATGCTAACGTGCAGTACTGACAGTGTTTAAATACACCATGACATTAGTTAAACATCTGATTTAATAACTTTGCGAGAGTTATGCACTTGTATAAATTAAACTAGGTTTAAAGGCAAACGCACGACACACAAGATGAACACCAGGCCTGTTTTGCAGTTAGTTACTTCTGGATGACTGAAAGCAGACAAGCCTTCAGGCCAAATAAAGAACAGAAAATGATGTTCCAGTTTTTCACATACAGAAAACGACCACATGGAGCCTTGGCTGCATGCTGCTTCCTGAATCCAGCCATCTAATGCACCACTAACACGATCATAAGAGCAGACCTGGGGTCCAACAAACCAACCAGCAACACCCACTGCTCATTGACTAGGATGCCATTAAGATCACCTCTAGTGATTACTGAGACCATGGATCATCATTATTAAGCACGTAAGATACAGCAGTCATCAGGCGATAGGGAAACTGACTCACACACACACACACACACACACACACACAGATGTGTTCCCAGGACTCTCTCCCACTCTCTCTTTAACAGACGCAGATTATGGGGTGAAGTATGGGAACCAGTAGTAGTGTGTCAGTGGGGAAGCACTGAGACAGCATTGGGTCAGTGGTTGTGCTGCAGTCTGAGGTCCCCTGCAAACCCATGCACACTCCACTGCAGCACTTTCACGTTTGCATCCCCCCCTCTGCATCTCCACAATAATGGCTGGGAACAACCTGCCCCATCATTACCCTTCTCACATGAGAACCCGCTGCTGACATCTTTTATTGTACGGCGCAGACTCACACAGGCACACATGTGCACTGCCAACACACTGAGTGCCTTTTTTTTCTGCAAGTAAATAGGACAGACAGGGCTGCCCTTCTTTCTTGTGTCCTTAGAATCTCCTGTCCATTTTATTCTGTACAGCAAAATCAGAGCTGGTTTGTGGGACTCGGAAGCTACTCCCTGCGGAGACAAAACTGGACGGAAGCCCTAAGAAGCACTACCGCTGTAACACTGTGATTTATTACTTTTGCGCCAAACAAAGAGAAGTTCACAGAGAAAGTCCTCTTCACATGAACGTACTGCACCAAGAAGAACAAGAGTTACGGAAAGCACACACACACACACGGAGTCACACCTCAGTGCTGTCGCAGTGCTTTCTCTCCATGTGCTGTGAGGTGAGTCATCAGCACAGAGAAGCATAACCTCACAGCTCCAGCTAATCTCTGCTCTCCTCCTCCTCCACCTCCTCCTCAAGCTGACAGCATCTCATTTTCTCCACTTATGGATGAAGGTTTCATGACTTACACCACTGCTGCAGCCTCATATACCGTATGCACAGGAGGCCTCATAGCTAAACACGTGGCCGACACAACTAGGGTCAGATTTTAATTCACAAATTCAGGTTTGGTTGTTTCCCCAGGGCTTTTAAAATTTGGTCCAATGAAGACAATATGGCGGTCAATGGTCCTTCAGTAAGCTGCGCATCAGTTCCTGTGCTGCTCTCACAGTCACACACAGGTCCTTTGTGCCCTTTAAGACAGAACCCCAGAGATGTGATTAAATGCTGCTGCACGTTCACTTTCAATCAGCGGGAGACTGACCAGAGGCAGACACAAAAAGCCAAACTAATAAACACAGTGTCTCTTTGAACCCGCACAGCTGACAATCAATCTGATCCTCTGCTGTGCATCAGACAAAGTGTGCAATGCAGAAGGGTGAAAAAACACACAGGTTTGTGCAAAGACGCTGTTCACCTCGGGAAAATATTCCCAGGTTGTTTCTACAGCACATTCATTTCACCCACGACTGTAGACATGCTTCGCTGTGTCACACAGGGACACATGCTGGAACAGAAAATCTAAAGCCAAGCATCCATTACTTGAGGCAGTTCCTGTCCTACTTCTCCTGAGAGCGAATAAACAAAAGATTATGCTATTATATTTTCATCCAGATATATTTCCCATCAACCTCGCTTGACACTTAATTTGCTCAATGCATCTGAATCAGCCTGCATTTACAGGGAATATACATGAAGGAATTCAATTATGCATTAAGAATACATCAAGCACAGACATCGTCCTCTGTAACAGCTACCCAAACCTGCAGCTGTATCTGAGATGGAACATCATCGCACACAGCTGCAGTTGTTCGGTGAGTGTACAAATGATATAGATGAAAACAAAATTCAAAGGACTTACATCGCCTTGTTAGCGTACTGCATCTCGTGTGGAGGCTGTGTGATCATTCTGGACGTGTGTGGTGCTATGCTACTGTGTTGTGTGTGTGGGTCTGTTTCTGTCAGCCTGTCTCTGTATGTCTGTGTGTGTGTGTGTGTGTGTGTGTGTGTGTGTGTCAGTGCCCAGGGCCAGACCATTGGGATAGCTGTCTTCATGCTGACTTAGCTGTCATACATTAAAGAGGCCTTCTTAACGGTCTAGGGGGCATATCAGCTTATCTGTCCTGTCATTTTAGGCAACGCATTCAAACAAACTCCCTCCCACGAACACACACACACACACACACACACACATTGTCAACTTCCCCCTTCACCCTCTCGTGTTAGCGGGGCTGACGTTTCTCTCCAGGGGCCCGCACACCCCTAGAAAGACCCCATCACTCATTCATGACGCATTCACATAGCCTGACACATAGAGACAAAGCAGCCTTGCAGGACTCTGCACCGTCGTACAGCAGCTCTGGACATTCTTAGCTTCAGACACTCTTATATACAAACGTGAAGCAGCTGCTAGTTTATGTTGCACAGTTAGTTATCACAATGCGGCCTGGTAGCTCAATGGGTTAAGCGTCAGACTGGAATGCAGTAGGTTGTGGGTTCGAACCCTATCTGACTCCTAATCCATCCCCTACCAGGTGTGTCCCTGAGCCAGACACCCAGCGCTAGCTCCCTGTAAGTCGCTTTGGATAAAAGCGTCTGCCAAGCAAAGTAAAGTAATCACCATTTGAAGCCCAGAACACATTGCTGCAGCAGTGTACAGCGTAGTCAAATTACAGATGGGTGTCGATAAAAGTGTCTGAATATAAGAAAGCACCACTAAAAGCGAGGTCTGAAATCTGAACGAGAGCAGGCTTGTGCTTTTTGATCATTCTCAGGGTGTAAGAAGCTTTAATCATGTTGACCATCATGATGTAGTTTGTCTACTGTGGTTTCCAATGATGTGTATAATGGCTCTCACCTGGAGTCAAACACAGGGTCGGTGTACATCGGAGGAGAACACAGAGGTTGCTCTGCTTGGTTGTTTGGGGGCACGGTGAGTCCCCCTTTCCTGGCCTGTCCCGAGACACCATCTGTTGGAACAGATTAATACATCAGCCACTTTTTACAGCACTATATATATTATACTTCTGAGTGGGTGAGTAAACGGAAGGATCCTGAACATTTTCATTGTGGCATATTAGCTACAGATAAAGCAGATAAAGCTCACTATGCAGTAGAAATGAATTATTTTCTTGAGCGTATCAGGTATTATGTAAAGAATATTGATTTGGAGTAATGCAGCGCAGACAAGGCCCTGCAGACCACAGACACGTTGATGTCATATGTTGCCAGAGGCTAGTTAGGAACACTGGTAGCTCAGTAATCCCCTCAGCCATCCAGATTTAAGAAGCTATTTCTGATGGCTCTTAGTCTGTGGCTTTCTGCAAAGTAGTTTCCTTCTCTTTATATTTATTTTTTGTTTTAACAGAAAATGAAATGCAACGCGTGATAAATAAACTACTACAGAGCGACGAGCTGTGACTGTCTTCTGCTCTCCGTAATGCACTAACACAGGTACACACAGCCCTCCGTGGGCTTTTTCTGTCATGGTTATTGTTTCATTTTCATTGATGGTATCACTGTCAAATGATTTACCTTTATTTTCTCCATCCAAAAGAAAGCAGGTTAGCAGGTGGGGACACACCTCCTCCAAAACAGAGCAGAATGAGCAGAATGCAGCAGGCCCTTTTGAGGACAGATGGTCCAGGAATATCTCCGTCCGTTTCTTGTTGGACTCCTGTCCTAGTATTTCCTTGTACTCCCCCAGAGAGAAAACCTTATCATACACTAGGTAGGGAAGCACAGCGTTCACATCCAACTCACTCAGGATTTTTTGTCTGTGCTCTTTAAGGATCCTAGCTGCCCATCTTGTCTTCTTCCTGGCACATGGCCTCCTGCCAGACTTCTGCTGCTGCTGCTGCTGCTGCTTCTTCGGCCTCTTCACAAACCACTTCTTTGTGCCACTGCCAAACATCTTTACCTTGAGGAAACCCACCAAAACGTCTTGCACGGCTCTGTCAACGCACTTCCCAAAGTAAGGAAGGTGCATATTTTATGCCAGTGAATTGACCATGCCACATATTTCCTCGAGGCTCACTTTGTTGTTGTCTGAGCCGTTTATCTGGGGCAGGAAGAGACAATCTGGAGAGTAGCTGATTTCTAGCTGGGTACTTACAGACACTAAGAAGATTACCAGACTCTTAAGCACACCAATACAAACTGCTCACCACTGCGCAGACAGCCTCAGCATATTTTACATAATTGTGCCTGTCCTGTTGGAGAATCAGAAATACAGACTACTTAAATGTTCATTTAATGATCATATACCTCTAACTACTGTCTTTTGCATAAGTTCCTTCAAGATTATTTACATCAGGGACTTGTATGAGGTTATTCTGACTGGCCCACACATCATCAGGCAATTACAAATAAAGACTATGAAAAGTCTGTGTGATGTAAATGAAATTTTTTTCGATGCACTCAAATAGCTCATGTCCCTGGTTATTTCTGTGAACGTGAAACCTGATTAAAATAAGATTAACACACTGTGTCATAGGCATTGACCCATTATACTGAAAAGTCAGGTCTGCACTGAGGAGAAGCATTAGCATATAATAAAATAGAACAAGGACATTTAAAGGGGAGATTAATGCACTGTACTGAATCAAGTAAGGTAGTACACACTCACTTGACCTTGAATCGCATTTTATCCAGCAGCTGTGTCAGTGGATGAAGGATGACTTCCTCTTTACCAGAAGAGGGTGCCATTTGATCAGTGAGTAACTGTTACAGTAAATTACATAGTGATAGTTCTGTGACTGTTTCAAGTTAACCCTTCAACCAAAGACTGATTTGAACAGTGACCAGAATAAAACAGGTGAATAGCAAAAGGAGAAAAAGACAAAGAAATTTAGCTGATTGAAAACAAAAACTGAACACAGAGTGAATAACATGTAAAATATTACTATAAAATATCCCGTATCAGTCTCTAGGAAATGTAATAATTGAAACAATATACAGTATATTTTCCTCTGTTTATACTCGACTAATTCTTCAAGGCCAATTTTAGAAGAAGCTTCTGTGACAGAAGAACAGGAAAAAAAAAGTTGTTACACAACTTTTCGTTAAAATCCCTCTTTTTTGATGACAGCATATAATGCATTCAATAAGAAATTAACATTTGTGCAGTCAGACTAGCTGTGTATTAGACAAAGATACACATACACATAAAAGTAACAAGATGCAACTAAACAAATGTTCATATTCTCAAGCTTTTTAGAACCAAATATTCTCTGTAACTTTGGGAAATGCACACTTGGTTTGACTAATTTAATCTGCTGAAGCATTATTTTGCTTTGAGTAATAAATTTTACATGAGGCGAGGACTGTGGACCCCATCTGTTCCATTGTAGGGATCACTCCAGGGCCAGTATAGATATATCTATGTGTGGCATGATTACAGTGACCAAAAACAATATTATAATGGTGTAATCCGCATGCAAAACAGAAGTTGTACTTGGCTCTAAAACACATTTGTGTAGCTAAAACACATTGTTTTCTCATTTGTGGTCAAATCCTCTCTATCAGTGAGCTACTAATATCTCATATGCAAACAAACCCAATATAGACAAACAATGTTTGTCCTCTGTGTCAGATTTAACAGTTCCTTATCTCTAAGTACATAAAGAAAGTGTGATTGCATGTAGCATGTGTAGCTGCACGATTACAAAACAACAATATAATATGCTAGATATCAGACTCCTGTGTTCACCTGTCTGATTCACAGAGGTTATAGCGTTACGAAAGCTTGAAGAGTATTTGCAAATTTTGGTATTTGCTAAGTGCTTGTTTTATTCACCCATGTTCCTTCTGACATGGGAACCATCCATCTTCATTCTGTCTGTAATAAGATTCAATTCAATTCATTTCAACTTTATTTATATAGCGCCAATTTACAACAAAAGTTATCTCAAGGCACTTTACAGTGTAAGGTTTAAGACCTTACACATTATATCAA